>OX352286.1:3930000-4530000 GCA_947086405.1 Esperia sulphurella | reverse complement strand
AATAATTAAATGTTCTGCGTAGTAACTGCACAAGTTTCAAAGTGAATGTGAAAGAGTTGTGGCTACTTGCGTGGAACAGAGCGATTGTTTGGAACGCTCCATCTAGTAGTACATAGAGATCGTTGCTTTTAATACATAAATAATGCTCACAGGCATTGGTCCTACAGGGGTAGGCAGATACGATGTACGGCCATTTTTCGCGATCCTGACAAACGTCGCAAAGCGACTTTGCTTCGTCCACTTTTCGCCTAATAAAATAGAGATTTCGCCAAAATCTCTCCAACTTTTTATCTTTCAGGTATGGCGATATGCTACGACATGCGATTCCCCGAATTGAGCACAGCTCTAAGCATACTGCGCGCCGACATCCTGACATATCCATCTGCTTTCACCCAGGCGACGGGGGCCGCACATTGGCACATATTACTCAGGTATTTGGCACATATTATAAAACATCAATCAGGCCTCCCCAACCCGTCTGGCCAGCGCGGGGAGTGTAGGCCAAATCCTCCGTCTGTCTCCGGCAGATGAGAGAGGGTTGTGCTCCTGCAGTGGAGACAAAAAATAACCTGATGATGACTCAGGTATTACTGTATCTTACTAGAGAACCAGAAAAACCTGTCTTCGTCCCTTCAGGATCGTTTGTGCCAAACCCCTGTCTACCAATGGTGCCGCAAGCCGATTTGGTGACTTCACATACGCCTTAGATTTTTTTATTTGGCGTATGTAAGTCTCCTTGCGATGTTTTCCTTTATCGAAAACCCTGTGGCATTCCCTCTACCTCCCATGGCCTTTCGCCATCTAGGTCATATAGTCCGAAACTGGGGGGAGGTGCCCGGTACCTGTTCAGGTGCTCTTTGTCTTGATCTCCCTACAAATGAAATATCACTGTCCCTTGTACTTTTCCACAGCAGCTCTCCCTGTTTCTGGGCGTGACGTCACGCCAACAGGTTCGTCGTCGGGCAGTCCAGTCAATAATAAGTCAGGTCAAGTCAATAAAATCAGATTGATAAATAAATAGATATCGCCTTGCTCTTCTCAATTTTTTTTAATTATTTTTTTTCTTCGCTCGCTCTCTCACTTTTTTTTAAATAAGTAAGAAGAGAATACTAAATTATAATTCGTAAAGAACCGCCACTCACATACCCCCCCGCCAGGTCAACGTCGCCCGCAAAATATAGCACGCCTGGCAGTACTACAAGCGCACCTGCCTGTCCGTGCACGTTTGTGTGTGTGTGTGCGTAAAATATTGTAGGGCTACTGCACCCAGCGCGCGAGCATAGTCGATAGAGAGAGGGACAACGTTATACGTCACAACATAAGTGCTTCTGTTTCTTTGTGGACGACCGGGAAGAGGCTTTGTCGCTTCTTTATGCAGTAATATTTCGTATCCTCTGATATGTCGCTGCTGGAGCGGCCCAATCAGCGTGCAGTTCCGCCCGCACTCTTCAGCATCACATCATCATCACACATCATCAGCCTATATACGTCCACTGCTGGACATAGGCCTCCCCAATAGAATACCACCACTCTTGGCAGGTGGACTGATGATCGCAGTAATGATCTTACCATACACACACAGGAGAACGCTGCTGCGCGTCCCTGATGCAATCCCTTAGTCGCCTTAACGACACCCACGAGAAAGATAGGGGTGGCCCCCCCTAATCCGGAAACGAATACGGCAACCACACTTCAGAATTTTCACATAAATATTGGGCCCGATTCTGAAGGCACACATTTAAAATTTGACAGTGCTAAAATGGGTTTCGTTTTTATCTTCATAATACTGAGTGACAAGGATAGCAACATAGACATAGACATACTTTATTGATAACTTCCGTTACAGGTCAAATAAAAGTTATACACAAGTCAAATGAAATCAAATTATAAAGGCAAATTAAACACAATTAAATATAAAAACATCAATAACTAACATAAATATAAAAATGTCAAATTAAATTCTTAAAACTAAATAAACTAAGTTAATGCGTTCTGCAAGAACTCTTCATAGCAATAAAATGCCTGCTAGACAAGCCAGGCGCACAGTCTCTTTTTAAACAGTGTTAGTGCTGTCAAATTTTAACGTTGTGCCTTCAGAATCGAGTCCATTGTATGTTTATCAGGTCTCGTGCGATAGAAAACCAATGCTACGTGATAGCGGCGGCGCAGGCCGGCCGGCACAACGCCAAGCGGAGCTCCTACGGACACGCGCTGTGCGTGGACCCGTGGGGCGAAGTCCTAGCCGACTGCGAGGACTTCGCCCCCTCGTACAAGGTGGCGGAGATATCGGCAAGTGCCATGGCAGAGATCAGGAGGAATATGCCCGTTTTTAATCATAGGAGGTAAGAGGCATTGCTACGTTTTATCAATAAATAAATCGAATAAGTAAAATCGTTAACTTCGCGTGTCTGTACATTCTTCGCGTGTCTTCTACGCAGTAATGTGTTTATGTATAATTTATAAAATTTATTTTGCGGTGTGGTTTCCGGTAGAGTAGAATAGGACCACTCCAACTATTCCCGGCCACGGATCAGGCCTCCCCAACCCGTCTGGCCAGCGCGGGGAGTGTAGGCCAGTTCCTCCGTCTGTCTCCGGCAGATGAGAGAGGGTTGTGCTCCTGCAGTGAAGACAAAAATAACCTGATGATGATGCTACATTACATTTAGTATGTAGTTTATTTTAGTTTGTATTTATTAAGTAAGTATAGTATATAATCTATTTTCTTATGTAATTTTTATGCGCCTACCACTCATTATCTGCATGACCTAAAGGTCAACTAGAAGAGAATGCCATATTGGCATTATGTTCGCCTTTTGTACTTTCTGTGCAATAAAGTTTTTAAATAAAATAAATAAATAAAATTTTGCCTTTAATAATTTTAATTTATTCCAGAAAAGATATGTACTCTCTTCATGCCCTGAGCCTGCGTCACGAGCTGCTTCCCGAGCATACTGAGACTAAGCCTGCGCGAGCCGAGAGCCGAACCCTGGACCCGCCGGTGTCCGGCCCGACCATCGCGTTCGGACACTGCAGAGTGCCGGAGACCTGCGTCTTCTATAAGTCTAAGTTGACATACGCTTTTGTTAATTTAAGGTACATGTTTTCGTACGTCTGAATCCTTCCTACTAATATTATAAACGCGAAAGTTTGTAAGTACGGATGGATGTTTGTTACTCTTTCACGTAAAAACTACTGAATGGATTTTAATGAAACTTTACAATAATATAGCTTATACATCAGAATAACACTTAGGCTACAATTTATAAAGATATTGTGTGAATTGTCCAAAATATCAAGTAAGTAGGAAAAAATCTACCATCTGCGAGCTATTCTGGCGTGCGCTGCCAAAACCGCTAGAGTTACACATGTGTAATGTATGATGGAAATGTTTATCTTAAATAGTCCTACAAAAAAGCTACTCGAAATACTAATCGTGCGCAGACGACGTCGCGGGCACCAGCTAGTACAACATCATTAAACGCAATTTCTTCCATACAACCTTTGGGAGAGGGTTTAGCAGAGCAAGGTAGGTTGTGCAATTAATTCGCTGTATTACACGGAAAAATTGAATTTCCTTCAGACTGCTAAATAATTCCTTTTCGCGAGTGTACGTTTAATTTGTGCAGATAATCGGTTTTAACAGTAAGGCACGTTTGTGTGATTGTGTTGTAGGTGCGTGATTCCCGGGCACGTTCTAGTGGCGCCGCTGCGCATGGCCGAACGCAACGAGGACCTCTCGCCGGTGGAGGCCGAGGACTTCTACAGGACCATCAGGCTGGTTCAGAAGGTTGGTGCTCCCACGCCCACTGACTGGTCTGCCCGCGACTTCGTCCGCGTGGACCACGTAACTTTATAAATAATATAGCCTATGACACTCACAAATAACGTGGCTATCTATTGGTAAAAGAATTTTCAAAATCGGTTCAGTAGATCCAGAGATTACCCGCTACAACCTCACACTACCTCTTTATAATATTAGTATTGAAGTATAGATATCACATTCATATGAAGTCACATGGAAACAAGGGCCGCCGTTTCTGCGCCCAGTCATCCAGTCGCTACCGACCAGGTCTCGCCAGGTTAGGCCTACCTCAGGACGTCGGTCCATCTGGCGACGGGGCTGAATAAATGTGTCTAAGCTGCTCTACTTAGCATTGTTATTATTGCAGTTATTATTGTTATCAGGGCAGTGCGAGAACCACGCCGGGGCGGTCTGAAAGTGTAGGTACTTATCGCGGTAGGTTAATTTTTTTCCATGATCACGTGAAAGAAGTCGTGAGTAAAAACTAGAAATAGATACTTTAATTCGAGTTTCGTGTGTAGTAATTGTCAAAGAAAACACAACTCTTGCAGTTGTCTTTGAAGTTTGAATTGTTTTTTTGCAGTTGATGGAGAAGGTTCACAACACTCACTCGTGCACGGTGACCATACAAGACGGGCCGGACGCCGGACAGACTGTCAGGGTAACATTACGAATTGTTTATTTAATTTTTAAAAAGCTGCACTGTTTGAATTCTTACATACCTAGTACAAGAAACCCGATTATAAGTTTCCGCTTCTAGAAGTAGATTAAATAATAATTTATCATACGTATTAGAATAGAATGGAAATAGAAATATTATTTACTAGCTGTGCCCGCGGCTTCGCTCGCGTGGACTACAGGATCCGCTCCCATTCCCACTTCCGCTCCCTATCCCACTTCCACTCAGACTTTAAATCCAGGTCCAGGTCCAATGTGATGATCGAAATGTGTTCTGTTGCTTATCCTTAGACCCCCCAATTTTTTTTTCGCTAATATCTTCAATGTACAGACACGCGACACGATTTTATTTATTAGATTGGAGCAAATAAGACTCACTTTGTTATGGTCACTTAATACTATGTTAGTAAATAACAATATTACATTTTAAATTAATTAATTTTTATTCGGTACGTGGGTCACCTCCACTCCAATCCACTCGACATGGCGCAGCAGTGGCTCACGTACGGGCAGTCGAGCCTGCGATCATGTTGAGGATGCTATTGGTGCCTCTCTAAGCACCTTAAAATATAGAATACTAGCTGGTGTCCGCGACTTCGTCTGCGCAGGATTAGTATTTCGAGTAGCTTATATTAGCGTGGCGTAGAAAAGAACTAACATTGGGCGCGATTCTGAAGGGCACACATTTAATTTTTCTAAAATTAAAATTGTCTAATTTTAAGTGGCTGTTAAAAATTTTGGCATTCTGAAGGGCGCACTTAACTAAGTTTAAAACCTATTTAAATTTAACTTGTCGCTAAAAAAGTTGTTGCAATATTATAAAAAAGGAATGAACGATGGAACGAACGAAATGAATGATTTTATAGAACATTTCGAGTCCTATGCTTAATTTGTCAACGATTCTTATGCTGTTTTGATTGAATTACATTCAAGACATCATCAATATTATTTTAAAACATATTTGCGTAATACTAGTTAAATATTTTTGATTAATTTTATAAATTCAGACATGACACTTTTCTCTCGTGGCAACACTAGCTGTGGAAATGACCGGCCGGCCCGCCATTACTGTTAACTGATTGACATTTCGAAACTATGTACCTATCAAAACATAAAGTTTGTTGTTATTTGTGGTTTTTATCAATTTTATAATACTTTCGCAGCTCGTCACCTCAATAGTGCTTAACTGGAGAAATAATGTATCTGCGGTACTTGACAAAGTGAAACTCTATCGCCGGCTTTCTGTATTACAATCATCGATATGAGAGACATTTGTACATTTTGACCATTATACCTATATACGTTCTACCACTCCAAAACGCATCAAGAGGTAAGCATTCCAACCAATGTCAGTTGAGCCGTATTTAGGAAACTTTGTAGAAAGCTATTCATGTCTTGTTACTTTAATTTGAGGTTGTTACATGGGTAGGTACACTTGAAATAAGGCAGGCAGATTAAATTTAAATATAAGTTACACATAATATGTTATTCAGTTGCAAATAACCTTTTCATATTAAGAAATTTGTTCATCGATAGCAAGAATAATACATTTTACTTTGTTTACTTTCAGATAATTATGAAATTTTCTTTATTGGGATAGTTTCCTGAGAGCATGATAACCTAGAACTACATAACTGAAAGTAGAGGATAACAAGATTCAGAATTTGAAGTTTAAATGAATGTACTGCCATCAACTACAAGAAAAACTGACTTGTCTATTTCAAAATAAATAAAATGTTAGTGGTTAATTTCATATTTTGATTACTATCCCTAAAATAATTGGTATCATCATCATCAGGTTACTTTTGTCTCCACTGCAGGAGCACAACCCTCTCTTATCTGCCGGAGACAGACTGAGGATTTGGCCTACACTCCCCGCGCTGGCCAGACGGGTAGGGGAGGCCTGATTGATGTTTTATAATGTACCCTGTACTGTTTGTCTAGAGGCTTTGTCGTTAGAATCAAGTGCCATGTATAAGGGTACCACATTTTATGTGTTATTCAGTTGTAATGGCATTTCAATAACTTCTTATAATCAAAATCATAACTTATACTAATTAAATTAGTAGACATTAATTGTAACTAATTAGAATTCATTGAATTTGTGCACTTTCAGGTCATATATAACAAGAAAAGTTAGAGAAAACAATCCAGAGAGAATGATGATTGATGACTATATGTGATGGACTACTCCTGGGACTGATGATTGATGACTATATGTAATGGACTAAACTCCTGGGACATAAATCTTGCTTTTTTAAAGACAATATATCATTTTGTGCCTTCAGGTTCATGAAAAATAAAGCGTTTCTATTTCTAAATAAAGTAAACCTTAGTGCTTGATTTGTTTTAATTATTTTGATCTTACACTATATGATAACGGAATTATGAGGCCATGTGCCTGTGTAAAAGTCTGGTGGAAAAAGTAACTAAAAATCCACTTATATAACCATATAATCCAGGTCTCGATTGAACTCTCAGCCAGTGGTTCAGATAAAATGTATTCAAGATCTGTGTTCATGACAATTCGTAGCAAGCTTCCATTATTACATAATATTGAATAGAAAGTTTTACTTCCTTGAATCATTCGAACTAGATGCTGCTGACCGATGATGACCTACAGCGCCTGTTATTGATAATTATTTATCGGTCACAGATCTGTGTCCAGTAGGTGAACAGACCATGTAAGAATAAGACCTATGTCCAGCAGTGGTTGATAGGCTGATGATTTAATTTTTGTGAGGACTGGATGTTTGTTGCTAATCATAACTTCTAAACTGATTTTGTTGAAGCTTGATATGAACTTAAAAAAAGGTTTCTTTAGTGTTTAGAGTTGAATGGTAAGTATGTAAAAGATAAGGTATACTGTATATTATGGTGTTGTTGTTAATTTTAGTACCAAAAAGAATTTCCATACATACTAGATGTCACTGCTCGCGTGGACTACAGGATTATTTTACACCTTATTTCTTATTATCTTACCCAAAGATGAAGCATTAAAATGCTTCATCTTTGATCTTACCTAATGTAACAAAATATGTACCTACCAATTAAAACCAGTCCAGAGAAAATGTCCATGAATTTTAAAAATATCACATAAATTGAACAGCTTTCTCGAGTTAGAAGCAGACAAACAGAGAGTCGTTGCGTTTCATAATATGTAGGGATAGAAAGGCTGCCTTCCAGTGGATGTTGAACAAAGCTACTACCGGATAAAGTATTGTGGAAAAACTAGATTCTTAGAATGCCAAGCAGGTTAACCTTCATAGCTCAGCGACACCATGTGATCCTCTATTTTTGCTCTATAAACTTCTACATCACATTAGGTACCTACCCTAATGTGAACTGATCACTAACCAACCTTCTACCCAACATATTAATTAGGGCATTAACCTGCAATTACTTTGGGAGAGGCTTCTCCAGCAGTGGAAAATAAAAACACAAAATAAATAAAATATTAATTTCTGAGTGTATGTTTATATTAAAATTAATACTTAATTGATTTAAAAATGGTATTCATTTATAACTCAGTCATTCTTCGATTTCAGTGTACCTCTTCGTAAAGGGGATATCTAAGTATCTATCTAACCCCTTTGATTTCAGTCTATTCCAGGCCGCTGCCTTCTGCTGTATCACTGAATTCATTCTCCCATATTGGCTACTGCTCCTTAGATTGACTTGCGTGATTTTGGTTCTCAGTGAGCATATGTCCTGTCCAACGCCATGACTGTTGATTAGTTCTTTTGTGTCGATGATTTTGGTGTTTGTCAAATTTCGGAAGCTTTTATACAATCTTAAGTTTCTTGCCATCATGCTTCTATCGCTGATCCTGCGGCAGGACTCGAGTTTGATTCTGTGCATTTTAGTGAGTGCCCATACCACGTTTTGCAGTCGTCATTAGTTATGCATACTACTAGAGGTTGCTGTTGTTATAGGTTTTTTTTAATGAAGAAACTCACTTGCATAAACCTTGTTATGAATGAAATGCATGTACCTACTTATACAAACAGTACACAGGTAGGTTGTGATTTCTATGCATTTAACTGGTCTTCAGGTCTTGGCCGTGCGTAGCAGACTAATTCCCGGGTTGAGTACCTGACAACACGTTTGTTAAAATTTCCGTCTAAGGTTTAGAATATTAAAGATAATTCTCTCAGCCAGGCAGGGGCAGTAAATGATACGGTGCACACACAATTAATTTCACATCTATGTTTGAACTCAATAGGTATATACTTTTAGCCAGTTCACGTTAGCGATGGCGTTTCGCCGAATTTCGCCTCTCCCGTGGCGTTTTATTTGCACGTAGTGCTAATCAATTGACAGTTTATGAGGAATTTATACATTTATATCATGGTAGGTACTCCAACACATTTATTCAATCACCGACACTGGTTTCATTGAAAAGTGCTAGATTTAACTACCTAGCCTTAGATTCCCACAATTTTCTACATGAAGAGTTCGAGTCCTTCTCGAACCGAAAAAAAAATTTGCGATATTTAGAGTAAAAAGTCGAAATATCCCTGTAGTTTTGAGGTTAAGTGTGACCTCTTTAGGTGACGGTTAAATTTAAGTTATTTTAGTTTGACGTTTATAAATTTACATAGGTTTTGGTGACTCCAGAATGCAGATTAACAAAAGTTGTATCTAAAATAATATTAAAAAAAAAAAACGCCTAAATTTAAAAACGTCAAGTTAAAATTGGTGCCTTGAGAATGCCAAGTCACGTTAAACTAAAATTAACTCATTTTAATGCATTTTAATGCATTTTAAATTTAAGTGTGTACCTCTAGAATCGCGCCCAATATGACATTAAAATTACAATTTTATGGCGCACGCCAGAATAGCTCGCAGATGGTAGATTTTTTCCTACTTGATATTTTGGACAATTCACACAATATCTTTATAAATGTTATTCTGATGTATAAGCTATATTATTGTGAAGTTTCATTAAAATCCATTCAGTAGTTTTTGCGTGAAAGAGTAACAAACATCCATCCATACTTACAAACTTTCGCGTTTATAATATTAGTAGGATTCTACGGATTATCTTCCTATCGTTAGCACTTATTTTTATTCCAGCACCTCCACTGTCACGTAATGCCGAGGAAGAAAGGGGACTTCATTGATAACGACCTGATTTACCTGGAACTGGCGAAGCACGATCAGTGAGTGATTATTTTTAGTTTCTTTTATAGTAAACTTATATATAAACTTATATTATAGTATAGAGGTTGCGGGTTCGAATCCCGCTAGGGGCAAATGTTCGTATGATGAATATGAATGTTTGTACCCAAGTCTTGGATGTTTATATATTTATTTAAGTTTGTCTATCCGTTATCTAGTAACCATAGCACAGGCTCTGCCTAGTTTGGGACTGGATAATTGGTGTAAATGTCTGAGATATTTATTTATTATTATTTATTTATTGCCCGCGACTTCGTCGGCGTGGACAACTTACATCACAAATTATTATGTATTTCCCGTAGGAATGAGATGTTTTTTCAGGATAAAACTATCGTATATCCTATTCCAGGACCTAAGTTATATGTGTGCCAAGTTTCATCCCGATCCGTCTAGTGGTTGAAGCGTGATGAGGAACAAACATACAAACTTTCGTGTATATAATATTAGTGGGATAGAAGGACTATCAATAGTGAAGTCTACCGTTGGGCCTAGGTCTTTACTAATGGTATATACGGTCTACCGTATTGTTGATCCATCAAAACGGATGTGCTTATAACGAAGCTTTTTGTCTGTCTGTCTGTCTGTGTCCGGCGGATAACCTGAGGATCGATTAAGCTGAAATTTGGAACATGTAAATTTGTATTTGTATTTAATAGTTTATTGTACACACAAACTTACAAAGAACAACACAAAGAAAAGAAAATTATACAACATATAATATATAAAATATAATCAAATCAATTCAAATATTCTTTATTGTGCACCAAAACATATAAATAAAATAATATATAATAAAAATAAATATATATAATGTTATATTATATAATTTTAGTTACATAAAGTACACTTAGACATGTCATTACAAAATTTTTATGAGAAGTCCATCAAAGTCCGATCAGTAGTTTTTAAGTGATGCGTTTAAACTCACAGACAAACAGACAAAATTTTCAAAAATGATCGAAATGTGTTCTGTTGCTTATTCTTAGACCCCCCAATTTTTTTTTGCAGTTATCTTCAATGTACATTAATCAATATAATCAAAAAAATGGGATAATTATAGAAAAAAATCCACTCTACACACTCTAGGACAACCGCAAAAAAAAATTGGGGTTCCTTCGTGTTAGGGCAGATGGGTATGAACATAAAACAATACTAAATCAGGGTACCTATGTTGCGTTGGTTTGGACATTTAGAGCGTATGCGTGAAAGAAGAGTGACAAAAGAGATTTTCAGCGCGAATGTGGAAGGAACTAGCTAGAGATCGTCCTAGGAGGACGTTCAAGGTTCAAATTGGTGACGTCCTCAAAAAGGCTGGGGTCCGCAGTGAGAAGAATAAAAGGAGGTGCATGAAAAGGTTGATGAATTTGAGTGAGGCTAGCGAGGTGTGTCAGGATCGCGCAAAGTGGCGATACATCGTCTCTGCCTACCGCTCTGGGACCAAGGCGTGAGCATTATGTATCATCATCAACCGAAATACGTCCACTGCACATAAGCCTCCCCAATAGAATGCCACTGTTGGTGGGCTGGCCGTTGGAGGATTTGCCATAACCACTACTTTTGTCAGGCGGATTGGTGATCGCTGTACTTAATATAGACAGGAGAACGCTGCTGCCCGTCCCTGGTGCAATTAGTCGCTTTGAGACCACCCACGGGAAGATTGGGGGTGGCCCTATTCTAAGCCGGGAACCACACGGCACGATAGCATTATGTATGTATGTAAATAAATACGTGCTTTTATTTACTTCTGTTCCAGGTTCAAACCCGGTCACCCACAAAAACCACCAAGAACGAAAGAAGAGATGGAAGCAGAAGCAGCGTTGTTACGACAAGAAATAGAGAAGATTGTAGTAGAAGAGAAATTAGCAAATGAACAGAGTTAATCGTGATATTAATGTCTACTCGTGCATATACTCGTACATATATGAAATTAATATAAGTTGTTGAATAAATGATATTATTTTGAAGTTACTAGTCTTGTCTGTCTAGATACCCTAATCAGCCTGAAAGAGTCCACTGCTGGACATAGGCCTCTCCCAAGGCGCCCCACTGAACCCGATCCTCGGTTCTTCTCATCCAGTCACTGCCAGCCGCCTTACGCAGATCGTCACCATCTAGCCAGGGGGCGTCCCACACTACGCCTGCCCAGTCGCGGTCTCCACTCGAGAACTCGTTTACCCCAGCGGTAATCGGTTCTCCGACAGATGTGACCAGCCCACTGCCACTTCAGCGTACTTTTTGAGCTAACTCGAAACCTACCTATTAAACATTCCCTACCTCAACAAACCCGATCCTCGGTTTGTCTCATCCAGTCTCTGCCAGCCGCCTTACGCAGATCGTTGCTCCATGTAGCCAGGACGCCCGTCCTACACTACGCCTGCCCAGTGAGATTGAGGTCCAAGCATTGCCGTGTGGTTTCCAGTAGAGTAGAATAGGACCACTCCAACTCTTCCCGTGGATGTTGTACAAGGCGACTAAAGGAATACATTATAAAACATCAATCAGGCCTCCCCAACCGTCTGGTCAGCGCGGGGAGTGTAGGCCAAATGCTCCGTCTGTCTCCAGCAGATGAGAGAGGGTTGTGCTCCTGCAGTGGAGACAAAAATAACCTTAAAATGATGATGATGATAAACCTGAAAAAAATATGCCGGATGCATATTTTTTTTTTGCAAAATCTAATACTGACTTATTTCAATACAAAACTCCTTTGCGGCACTTAGATAAGATGCAGCGTTTCCAGCAAAAACTGCCCCTTAGTACGGCATATTACCTATATATTCTGTATGTGTCTTGTCATATTTAAGATTTCCTCTGGTAGTTTGTTGTAGAAGCGTATATATTGCCCCGTGAACGATTTCACTGCCCACGTGTATTCCCATAGAGAAGCTCTACAGCTGCCGAAGTGCAAAGGACATTGCAATTGCATGAAGTTATTAATTATTATCGATAAATTAGTTATATTCACAAACATTAATGAGTACTGTGGTAATCATTACACACTAAATATCGTTAAACCTGAATAAATCCAAAAGTCAACTAACCTAGCATCACTTCCGTAATAGCTGCCACTACGGGAATGATGGGAATCAACTAGGGATGTCACCGGCATGGCATGCGGGTCACGACTGCTGATTGTGACGTGCACGGCAGTAATGCCTTCCGCACGATGCATTCGGCCGGGTCGGAGTGACTGGAATATGAGGGTAGAGCAAGCGTTATCGACGGGAGTTACAAGAGAGAATTATTATAGTAAATGTGTATTAGGCAGTGCCTGAAGCAGGATTAGCATAATTAAAACATGATTTAATCATTGGTAACAAATGATACAATACAATACACTTTATTGCACTAACAAATACAGTTACACGTTATAGAAGTTACAAATAGTACAATTTAGGCGGTCTTATCGCTTTAAGCGATTTCTACCAGACAACCTTTATAAATAAATATATATATATATATATAGATATTTTTTTAATAAAAATCAATTTTAATTGTCTTTAATTTATGTCTTACGTAGAATTAAACTCAAAAATTAAGGGTCTTAAAAATAAGTAAATCAAATGTTGGTAACTCTTAATCTGCATTTGCTAATCAATAATATTAAATACTCATTATTTTAATATTCAGCAAAAAACTAATTTTCCAGCTTTTTCTCTTCCCAATCTATTCCAATTTAGTGTGAATAATGCCAAATTTAGAAGAAGAAAAAAACATTTTGAACTGAAGCTGAAAAGGTTATCGCTCCAAATAGTTACTTCTATATGTAAATTCTATGGTAAAAAATTATCATCATAAAATAAAAAAAATCGTGATTAATTACGATTTTTTTAAGAAAAAAAAAGAAAAATTTTCCTATCCTGGCCTGAAGCAATATTGGGGCATTATGAAATAATGCGAATAAGGCATTGGACATTAGTAAGAAGAGTTAAATAAATAAAAGTGATAAAATGAACCATCAATTCATACTTTTTAAATTCCTTTACTGTCCGAGCTGCGCAGATCTAATAAATAAAATCGTAAACATCGCGTGTCTGTACATTGAAGATATTTGCAAAAAAAAAAATTGAGGGGTCTAAGGATAAGCAACAGAACACATTTCAATCATTTTTGAAAATTTTGTCTGTTTGTCTGTTTATCTGTTTGTCTGTGAGTTTGTGCACGCATCATTTAAAAACGACTGATCGTACTTTGATAGACTTTTCAGAGAAACATGGGGCTTGACTTAACTTAACATTTAGTCTTTATTTCATCGCAATCGGCTGACTCAATCAAAAGTTATAGACATTTTTAGTTTTCAAATACATTAGTAGGTAGAGGTAGCTGGTAGAGGTAGCTGGAGCTGGAGCGGAAGCGGGAGTGGGAATGGGAGCGATTCTGTAGTTCACGCGAGCGGAGCCGCGGGCACAGCTAGTGTGGAATAAACTGATGACGGTCATTCGAGATAGTACACCGGTGACATCCTTTAAAACTAAACTAAAAGAGCACTATCTGTCTCACTCGGTAAAATATGGTATGTATATTGTTGGATCCCCAAGAATCTTTCCAAGAATCCAACACCGTGGTAGTCTGGGTTCTTATGCTGCCACCAGGGCATTTCTGTTATGGAGGAAGTCCGTAGCTCCTTTATATGTGGTGTTGGTTAGGTTCACAACCGTTTCTTCTGAAATGTATTTCAGGTTGGTAGTTTTTAGTCGTTTCGGACATTGAGATAGATGGTAGTTTTATATCGTCGTTTCGGACGCTAGTTCAGGAACGTAACGTAATTGAAGAAAAGATAAACTTAACGTTTTATCTCCTTTACTCTTCATAAACAATAACTTTAGAATTCTGAACTTATTGAGTCACTCTTAGTGGAACTACTTAGTGAACTACTAATTAATTCCAAGTGAACTCCGAGTGAGTTCCTAGTGAACAGCTAATGAGCTACTAATGAACTGCACTAACTCGAGAGTGGAGTTGCGCCCTCTATATAGGATGCCGATGTTGCCAATGATTTTAATTTTTCTTTCTAGAAATAGCGCAATTTTATTGATCTTTCTAATTCGATTTCAGAATAATTTTATAGATTGCGTAAGATTGCAGTATGCAACAATATATTTGTTTATTATGATAATTATTATTTATTTCAAAAACATGTAAAGTAGTTTAGGTATTATGTAATCTATTATGCACTTATATTGCCCCCTTGCTCTTGCTGCCTTGTCTCACACCCTGTAAGGTTGGCTGCAATATATCTTTTTTAGAGATAAACTCGCCTTTGCACACAATATTTATAACTGTATTTAGTTTTAAAATGTTTAATAAAGAATATATGGAACTATAAGAAAATGTTTGTGGATATTTTGAAACATGACCTGTAATGAAAATTAATAAATATGACTTTGGTCTTTTTTCAATTAAATCAAAGTCATGACAAGTTTTCCGAAAAACATGATACTTTATGGACAATACAACGCGCGCGCGCGGAGTTCGATGACCGGCCGCACCGCCGCGCTCTCCGCCACACATCTCCGCTACCCGCCGTTCCCCGCCGCCGACTAGTGAGCATACACGTCTGAGCAATATCGCATTTTGGTCTGTGACAATGAATGGGGGGGGTAGAGGTCACAAAGGAGATGAGGAGGTACTCAAAGCTATTGTCGCAGGTCCTTCGACGTACGGGCCCGTTATTGTCTACGATATACGATGATCTAGCCAGTGTCAACGGTGGCTAGAGTCACTCACTGCAGTCCGTAATCGTGTCGTATTCGCTCGCGGCTCGGTGCGCACGCGGCGATGAGACGGCGGTCGCCGGAGTACGGGACAGGAGAGTAGTTTGACATTATGGTGGGATCGTAGGTATCGGGTGCCCACTCATTGTCACAGGTCAATAAAAATTTGGAATAATTTTTATATGTTACTTACTTACTGGAAAAAATATGAACAGTTATTTATTATTACCCAGTATATCATCAATGACTGCCACTGATGGACATATCCCTTCCCAATGCGCGTACACTCTTCGTGCGTACACGCGCTGGCACTCTTCTTCTACTTCTGTTCAAACCTTTTTTTCATTATACCCTTATTTATATCAAACTGAATTATTGAGAGGACACTTTACGATATAATCGGATATACGCCCGCTCGTAGGTGCGACTAGTGTCCGACCAAAGTTTCGCCTTCTGCCATTTTCGGGCGAATTTCACTTTAATTCAAATTCAAATCATTTATTTCAACATAATAATGTCATATTTGTTGTACAAAAAGAATAATAAAATTGTATTAGATTAAAATTTGGGTTAAAATTAAAATAAAACAAAACAAAACAATTAAACACAAATCATTTTCGGAATGGTGCTGAGCTGGCATGTAGTTGCATCCACCTCTGCACCATCGGCGAGTCCCACCGCTCGGCCAATGCGCTCAGCACACTGTTGGTGCTGCCACGGGAGCGACTCAGAAGCGAGGCGCTGCGCTTTCTGATAATAGAGTAGAAATCATCTACTTGCGCCTGCGCGAACATTGTTGATGCGCTGCAAAACCGCGACAGCCTCAGCAGCACCCTGAACGCATTTACTTTAGGGCAAACTTAGAGATTTTTGACTGCAAGGCGATTTGGTTTACCTATATACGTAGAAAATCGAGTTTTTTTAGCAATAATTGTTTGTTGGTAAAACTCAGGAGGGCATGAAAACCCTTGTAAGGAATCAGGAGGCATTGATAATTTATATATCCTATTTATTTTTTCTGTATTAAGAGGCAGTTGCCAGGTCAAAGAGTTTGAAAAACCAAAACAAGTCGCGTAAATTTCGCGAACGTGTTACTTCTCTTTCCCACAGCTTCTCAACCTTTACCAAGCACAAGTGCGGTCGTGTATGGAGTACTGCAGTCACCTTTGGGACGACTCTGCCAAGTGGCAGCTGGCTGCTCTGGACGCGGTTGAGCGTCGTGCCCGAAGGCTCATTGGTGACGATGCTCTGTTAAATACCAAATTACAGAGCCTCAAACATCGTCACAGTGTGGCCTGTCCTTCGGTTTTCTATAGGTTACATTTTGGGAAGTGTGCCCAGGAATGACATGATTTGATTCCCCCATCCCCCATCCATCACTAGAATACCAGGCGTGGTGAGGGACTTCATCCTTATGTAGTAGACACACCACGCTCTCGCACGAAGCGGTTTGCTTCCTTCTTCATAATGCGAACTGCTAAGGAATGGAATTCCCTGTCAGCTTGGGTATTTCCGGATAAGTACAATTTGGGTATTTTTAAAGGTAGAGTGAATATGCACCTTCTGGGTAAGCGCGCTCCCCTTAGGCCTTATCATTACTTACCATCAGGTAAGATTGGGGTCAAGCGCAAACCCATCAACAATAAAAAAATAACTAATTGTAAAGAATGCTTAATTCCAAAAATTCGTTTTAGGCCTAAACAAAAAAAAAAATCATTTCGGTCACTAGCTGCCGGGACCTTTACACGTCAAATTAGATTCTGTACAGTAAAGTGATTTTGCAACCTTCTGCCGCCCACGCATCTTACCTCTACAAAACACAGTCATAATAGAATTAGACATAGGTTTGTTTGACATTTCAGAGTTTATTTGACGGCGACCAGTAGTGATATTCTCTAAAATACAAACTCACGTGCGAGTCACACTTAAGTGACTTTACTCACTTCGAAATCTAGTCCATTGACATTCTATAAACATTCTAGATCACTGTCGATGTGAAGTGACTTCTTTGTTCACTTCACTTCGATAAGACCCTATAAACTACATGAAACAATAAATGATATGAATATGAACTTAGCCAACCTACCCAGTTGGGTCCACTGCTGGACATAGGCCTTCCTAATGAACGCCAATACCCGCGGTCATCTCCGCCCTCCGCATCCAGCCGCTTCCGGCCAAGTAGTGCTGCCGGGAACTGCTGGCCGTGGTTTTATATGCTGATCGGGAAGTTTTGTCCATAATGGCCACGCTGGGCAGACGTGTTGGCAATCACAGTACTAGGCTTCGCACCGGTGACGCTGCTGCCATTCCCCGGTCTGTGGTCTGTGAATGGTTATACCATTGTCGGTAGTCAGGGCATCATTAGTAAACCAGCAGGGTGCACTGCGTGCAGGTAACGTTGGCATGAGCACCGGATGTGTTAGCGCTCCCTTACACCGCGTCGTCGGCTCATCGTTGAATAATAAATAAACTAATTCATAATTACGCATTGTTCTTTCCTACCTATGGAATTCCAATGTTTGACAAAATGTTACTGTGTACCAACGATCTCTATTTACTTATTAGATTTAGCGACCCCAACAATCGCACTGTTCCGCGCAACTGAGGCTCCGGGAGCCTCTAGTACGTACATAGAGATCGTTGGTGTGTACCTAGGTATATACCGGATTGATAATGATACATTGATAACGGTGTAAAGTTATTGATCGGATAAGTTGAATGTACTGTTCATTCATCATCATCATCAGGTTATTTTTGTCTCCACTGCAGGAGCACAACCCTCTCTCATCTGTCGGAGACAGACGGAGGATTTGGCCTACACTCCCCGCGCTGGCCAGACGGGTTGGGGAGACCTGATTGACGTTTTATAACGTTTTATATTCCCTTAGTCGCCTTTTACGACATCCACGGGAAGAGTTGGAGTGGTCCTATTCTACTCTACCGGAAACCACACGGCAAACTGTTCATTCAAAATAACATAATGATTTGACCATGAATTATTTTTCAAGTTTTATTTAGTAAGTGTATTTATTCTATTGAAGAATAATATAATTAGAATTTAATGACTTATTGAGAGGCATCTCGAAAATAACCACTATCTGCAATGAAAAGACTTTAAGCTTCTAGAAAGAATTCGTTGACGTGTCAGTGGGCGGGCCACATCTGTCATAGAGGACCGGGTTGGTGGCGTTCTTTGGGGAAGGCATAGGCCACGTTTAAGCAAGCCTTGCCGTCTCGGCAAGTGTAAACTGAGAAAAAAATAAGTAGCCCTCCTACTTACGTAAGGATAAAAATATACCACTATTACATAAGTAGTCGCCCCCATTATAAATGGTGTCGCCTACAACTGTTTCAGTAGCCAGCCACATTACTAAGAAACCAAACTACTTAATAATGTGGCCGGCACACCATTTATAATGGGGGCGGCTACTTATGTAATAGTGGTATATTTTTATCCTTACGTAAGTAGGAGGGCTACTTATTTTTTTCTCAGAGTAGTGTGGGACGCCCCCTTGCTAGATAGAGCGACGATCTGCGTAACGGGACGTGCTTTGGAAGAGACCTATGTCCAGCAGTGGGCGCTTGCAGGCTGATGATGATGACGCACCTGTTCGTACCTACTGGTGGTTTCGCTTTTCTTAACCTGATTGAACGATGCCAAAATCCACAATTTGAATTCCCCAAACGAAATTCTTACATCGAATTCAACGCACAGCAATTTCATTTGGAAAATAACGTAAAAAATGTCAAGCGATTCATAAATTAATATTCTAAATGTATGAAATTTTCAGCGATCCTTGTTTCAGTATTGCTCGAAACGTCGCCGCGAGCGGTCGCGCGCTGTTTCCGCTAAAACCTTTGCCCTCGAAGTACAAAGAAAGTTGCTACGCTAACTACAAGTGCAAGTGAAGTGATTTCTGTGTTACGAAAGTGAGTTCAAAGTGTTTTTTGTGCTTTTCTTGTAGCAAAAAGTATTTTTGTGTTGTGTCTAATATTTATTGGATATTGGTGGAAATTGACAGAGTTGGGATTTAAAAGGTAAGTTTAAATGTAATTTATTTTTGCCGGTACTAGGTACATTAATTAATATTAAAATTCTACAGGGACTATCAACTTTATATGTACTGGGCCGCAGTACTTAAAAAAATCTTTGTCCGCAAGTTTTAAACGCTTAATATATATATACGTGTTTTAAAGTTAATCATATTATAAACGATTACAACCTTATTATTCTTTTAGTAAATCACTATTAATTATTGTGTAAGAAAATTCAGACAGGTAACATATCGGTGGTGTCTGGTAGAAACCTGATAAGCCTATTTTTGTTTGGTGTTATATAACAGGTTTCATCCAAAATATAACAGGTAAATTCGTAAAATTAGTTTTTAATTTTTACTTAAACAACTTTTTAGCTTATGGCGTTTTTCTTTATGTTCCATTCAATTTGAAAAGTGATTTAAAACTTAAAACGTTTGTACTACAAAACTTACATCAATGGTTTCTTCTCGATCTCATCGATATGTACGTGCATAGGTAAATAACTTTGAAGTATTCTATATAAATACTTAGGTCGAATTGTTCATATGATGGTGGATAGAGATTTCTACCAAGTATCATGGACAACAATAATAAAATAAATTAATCATTTATGCCTTAATTCATCACCTTCCTGGGCTGGCGGGCGGGTTGATGATTACAGTATACAGAGTTTACTGCATAGACTATGCTGTTGCCCGTCACCAAGATTCATCCTTTATATGCCTGAAGACTAGAAGTGGTATTATTCTGTTTATTTTATTAACCTTTAAGTTAATTTAATTCAATTTTACCATAAATTATAGTGTCGACTTATAAATATAGACGGGGATTGACCTTGATTATTTTTATTAACTATTTCATCATCAGCCTACATACGTCCACTGCTGGACATTTATGGGATTTGCCATAATCACCACGCTTGGCAGGCGGATTGGTGATCACAGTAATGATCTTAATATACACACACACAGGAGAACGCTGCTGCCCGTCCTTGGTGCAATCTCTTAGTCGCCTTGACGACACCCACGGGAAAGATAGGGGTGGTCCTATTCTAAGCCGGGTACCACACGGCGACTAACTATTAGCTATTTAATACTGCCTAATTATAATTATGTCCTTTAAAAAAACGTTGTTAGGAATAGTGACCGCTGTAGGAAAATTACATTATAATTTTATCGTACCACTAACTTATACAAAATTTGTATAGTTTACACAGCGATCTCTATGTACTACTAGATGGAGCGTTCCAAACAATCGCTCTGTTCCACGCAAGTAGCCACAACTCTTTCACATTCACTTTGAAACTTGTGCAGTTACTACTCAGAACATTTAATTATTTACTAAATATTGACATTATTTAACCGTAGCGTCAATATTTAGTAGGGTGCGAGTAGAGTGCGAGTGGACTTTACATACGATTTTTGTTTTTTCTTTTCGAATTTCTTCTTTGGCTTATACAGGTTCAATGAAATGGTTACATAAATGCAATAAATACATACTTGGTCCCAGAGGGGTGGGCAGAGACGATGTAACACGATCCAGTGTCGCAAAGCGACTTTCCTTCGCCCACTTTTCGCTCCGTGATACCCCTTGACGTGATGTTTTGCGAACAACATCGCCGCCTGCGTGTTGAGGTACCATGATTATCTAGGGAATTAATTGTCCACCTCTTTAGTCCCCGCATGACTCGGTAAGGCTAATAGTGCCCGGAGTTCCCCCAGCTCCGGGATGTCCAGGCTAGCCCCTGGAAACGCATCCATCGGTACGGCAGACCTTGGATTGGCGGACGGGACATTGATCGGGGCGAGAAAGACAGGAAACGTAAATTTTCTTTCAATGAAAAGCCAGTGTTATATATGATTGATAAGATAATAATGTACTTTAGTTTGACGCGCGTGATACCAACTAGACTTACCAAGGAATATACTATTATCTTTCCTGTGACTTTTATCGCCGAGTTCATCCTGTAACATAACAATAAACTCTGAGAATTCCCAAACCAAATAACTAAAAGATATTGAAACTCTAGTACATGTATCTTTTGTGCCAAGGTTACGAACTATTCCCGTGTGGGGTGAATAGCTTGTACAGAAAATGTAGATAAAATTTCCCGTGTTGCTCCTCAATTCTTTGCATGTGTACACGTATGTATGTCTACTACTATTAATAACCTCTCTCTTTCCACACAAGATTTGGCTGGAAGAAATCTCTTTTTAGAGATAAGCACACCTGTGTATACGTCCTCTCCTTCTGAGTATTTATTTTTATATTTTCTGTGTACATTAAAGTTAGTTAAAAACAAACCCATAAAACTTAAAAACGGTTAAGTGCGAGTAGGAGTCGCGTCCAGATGGTTTCGTATACACAAACTTCGGCACTTATATTTACGGGCCAAAAATGTCATTTAATTACTTAGTTTTTGAGGAAAACGATAAAAAAGGCAGTACATTAAATTAACATCTTTTGTTATTTAACCTAACGTCAAAAATTAAAGCGAGGACGTCGTTACTGTAAGCATTAACGAATGAACGAGAATGTGACATTGTAAAACGTGTTATTAATTAATTTAAAATTAATTTAATCCAGTGTCAAAGATCCATAATTGTTAGAAATACAACTGAACTAGGTTAGTAACAATCAGAAGGTAACATTAAGAGGCCTATCGCAATCTTGAGTAGCTCAGGTTTAGGTAAATTCGTGTCCGTCGTGCGCTTGTGTGGGTAAAATCGCTTGCGCCACACTAGCGTACTCAAGAACGATTTTGATCCTTGAATGCATTTTATTAGTCGATTTTCTTTTGTTGACCTTTGTCACTTTGTCAAATAATTTAAGCTTTACTTGAATAGTAATAAAATGACCGGAAATTTTGCGTAATGAAATGTTTTTTAATTAATTATCAGTAGTTATTTTCAAAATTTTGCGTGATCACAGGTCAATAATAGAATACGGTATATAATGTTGGCATATAAGATTCACTAGAAACATTGTAGTTTAAGAGTGAGACTTCTGGAACAATTTGGTCAGCCAGGAAAATCTGGTAACAAATGTTGCTGCAGTCTTAATGATATTCATCATATGAGTCCTTCGACGTCCACTGCTGGACATAAAGCCACTCCATCCGATCTTTGCAGGCGGTTTCCACCTTTAAACGTTACTCTGTAAACCAATTGAGTGAGCGAAGCGATAGAAATCTAAATTGAGATATATCCCTTCCCCCTATTTAATTGTACAACCCTTTTTAGCCTTATGGTATCTAATTTATTTAAGTAAAATATAAGTACATATTTACTCTTACTACATCTGACTTACATATCGTATCGTATGGTATCACACATTTATATATATACATACATACATATATATCATACACACGCACACACACACACACACACACCGCTCACACAAGTTGATTAAATTTATATAATAAGATATAAGTATGGAAGAGCGAGGTCCTCTGGCACAGACATTTTTATGTCTAAAAGAGGGCCCCAACTATCCTCTGTAACCCCCTAAGTTTTGGTAATAAACATTTTTGTATTTCTTTTTTTAATTTACTTTCTCCCTCTCTAATCCTGTACCTGGTGCCACTCCCCTTTATTTCCCAAAACTTGTCCTCCAATATAAAAATCTCAGAAACTACATATACATAACTTATCCCTATGCCCATCCTTACTTTCCTTCGTCTTGACTGACAGACAGATATTCGAACCACAGAGTGATCCTATAAAGGTTGCGTTTCTTCATTTCAAGGTACGGAACCCTAAAAATTACACATATTTCTTATATACCTATTTTGAAATAAGCTTTTTTCAAGATTTCTATGAACTTTCATTGACATATTAATCTAAGCTTAAGCTTCTTTTCAAATGTGCAAACAGCTTTGGTACAAGCTGTATTAAGGCCCGCATAAATTAATCACCCATCTGATTGCAAGTTGAGCACCCCTGACTTTACACTGATGAGATTATAATCATAGGTAAAGACATATTTTTGTTATTAAAATGATGGTAAATATGTCGATTGACTTCAAATCCTAATCACCTACAAATACACAGGAAATATATATGTACTAGCGTGAAAATTAAGTTCCTTTTACATTAGCGCAAGTTTTACTACGACGCGACGGGCGATGTGATCGATTTTTCAAATAGCCAGCATACTTGATAGTTGATTGTAAGCTGTTATCTACCGCTAATGATCACCCTTTAAGCTTCATGCTGTACGCAACAGAATAATAATAATACTTGTAGCCAGTAAAGGAATTACAGCCATTCTTAAAAAAATGTTATTTTGACATCTGCGCAAAGCGGGTCTCGAGAATTTACTACACAGCGGCGGTGTGTAAGGGTCGTGTCGCGAAACAACGCCGCGAGTCTGGATTATTCGTGTAAATACTCCCGCCGGTATATAAGCTGCAGGATTATGCACCGGGGACAGTTTAGGCACAGGCCAGTGCGTTATCGACCGCGCCGAGAGATCGACGCTATAAGTTGGAAAGAGAAGCACTTATGTTGTTGATGAATAACGTTGTCTATGTTGACTATGTTTACGCGCTGGGTGTAGCAGCCCTACTATAATTTAAGCACACACACCCGTACGTGTACAGACAGGCTGGTGCGCCGTTGTAGTAGTAGGGGTGGAGGTGGGGGCAGTTTGTATGAGAGTGCGTCTTGTTCTTTGGCAGCAGAATCGTCCCCGACGGAACTGCACTTTCAAAATTTATAAAGCTTTAACTGAATTTCGCTCTTAAAAGGCTTCAACAAAGGGTCAATTAACGCTTATAATAAAATTATCTTTCTTTGAAATGAAAAAATCTGTGAAAGAAAGTGAGATATATATCTTGCCTCTTATTTTATGTATTGTGTTTTTAAACGCCTAATCTTTTATTCACTGTAATGGAATCCAGGTTCATTGTTTAGGTATATTTTTATTTATTGCTCAACAAAATAAAAATATGGGTGTTCTTTCCACGGATTCAACATGCAGAAATTTACGCTACCTACAAAATTACGGTTATCCATCCATGCGTGTTATGGTTCATCATCATCAGCCTGAAAGAGTCCACTGTTGGACATAGGCCTCTCCCAAGGTGCGCCACTGAACCCGATCTTCGGTTCTTCTCATCCAGTCACTGCCAGCCGCCTTACGCAGATCGTCGCTCCATCTGTGTTATGGTTAGATGTGAATATTTATGCCAGATCCCTTAGACGTCCACTGCTGGACTGTATTCCCCAATGAACGTCATCACACCCGGTCCACTGCCCTACGGCTCCAGCCGCTTCTGGCCACCTTCTTCCTATCGTCAATCCACCTGGCGGCGGGGCGTCGTGGCGATCTGCGATCTTCACTCCAGAACTCGTCTGCCCTAACGACCGTCGGTACTGCGACACACTGCCACTTCAGCTTACTAATTCTTTCGGCTATGTCGGTCACCTTTGTCATTCGTTGGATCTCCTCATTACGAATCATATAAGGATCCCGAGCATAGCCCTCTCCATAGCTCGCTGAGGGTCTTGAAACTTGTGGATCAGGCCACCGTCCGTCTACCTTCACCCTGCACGTGGCTATCCGCGGTCTTCAACTCCAGAACTCGTCTGCCCCAACGGCCGTCGGTTCTGCGACAGATGTGGCCACTATCACTTCAGCTTGCTAATCCTTTCACCTCGGTAAACATATAGTTCCCGTAGTAAATCATAATTGGTTATTTAATTAGATAACAGATGCATTGCGTTGTGGTTTCCGGCAGAGTAGAATTGGACCACTCCAACTCTTCCCGTGAATGTCGTACAAGGCGACTAAGGGAATACATTATAAAACATCAATCAGGCCTCCCCAACCCGTCTGGCCAGCGCGGGGAGTGTAGGCCAAATCCTCCGTCTGTCTCCGGCATATGAGAGACGGTTGTGCTCCTGCAGTGAAGACAAAATAACCTGATGATGATGAACAGATGCACATTTTAAAATCACCTGTTATCTAATTTAATAACCAATTAGTGTCAGTCATGAAGGAAAACACTTTGAGGTGAAACTACGAGCTACGAAAAATTATTTTGTTCATGGTATGAGGTATAATCATAATAAAACCTAACAGAAATCTATAAAACGTAGTTTTCTATTCAAATAATGCAATAATAAACCGTCGTCGTAGCGAACGGCGACGTAGCGGCGTAGCACCTAGCCGTAGCTTCAGCCGTAGCGGTAGCGTCAGTTGTGAATATTGTTAAAAGCATTGTATGCAAGGGGGGGCTTCCATAAGCCACGTAGGCCGTCCAGTATCTGGATACTTTGACATCCTCGGTAAAGGTGGGTATACTAATTTATAGGGAGGGGCTCGCTTTGACATCCTCTAACTACTAACATTACATAACTGGCTAACATTGTTGACTATAATAACTTTTTTAAAGTATACTGAGAAGGTATACTTATGAATACAACAGGAATAAATGTTTTGTTGATTGGAAAATTTTGAATTTGTATTATTTATATCAAACTTGCCGTGTGGTTCCCGGCTTAGAATAGGGCCACCCCTATCTTTCCCATGTTTGTCGTTAAGGCGACTAAGGGATTGCACCAGGGACGGGCAGCAGCGTTCTCCTGTGTGTGTATGTTAAGAGCATTACTGCGATCTCCAATCCGCAAAGCCTGCCAAGCCTGGTGAATATGGCAAATCCCCCAATGGACAAATTACTAAATGTGGTATTCTATTGGGGAGGTCTATGTCCAGCAGTGGACTTATTTAGGCTGATGATGATTTCAAATCAATAGTCTTATGAAAACAAACTGATTTGGATCTCGAAAACAAAATATGGTGTTCCGAAGAGCATCGTAAAGTTTACATGGTAATACAAACCTGTTTTTGCTGCTGATGACTCTTTTATGTACATATTACCGAGACGCAAATAGCGTTGGTTTTCGTATGACTGTTGGTTTAGAATTTAATGTATATCTATAGAAGTTATGGAAAAACTTTTAATTTTATAAAACTTTTGCATATCGTCGATGGAAATTTAAATTGGCGTAAGGGACAAGACGCGCGCCTTGGGAGAGGCCTATATCCAGCAGTGGGCTCTTACAGGCTGATGATGATGATGATGAAGGGACAAAATGTCAATATTGGTGTTTTAGTTTTAATTCTATGTCGAATGTTAGGTTTAGAGTTAAAAAATTTTTTAATTCAATGACCTTTGACTTGATTATTATAACACAAACAAACAAAATATTTACAGACAATAATATAAAAAAAACAAAGCTATTTTCTTCTCCTGAAAAGAAATGGTTTTTCCTTTAAGCTAATTTAAATTTCCGTCGACGATATGTACCCAATACTACGAGTACTAATAAACAACTTTGTAAGAAAGACTATTATAAAATAGACGATTATTTGAATGCCAAAGATGCCTGGTACTAATGTTGCTTCAGCTTCGCACAATCTTTATATAATTGTATGCAAACTTGATTTTAAAAGATGTGTTGCGTGAAGTTTGTTGCGCCGTTTCTTCTTCACAGCGCTAACACCTAAGAAGCGGTAGTCGATAAAAAAATTACGTGTATAAATGTACCAAGTGTATTCATATGCAATAAATTTTAAGTTTGACTTTGCAGATCAAACGTTAGGTGATAGATATAATTTGATCTATCATTGTGGCGTGCCTTTGTAATCTATTCATTAATTATTATTTTTATTAATATAACTTTTAATAAGTAAAGTAAATATGTGGGGACATTTCACACACGGCCACCTGATCCTAAACTAGACAGAGCCTGTAAAACAATAATCAGGCCTCCCCAACCCGTCTGGCCAGCGCGGGGAGTGTAGCCCAAATCCTCCGTCTGTCTCCGGCAGATGAGAGGGTTGTGCTCCTGCAGTGGAGACAAAAATAACCTGATGATGATGATGATGAAATATCCCTTATGGGGACAGAAATAATAGAACACTCCTATTTACAAGCATATCCAATAATTATGGCACTATAGCAAAGGTATATCGATATCTAATGAATTAATAACACTACAAACAACGGGTCGGTAAATTTAATAGAAAATCCTTTAACATGAAAATAATTTATCTACATTACAAAAATCATACGATGGGATCAACTTAGGTTCTTAGCAACCGTAGTACATTGAATAGTTACAATAATTATGTGATATCTAATGTACTTATCTGTAATTATGTCATATGTCGCACTTTCACTTTTACAACTTCTTCGAAGGACTGCACAAGAATAATGTCGGTCCGCAAGCATTCGCCATTTTTATGAAATCTGTTTCCCTCTGTTTTTAGCCAACACTCTGCGAAAGCCAATCAGAAGTCTGGAAATGCGCGCCGTCTTATCGAAAAGCCGAGAATAGTTTTAGCCAATCAGTGCTCTTTGCACTAATGTTGCTAGACGCAATTATTTATATTTAGGGTGTTGCCCACCACACCTTGATTATTTGCCACACAAGTGTACTCATGTGAAATAAATGAACATGATTAGATTAGATTAGATTTGATTTATTTATTTCACTTTTACATCTTAGAAATTCAATTTTACATGTCATTCTAATATGGTAAAATGACTTTGACATATAAATGAATTTTATGAATAGATGTTTTTATTCATTCATTTCATTCATTTGCCCAAAATTTTAGGTACGTACAACATACACTGTATTGGATAAAGTTTCTGTACAATTTTACACCTTTAGGAGTTTAGTATATTATAAATCTATCTACATAGAAACCACGTTCAACCTTTCTTGCGATATGGCCACGTGGTTTATGGAAGGACCCAGGCGCGGTGTGGTAGATGCACTAATAAAATATTCTACACGGATGCATTTTCTATTGCATTTCTCAAATTTAGGTCAATTTTGTATTGTTTCAAATTAATCAGTGAAGCCCCTCGTCCAGAACTCGTCTGCCCCGACGGCCGTTGGGGCAGGCGAGTTCTGGAGTGGAGACCACGGATTGGCACGCGCAGGGTGGGACGCCCCGCCGCCAGATGGACCGACGACCTAAAGAAGGTGGCCGGAAGCGGCTGGATGCGGAGGGCGGAGGACCGGGTGTGGTGGCATTCATTGGCGAAGGCCTATGTCCAGCAGTGGACGTCTAAAGGCTGACATGATGAATCAGTGAAGCCCACTGAAGTAAACATTTCGAATAATGTCCATCAAGTCAAAACCATTTACCACTCATGAGTACACTTGGTACCTTTATACACGTCAATGTAGAACTACAACGCCATTTTGTATGCAATCTCTAGGGTGTCATGTGATATATTCGGATAAGCGTAAGCCACATCTGTCGTAGAAATTATACTTAGATGTGCATTCCTTTCTTACTGTATTTTTTGTAATGTAGAATAGCCAATCTAATGAGTTACTTAGCATGTTTGTCAGCTCTGCGGTAGCCGAATAATTTGATGTTACATACATGTGGAACATGTTGTTGGAATGTATAAAGTTATCTATAACACAAATATTTGTTAACAGTATTTATGTTCTTGTGAATTTATAAAAAAAAACTGACAGCCGTTGGGGCAGACGAGTTCTGGAGTGGAGACTGCAGATCGGATCGGCACGATCGCGCCGCCGCCGGCGGGAAGACTGACGTGGTCGGATGCAGCTGGATGCGGAGGGCGGAGGACTGGGTGTCGTGGCGTTCATCGGGGAAGCCTTATGTCTAATGGCTGATACGATGATGGTGATGACCAGAAGATGTATGTTTGCTTATCCATTTGGCTGCAACAGCTGAATTGTACACAGCTTTATTCCTGTTGTGTTATTGTTTTTGCTGTTAATTTTGGTACAATAAAGCGTTTACATATAGACATACATACACACATACATATATTATTATTAAAAAGTGAAAAAAGAACAAAGAAGTCACAAGCAAAGTATAAGGATCCTTATTAACATTCGGAAAGGTCGCAAATTGACCTTCCGAACGCGAACTCTGTCGATAAATTCAATTCTAACTTTTCCACGAATTTAATCAAACTTCTTTTGTATTTGTAACGTTATACTGACTTACTCATTTGTACCATTTTTGGGCTTTCGGACTATATCGAAGCCCATTGTTGGCCAAAAGTCTTCACCAACAGTCATTAGTGGACCAAGCTTCGCCCAAAATACTAAAAAATCGATTGTTAGGAATTTTTGTTTTTTTGATTGTTTGTTGTTCAGCAGTGGACGTATTTAGGCTGATGATGATGATGTTTATCAAAATTATTGTTGAAAATGTATATTCTGTAAGATAAAATCAGCAAACTGCACGTTACCACAATGTCATTCTGGCACAGAGGAACAACGTTTCGCTCGAAAGTTAGATACGAGCACTGTGGGTATAATATGTATTCCTTCAAATGCATTACCATTACATACATTATTGAAATCCTACTAAATGTGAAGGTTTGGATATTTGGATGTTTGTTACTCAATGACGCTTCAACCACTGGACGTATCGGGATGAAACTTGGCACACATATAGGGTAGGTCCTGGAATAGGATATAAGATAGTTTTTATCCCGAAAAACAACCCATTCCTACGGGAAATACATAATAGTTTGTGATGTTAAGTAGTCCACAGAACTCGCGGGAAACAGCTAGTAAATAATAACACGGATAAACCTCGTATTTAAACGCTTTATTAATCTTAAAATCCTTATTAGACATTTTGTAGCACTACAGACAAAACAGGTAACTGACAGAGATAGTGTGTGGGTGGTAATCTTCTAGGATTTCGTTTATTAATTTTATGTTTGTTGTTTCTGAAATAACTAGTTTATTTTCTAGTATGTCCATAATTTCCACTGTAATGCCTTTCATGAATTTCATTACATGTTTTGAGAAAAATACAAGTCTGAAAAAGAAATTGAAGAAAACTTAAAACAAAAAAAAACATAAATTGAAGCTGTCAGCTCCACATCGTTTGAGAGGATAAAATAAACAACATTTAAAGATAAATGTAAACTAAAAAAAACTGCATTTTCCACTGATAGTAAAAAAGTTTCACAAATAGGTACAAGTCATAACCATGAATAAAAATAATTTCATCTCATAAGGGGGCAAAAAAGTATATTCCTTCATGATTGACACTGATTGGTTACTAAATTAGATAACAGGTCAGTCATCTACGTACATACCCCCTCCCCTCCCCCCCCACATACCTATTCGTAAACGCTGCTCTTTATAACTTCACTTTCTTTTAAAGATGAAATACCGTTTATTTAACATTTCCCCTTCCTCAACTCACTGGACAAGGCCTATCCGCTCGCCTTCTCGTCTGATACCACATTCTTTAGCTGGCGTTTATAGTACAGGTTAAAGCTGCAACGTGTAACGGAAAACTATGCATTTTTTCTTTTGTTATTTACTTATTATGCCGTGTGGTTTCCGGTAGAGTAAAATAGGACCACTCCAACTCTTCCCGTGGATGTCGTACAAGGCGACTAGAGAATACATTATAAAACATCAATCAGACCTCCCGTCTGGTCAGCGCGGGGAGTGTAGGCCAAATCCTCCGTCTGTCTCCGGCAGTGGAGACAAAAATAACCTGATGATGATGATGATTTACCTATTTAATACCATAATGTAGATATAAGACCCATGCACCTAGAAGATAAGGAAAATATATCTGTCTACCGGAAACCACACGGCAAGCCTAAAATGCTGTAAATAAAGAATGATAATAAAATGATATTTCATTCATCATTCATTTATATTGAATGTCAATTTCCAATGTTGAACAAAGCCTTTGCCTAAATAGTTGATGTACAGTTTGAGTAAACAATAGTTAAATAAGTAAATAAACACGACCTCCAACTGGGGTAATCTTATTTAACAACAACAACAGTAAACAGGCAAAGACAACAAACAGGTCAAAGACAACACACCATACTTGCTTACTCAGCTGTCGGTAACCGCCGACCACTGAAAATATTTACATAGCGGTAATAATCAAATAGTAGTCAGTACATATACTGTCATCGGCTGTAGTCTAGTAGTGCGTACTGCCAGCCGTGCTTTGCTGGATAGTTAAACTGGCGGGGGGAGGTAAGTGTCGCTCCCCATCTCCCTCTCTCCTCCCTGCTGCCCTCTTCTCCTTTTCGTCCTCTCTTCCGAGAGTTCCATCGAATCGGTATAGTAGTTTTTACGTAATGCGTGCATAAACTAACAGACAAACAGTAAAAAAAAAGATTGTTGCTTGATAAATCTAATGTACAGACACGAGAAGTTTACGTATTTATTATCTGACTGTCAGAGTAAGGAGTAAGTTACCTTACTCGTTTTAACGTCTTCGCCATGTCGAAGAAATCCTAACGTATTTAAATTCCACGAACCATCGGTTTGGTATTATGATAATTTTATTGGGGAAAGGGATTTCTGGGGGCGCAGTCATCAATCTTAGTTTAGGGGCTACAAACTTCGAAAAGGTCGGGATTATTCGCTGTGGGATAATTAGGTACGTACTGAGATACTGACATTTTCTGGACACTTAAGTTACTAAGTAACTTGATTTTCATCATCATCATCATCAGCCTTAATATGTCCACTGATAAACATATAGCCGCTGTCCATTGGGGGATTTGCCATTATTGCAACGCTTGGCAGGCGGATTGGTGACCGCAGTAATGATCTTAATATACACAGGGGAACGCTGATGCCCTTCCTTGGTACATTCCTTTAGTTGCTTGCCGACACCGACGGCAAGATTGGAGGTGGCCCTATTCTAAGCCGGGAACCACACGGCACGTACATATTTCATTTATTGTAGAGTATTTATTCGAATATGCTGCCCAAATGATATAGAGCGTGCGCATGAACCACGATATCAGATCACGATAAGATATGTACGAGTATTTCATTAAGTAATGCACTGGGCGGGATTTTATGAAATCAGATAACTGAACACTCTGTAGATAGCGCACTGACCGGTGCCAGGGGAAAATATCATATCACTTACTACGTCTATAAATATATTTGTCTGTGTGAAACTAAAAATAACCACACGACTTCTAATTGTTCTCTTCTGTACCATAGTATACATACATACCGTCCGAAAGAGTACCTACGTATCGGGAGGTACTTATTGCTGTAGGTTCGTTCTAGTGACGGAGACCGGTGCGTACTGCCAGAACTTAATATCATAAATTATTATGTACTAGCTGGTGCCCGCGACTTCGTCTGCGCACGATTAGTATTTCGAGTAGCTTTTTTGTAGGACTATTTAAGATAAACATTTCCATCATACATTACATATGTGTAACTATAGAGGTTTTGGCAGCGCTCGCCAGAACAGCTCGCAGATGGTAGATTTTTTCCTACTTACTTGATATTTTGGACAATTTACACAATATCTTTATAAATTGTAGCCTATGTGTTATTCTGATGTATAAGCTATATTATTGTAAAGTTTCATTAAAATCCATTCAGTAGTTTTTACGTGAAAGAGTAACAAACATCCATCCATACTTACAAACTTTCGCGTTTATAATACTAGTAGGATTTCCCGTAGGAATGAGATGTTTTTCGGGATAAAACTATCCTATGTCCTATTCAAGGACCTAACGTGTGCCAAGTTTCATTCCAATCCGTCTTGTTCTTGAAGCGTGATTGAGTAACAAACATCCAAATATTCAAACTTTCGCATTTATAATATTAGTGGGATTCTCTGCCGCGGGCAGTATAGAGCCTTACCCGCAGGCTCCTCCGCCAGCGCCAGAGTGGGGGTCGCTTTACACCCGTTAGGTAATAAATCCTCCTTATAATCCTCATATGCTTTCGATGTGGGTTTTCAATCAATCAGGGGTCAGGTTTAGGGTTGCCAGTTGGCAATGTGGAAAATTGCGGGAAGGGAAGGTAAAATACCTGATTTGCGTCTTTATGTTACTTTGTTAGAAATATCTTTTACTAAATAAATACTAAATAAAATACTTTGATTTTTTTAATATCTATTATAATAATAATATCTTATATATAATTTATTGATTATACTCGTATTTATTATGTAAGTATGTATAAATAACGAATTTCCTTATTTGGTTTTTTTGCGTCTACCACTCATTATCTGCATGATCCAATGGTCAACTGGAAGAGAATGGCATATTGGCATTATGTTCGCCTTTTGCACTTTCTGTGCAATAAAGTTATTTAAATAAATAAAAAAAAACCTTTTAGTTAAATGCTTTATTTGTGAAACAACATAATATAAACTAAACATTACTATTTATAAAATAAAAATATAAAACAAAACCTAACTATTATACACTACAAATAAAAAACTGACCCCAGTTCGTCCCCTGCTGGCAGAGTACCCAGGAGACTGGCGGCACTGCCTCGCTGGATTGCGAGGCTAAATTAAAAAAAATTAAATTAATTAAATATTACATTATCAACGATTACAAATGGAATTTGTCTATTAATTTATATTGTATGTTTTGCCTTAAACTAGGTTCACTTTGGTGGAATAGGTATGATCATTTTAGTGGTTTCAATTTAAATTTACCCAAACGGTGTAAGTGAGGTATGTCATGTCGCTCAAATCCAAAAACATTTCTACAGTATTATTAACTCATTATTAAGTTTTTTTTTATTGTAGCTGCTATGGTATGGGGGCACTTTTAAATCAGAAGGCTTTTAAGCTGTCTAAAAAATGTATGTCGATTTCATGCCCCTTTGTAATTTGTTATACGTTCTAACAGCAATTATATGTGAATTATAAATTAAATAAAAATTCAAGTAGGTATGCCGTGTGGTTTCCGGTAGAGTAGAATAATAATAATATAATAATAAATCCTTTATTTTCAGGCAACTTGGTCCGTAGATAAATACCTTAGCCTAGAAATACATACATTATATAACCTTAATTAAACACACACTATTTTTGGGGGTTTTAAAGAATAGGACAACTCCAACTCTTCCCGTTGGTGTCGTACAAGGCGACTAAGGGAATACATTATAAAACATCAATCAGGCCTCCCCAACCCGTCTGGCCAGCGCGGGGAGTGTAGGCCAAATCCTCCGTCTGTCTCCGGCAGATGAGAGAGGGTTGTGCTCCTGCAGTGGAGACAAAAATGACCTGATGATGATGATGATAACTAAAAATACGTTGCAGTCTAAAACCACTGAAATTAGGGACATCCCGCATGACATCTGGTAACACTGTTCGAACCTACATCACGTCAGGAGCAAATCTTACGAGTATCAAGCTCTGAGGTATTATGTATGGGCAGTCAGTGGCGCGGAAACATATGGGCATTCCATCTCAATAGTCGTAGATGGGAGAGAATCAGATGTGTTTGATGCGGTGATACATTTTGTTTAGAGCTTAGAGCAGGGTTATTTTTTTTTGTTTCAGGCCAATGATCCATATTAGGTATGTTAGTAAAGGACTTATAATAATAATATATAATAATAGAATATGTCAGATATTCACACCAATTATCCAGTCCCACACTAGGCAGAGCCTGTGTTATGGTTACTAGATAACGGATAAACATACTTAAATAAATATATAAACATCCGAGACTTGGGTACAAACATTCATATTCATCGTACGAACATTTGCCCCTAGCGGGTTTCGAACCCGCAACCTCCGGCGTGGCAGTCCGAGAACTACCCGTTTCCCCACGGAGGCTTACAACTTATAGTCAAGTTGTTGTAAGACCGCTTCGTTGGCCTGGTGGGTTGGTCATTGGACTAGAACGCCAGAGGTCGTGGATTCGATTCCCACCAGGGACAGACAACTTTGTACAATTCGGTCCCGGTCTGGATGTTATATTTGTGTAATAATAATAACAAGGGGCGCGGAATCTCGTAATAAAACACTAGAAAATCCATGGGGATGGGTCGTTGTGGAACATTTTTTTTATCAAGTTTTCAAAGTTGTAGATGTTATGGAATTTAAAACTCTGCCTCAGGTGCCTTTATTTAAAAAGGAATAAGAAATTTAATTAAAAGATATTTACAATTAAGGTACATACATGTATTTATATTACATACAAAACATTATTATTTAACAAGCAGATACTAGGTACCTACTAATATTATGATTGAGAAATTTACTTTGTATGTACATATGTCTGTTACGTTATCACAGATATACCGCTGAACCGATTTTAATGAAGTTTGGTAATTATGGAGATAGCATGAACCCTGGGAACTGTTTTTAATGTGATATACTAATATTCTAGAAACTATGTGATTTGACAATCGTTTTAACTGCTATTAAAACCCATGAAAACAGTTGGAGTGATTTTCAGTTCAAAAATAGTCACGTTCCTGTGACATTTCAGTTGTTTTGCTATGAGATTCCGCGCCCTGATAATAACCAAACCGTTACAGATGAATTGGTAGTCAAACATCACAATCATCAGCCTGAAAGAGTCCACTGTTGGACATAGGACTCTCCCAAGGTGCGCCACTGAACCCGATCTACGGTTCTTCTCATCCAGTTTCTGCCAACCACCTTACGCAGATCGTCGCTCCATCTAGCCAGGGGGCGTCCCACACTACGCTTGTCCAGTCGCGGTCACCACTCGAGAACTCGATTATCCAGCGGTAGTCAGCTCTGACCTTGACCTATGTAAGACTTTAGTTCTCTGGCGGATCATGAGACTGTTATTTTTTTTTGGGACTTAAAACTTAGCGAGTTTCACTTCAAAAGCCAAATGTGTAAAACTGGCTAAGGCGCGGTTTCGGCACTCCTACGTAAATGGAGCCAGCAATCACTCCCAAAGTCCTCAGTAGCCGGTCTCCAGTGATAGCCGAAAGTAGGAGATAATTGAAAAAGTTTCCTCACTGCCAATGGATACGATTGGGCTGTGTTTGGTGCAAGTAATAAGCCCATGAAAGTAGTAGTCGCAACTCTGGAATAGAGAATCGGATCCACTAATATTATAAATGCGACAGTTTGGATGTTTGTTACATAATCACACTTTAACCACCGGACGGATAGGGATGAAGTTTGGCACACATATAGGTTAGGTCCTGGAATAGGACATAGGACAATTTTTATCCCGAAAAAACGTCCAGTTCCTACGGGAAACCAAATTAATCGTCAAAAGTAGTGAAGATGTGTAATATGTCGAAACCTACGCGGATGAAGTCGCGGGAAAAAGTACTAAATAATCCTACATATGGAAGCGATACTCACCTCCTTCTCTTTGACGCTCTTCGGTACAAAGTTACTATGCCAGCGAGAGATCGACGCTATAAGTTAGAAAGAGAAGTACTTATGTCAAGGTATACTTCCATTGTCCCTCTCTCGATCGACTATGCTCGTTCGCTCAGTGCAGCAGCAGCCCTACAATAATTTACGGACAAGGACTGGTACTCTGGTAGTAGTAGCAAAGATAATATATTACTAGGTATTAGAAGTATGCAAGCTTGTATTCAGCGCCGGGGGTGTGCTGGTACCAAGGCGCACTTTTAAATTATATAGCCTATGACACTCACAAATAACGTAGCTTTCTATTGGTAAAAGAATATTCAAAATCGGTTTAGTAGATCCAGAGTTTACCCGCTACAACCTCACAAACTTTACCTCTTTATAATAATAGTATAGATTTCTACAGTCTCATTTTGTACAGTTTGATGCCGGTCTGGATGTTATATTTGATCCCGGTCTGGATAGTTCTCCACCCTAGCTGAAATGTTTCGTCTAGTATTTAGACGTAGCATGATCTAAATTTACTAATATGAGAGTAGAGTTCGATCGCTCGTGACTCGGACCACAAGCGGGAACCCGCGGCCTACCCCCAAATATCAATTTTTTACCCGCCACTAACTTCCTTTTGTTCCTGAGTCCGTAATTCCGTCGGATTTTATTTTAGCTTCATTTTCTGCTTCGTCCATTATTGGATGCTAACTTTGTTTGTTGTTTCTCTAATTAAAGATTATGAAAAGGAAAGAAAATGTAGATACAGGAAGATGAGATGGATGTAATTAAGCAATTATAATTGTTATTCTCTTTAATTAGGGTTGCCATCTCTAAAATCTGCCAACCGGGACAAGGGAGAATGTTAATATGTTTTTATAATCCTACTAATATTATAAATGCGAAAGTTTAAATATTTAGATGTTTGGATATTTGAATGTTTGGATGTTTGTTACTTAATCACGCTTCAACCACTGGACGGATCGGGATGAAACTTGGCACACATATAGGTTAGGTTCTGGAATAGGACATAGAATAGTTTTTATCCCAAAAAATATCTCAATCCTACGGGAAACCAAATTAATCGTTAAAAGCAGTGAATATGTGTAAATATCGAATTTAGTTAAATGTAGTTTTAATTGTTATTAATCAACTTTTTATTGACTGCCACGCCGGAGGTTGCGGGTTCGAATCCCGCTAGGGGCAAATGTTCGTATGATGAATATGAATGCTTGTACCCAAGTCAACACAAACAAAGAATTGAATTGTTTGATCAAAGACCAGGCTTGACTCACAGCTTCGCCTGGGTGAGTGTTACGTCACGTCACTCATTGCTAGAAATCATTTCAGACAGGTATATCAGTTAGAATAGTGTTCAACTAATGCAGGACTTAAAGGCCTTCGTATTCATGATTTTGGCGCCCCCGGCACATATGTTTTGCCGCCCCATTAGCGGACAAAAAAAGAACGAAAAACATTTTGCATAAATGAGCAGTCCCTCACTTGCCGCCCCTGGCAAATGTCTGGCCCTGGGCGAATACGCCACTGGTTATAGATCTGTTGAATCAAAGATAATATATACTAGAGTGTTGAATGAAGGTTATAAATGTATACATAATTAAAAAACTTACGAAGAATACATATTATTGCTTTGGACTCGCGTCCAAAGAATCGTTTCATGAATATGTATTATTTGTAAATTTATTTATTAGGTACACACACAGTTTATAACCTTCAGTCAACGTAACTTGAAATGAAATGATTTATTGCAAAAACTTACAGTTAATAATAAAGTATTTAAATGTAAGAAATCCCTTTTAAGTAAATTCATACATGTGTCAGGGGTTCTCGCTCTTCCAAGGCAGAAAGTTGTACGTACAATAGTATTAAAACCAAATTAAATTAGATCTTGTCTTTACTTGTGCACCCACCTGTCCGCATTAGTGTGTGAGCTTAAATTATAGTAGTTGTCCGGTTGGCTGCTGTACCGAACGCGACTTAGAGAGAGACAGCTTTATACGTCAACAATATGTTTCTCTTTCTAACTGAAAGCGTCGATTTCCCGGTGCCGCGCCGACGACAGCCGAGTACTGCGTACTGCCAGTTGTGCTCTATTTTGCTGCTTCTTTACGTAATAATATTCAGTATATAAATGCAATGTTCGACAGCATCATCACTGTGCATCAAATTATATATACATACATAATGCTCACGCCTTGGTCCCAGAGTGGTAGGCAGAGACAATGTATCGCCACAATGCGCAATCCAATATCGCAAAGCGACTTTCCTTCGCCCGCTTTTCGCTCCGTGACACTCGTTGGCATGATGTGTTGCGAACAACATCGCCGCCTCCGTATTGTGGTACCACGATTATCTAGGGAAATAATTGTCCACCTCGTCAGAGCCCCGCATGACTCGGTAAGGCTAATAGTGCCCGGAGTTCGTCCAGCTAATTCTATATAATGCAATATAAAACCCGCCTATATATAAGTCTTTCATTTGAAATAGTATGTTCTAAAATTTTGATGGCAAAGCAATAACGTTTCAAATTAAATACCAAAATCACCTTTAAACCCCTCCCCTGGAATATTAAACGATCACCCACATACAAACAAACAACTCCTTTACTAAACAAGTTGTCACCTCCACTAGTTCTGTAGTGATGCAGGAGTCTATCTATCGAATATCGATAAACTGACAATGATGTTCTATAATTAACTAGATTTCTAGTCTGCAGGGGAAAAAACGGTAACTCTGTGGTATAGCACGACGTGAGATATAATGGATAATGACAAATAATCTCACGTAGTGTAATAGTAGTTTAACAACACATAGTGTTGTATAAGTTAGTATATCATCATCATCATCAGCCTAAAAGAGTCCACTGTTGGACATAGGCCTCTCCCAAGGTGCGCCACTGAACCCGATCCCTGTTCTTCTCATCCAGTCACTGCCAGTATATAAGTTAGTATATAAGAATATGTAAGTCGATAATAAGGGTTATTCGATTGTATTCTGTATTTGATTCTATGGTAGTCCAATAAACAACGGTTAACTATGTAGTGAGTTCTTATTCATCGCTCCACCAACGCATCCAACATTACATGGCGACCCTACAACCAACTGGATTCTTCTGATCTCCACATCTGACTATAGGGATAAGAGTTCTCGACATTAGAGGTGGTCCTTTGCGATCAGTCGCGAGACCACTGCTGGACGTGTGACGCACAAACTAAGTAGTAACTAGCATGTAACATCTTCAAAATGCCAAAGTATTCTTCAAAATTACCTAAGAAATTAGAAATACACACAAAAATTCGTAATGTGCTTCATATTCTCCTAAGACATTTTATTCAGAATTCCTTGTCTAGTTCATTGATTGAACTCACCTCTAGTATTGCGGGCTCATTTGCGTTGCCGTTGTGGATTAGAGATCAGAAATCTAGTTACTTATAGAACATAATTGATTAAACCCCCATTTTATAGATATGTTAAATATAAGACAAAACCTGCAAAGTCCCATAACGCCGAAAATACAACTGTTTAATATTGTGCTGAATTTGCGTCTCTGTAGAGAATGACAGTTGACAGAAAAATTAGATCCTCTTTACAATTATTACAATTATTACAATGTGGTTTAATTTCTTGCCGGTCTTTATTTTCATAATAAACATGGTCCTTCGAGCCGGATACGCTAATTCAGCACAATATTAAACAACAACTAACTGAGATCATCCGCCATAGTAACTATTGTTCTACTTAATAAGACCTTTTCATTGGCATATCATTTATTGTAATTGTTGCTATTGGTGGGTGAGTCCAGAAACGTCCAACATCCTTTACCTCCTCTCCCTTTGTTATTTTGATAACATCCGCACGAAAGCTTCGAACATTACACAGTAAATAACCTACAATTTGTCTGGGATAATATTTTCTACCCAAATCGCTTTAAGCGATGTCTGGAAGAAATCGCTTAAAGCGATAAGATCGCCTAAATTGTACTATTTGTAACATTTATAACGTGTAACTGTATTTGTTTGTGCAATAAAGTGTATTGTATTGTAAATAAATCCAATATTTGATAACATGACTTACAGTTTAAATCAAAATAACAATGGCAGTTGTCTCCAATAAAAAGTAAAGTTATAGGTACGAGTTTATGTAACTTATTCGTTCTTTCTTATGACTTATTTTATTTATTTATTTTATTTTTATTTATTTGACGAAACCAACAGCTTATTCTTATGCTTATTTAAACAATTTGTGCAGTTATCTTAATTAACAAAGCCAATTACAGGTTTCCTAGTATAACTCATGGTAAGAGTGAGACATGCATTATCTACTTACAGATATGTATTTAAGAAAGAGAAAAAGTGTGTGTTGTGTAGGTGTGTATGGGGTTTGTGTGTGTGTATGTAGTGTGTGTGTGTATGGGGTGTGAGTAATAAAACATTACCGATTATTAAGTTTTTTTATAATTTTAGTTTTAAAAGATGATTTGGACACTGCAAGAGGATCAATTTTTGAGAATAATTTATTATATGTGGTAAGAATTCTACTTATTGTGCAGTTTTGAGCGTACCTAAAACTGTCTTACTATCGATATTTGTACAACGCTAGTTGTTCAATTCTTTGCTAGCATATGTTCATGGGTCCCGTGAGAGATGTTACAGCACGCTATGTGTCGTATCGATCGATCCACATGTGCGGGCCGTCGTGGTAATGTCCAGGATTGTTCAAGAAACTTGTTATGTCTGGATAATACTTATATCAGTATGGTACTAATGTTAATCCAGCTTCGCAAAATCTTTATTAATTGTATGCAAACTTGATTTTTAAAAGATGTGTTGCGTGAAGTTTGTTGTGCCGTTTCTTCTTCACAGCGCTAACACCTAGGAAGCGGTAGTCGATAAAAAAATGACGTGTATAAATGTACCAAGTGTACTCATATGCAATAAATGATTTTGACTTTGACTTTTAACTTTGACCAGTCAACTACTAGTATTAATAGAAAAATTGTTTGTTTATAGTATTTATAATTGTTTAACTTGTGACGGCGGTCTATCTATATATATATATATATACATATAATAAAAGAGTAGAAAAAACAAAAGAAAAGCGAATCTGTACATTAAAGTTAAAAAAAAAATTTCACTGCCCGGACGTTACTGAAGACCAGTAGAGTCCAAAAATATAATTATAAAATTTCTTATCTGTCTGTATGTAGTATGTATGTACGGGCTAATCTTGGAAACTGCTGAACAGAATTTGACGGTATTTTCACTGTTTAATAGCTTTGAGTTCGGGCCTCATACTGGTATAAGTCATATCTCAATAAAATGTCAGAATGCTGATATACAAGTTGACCTCTCATTTCATATCATTTGTATGAAAGTGTAGTTCAACATTACTGGTCGTGCAAGAACTTGACAGAAAGTGACAGAGATGTTTTAAAGCTCATTTATAGATTTATTTTAGCTGATGTATTTCAGGTATTTCCACAAGTCTCGATACAAAAAGTTCGCTATTCGATAATTAGTGGCCCTGTATTAGACCGGTGATCGTCGACAATGTCAATATCGAAGCTGTTCATGAGTACGTCTGCCTAGGACAGACAATATAGTTGGGTAGGATCAATTTCAAAAGCTGACAGAAGAATCCAGTTAGGGTGGGCAGTATTCGGAAAACTGCGTCAAGTCTTTACGTCACCTATTCCACAATGTTTAAAGACAAAAATCTTTAATCAGTGCGTCCTGCCTGTCACGATTACAGCGCGGAGACGTGGACACTGATGGTGGGCCTGATCCACAAGATTCAAGTGGCTCTGCGAGCTATAGAGAGGGCAATGCTTGGGGTCTCTATGAGGGATATGATTCGTAATGAGGAGATCCTATGAATAACGAAGGTGACCGACATAGCCGAAAGAAATAGTAAGCTGAAATGGCAGGTCACATCTGTCGTAGTACCGAACGGCCGTTGGGGCAGACGGGTTCTAGAATGGGACGCGACGTCCCACGCGCAGGGTGGGACGCCCTGCCGCCAGGTGTATGGACGACCTGAAGATGGTGGCCGGAAGCGGCTGGATCTGTAGGGCGTTGTGGCATTCATTGGGGAAGGCATGTCCAGCAGTTTGACAGACATTTTGTTGTACAGTTAATTGGATATGCAACATAGGAAGGGAATAGGAGGGGAAGGAAGTCGGATGGAAAAGAATAGAGGGATTAGGGTAAGAGAGGAAAGATGAAGGGGCAGTGGTAAATAAAGGGTGTAGGAAGGGGTGGGTTAAGGGAAGGGGGAGAGGTAGGAGTAGGGAGAGGGAAGGGGTGGGGGAAAGGGTTTTCAACGTTGTGGGAAGGGGATGGAGAAGGAAAGAAAGAAAGGTTATGGAAAGGACAATTGGAGGGGGGGGAAGGAAATATCACCTAATTTGCACAATATTAAAATATAAAAACAATTATTGATTATATGATAATCTTTTAATTCATGATAAATGTAAATGTCAACTTTATTTAAAAAAAAGCGGCAAGTGCGAGTCGGAATCGCCCATGAAGGGTTCCGTAGCAGCAAGTAACATAATATAAAAGTTATTGTAGTTCGTTGTAACTTTGATCGATGTTTTAATAATAGTATTGTGGTCTACGATTTATGACGTATTAAAAAAACTACTTACTAGATCTCTTTCAAACCAATTTTCGGTGGAAGTTTGCATGGCAATGTACATCATGTATTTTTTTTAGTTTTATCATTCTCTTACAGGTTGGAATTGTCTCTCGCGCAAACTATTCAGTTTAGAAAAAATTATATTAGAAACCTCAATATCATTTTTGAAGACCTATCCACACGTATGGGTTTGATGAAAAAAAAAATTTCAGTTTCAGTTCTAAGTATGGGGAACCCTCAAAATTTAATGTTTTTTTTTCTATTTTACCTTACTTACTTACTTACCAAGTTTCAATAGTAAGTTCTTATAGTTTCGGAATAAAGTGGCTGTGACATACGGACGGACAGACAGACAGACAGACATGACGAATCCATAAGGGTTCCGTTTTTTGCCATTTGGCTACGGAAACCTAAAAAAACTGTGGTCCAACGGGCGATACCGCCGCCGGAACGCTAATTTTTACCCGACTTCAAAAAAGGAGGTTCTCAATTCGATAGTATGTTTTTTTATGTATATTAATATTTTTAATGCATAACCAGATTAATAGATTTCTTTTAGGATTTAGTAACACGTAATACATAAGAATGTGTAATGTTAAGTTGTCCACGCGGACGAAGTCGCGGGCAACAGCTAGTGTGAAATAAAAAGAGAAAAATTATATTATTATTTTGCATAAAAGCTATTGGGGAATCTATAATCTGCATTGTAGAGAGTTATTAAGAGAAAAGTTTTAAAAAAATAAGCATATTAACCAACGATCTCTAAGTACTACTAGATGGAACGTTCCAAACAATCGCTGTGTACCACGCAAACTGCGGCTCCGGGCGCCACAACTAGGTTACATTCACAATGAAACTTGTGCAGTTACTAAGCAGAACATTTAATTACTACTAAATATTGACGCTACGGGTAAATAGCGTCAATATTTAGTAAATAAGTAAATGTTCTGCATAGCTAAGTTAATGTGAACGAGTTGCGGCTCCGGTTGCGTGGTACAGAGCGATTGTTTGGAACGCTCCATCTAGTAGTACATAGAGATCGTTGATATTAACAGTAGCTAGGCAATTCATATTAGATAATACATATTTTATTATCCCCAAAAATATATATCTCTTGTTGAGGTACTGAGATAATAAACCAGATACTCGTACGATACAAGAAATAAAAAAAAACTTATTTCACCACGGTCAGTAAATCGTTCACGGGGAAAAGTATACGCTTCTAACACAAACTACCAGAGGACATCTTAAATATGACGGACAGAAAGTTTAAGATTCACATTAAAAAACAACTTTGTGCCAAAACCAATTGTAAAATAGACAATTATTTGAATGACAAAGATGCCTGGTGCCAATATTGTTTCTGCTTCTCACAATCTTTATAATATTGATTACAACTTCAGACGATTTAAACGACATCTGATTCCAACCAACCAGGGGGCCAATTCTACTATTTTCAACCTTTATCGTTCGTTTAAACAACAGTTACGTTTAAGTTTTAGTCAAACTCCGTTCCATAAGCAAATTGCTATTCTACTCATTGTTTTAATTCAGACGATAACCGAACGTAAACGAAACGCAGACGGAGCGCACACGCTACTCAGCTGTTAGGATGTTTGCGTTTAAGGTTAATGTATTGTTATTATTGATTATAAATGTTCACATGTGTTTCTTTTTGGGTGATTGTGTATCAGTAAAATGGTTATTTATTGTGAAAATAACCTTTTCCTGCATAATTTAAGCGTAACGTCTGAACTGCGTGTCTGAAAAAGTACCTTTCTACCAACTTTTTAACAGACGCTAATTTGACAGCAGCTGAATTTCGTTTTTACCTGAGACAACTGTCAAAATGTAGAAACGTTCGTTTCATCTACGTCTGACGTTTGTTTAAACGTTAGCTACGGCTGAAACGCAGCTGAAGCACGAATGTTGTGCAAGCGAATAGTGTTAAAACCTGCGTTTCAGCTGCAGTTCAGTTGCGTTTTGTGCGAAAATGAATTAGTAGAATTGGCCCCCTGATCCGTCCATTAGAATGCATCGTGCGGAAGGCATTACCGTGCTGTACACATGTCAGTTAGCAGTCGTGACCTGCATGCCGTTGTAAGGTTCGTGTCTTTGTAAAAACTCTCGTGAATACATATACACACAATCACACCTATAATCACTTCTTTGTTTGGCACTGTAGACAAGCTTGTCTGCACCGGGTGCGACTGAAAATCAGCGCCTAGCACCTTACTTGGTCTAGGCATATGCTGAGCCGTTTGCCCTTTTGCTGCCACGGCACACGCATACTATTTAAATTGTTTTCTCTAGTTCTTATAATTTTTTTTTTCCTTTTTCTTCCTTTATTGGTATTTTCTTTGTGTGTGCCAATTGTGGTAGTGAAATTAGTGATTTTCTTTCTTTCTATCTTTATAATAATAATATAATCATCATTATCATCAGCTGAGATACGTCCACTGCTCAACTTAGACTCCCCAATAGAATGACAGTTTTGGTGCCTTGTCCAATGGGGTATTTGCCATAATCACCACGCTTGGTGCACAACTATAATTAATACAGAACATGTTTTGTAACAAATATGTAGGGCTATTTAAAGAAAGCCTATAAACGATATAAAATAAACGATTATTTGAATAACAAAGATGCCTGATACTAATGTTGATCCAGCTTCGCACAATTTTTATATAATTGTATGCAAACTTGATTTTAAAAGATGTGTTGCGTGAAGTTTGTTGCGCCGTTTCTTCTTCATAGCGCTAGCACCTAGGAAGCGGTAGTCGTAAAATAATTTACGTGATAATATAATTGAATCTGTACATTAAAGTATGTATTTAAGTATGTATGTAAGTAAGTAAGGAGTAGAGAAGGAGAAGAAAGGGCGGGATAGGGGAAGGGCTAAGTGAGTAGTCCACGCGTCCACGCATTGCATTGGTGTAGAAAAAATATATTTCAGGAAGTTAGAATATTGTAAAAGGGCCCCGATACAAGCATTGCCTAGGGGTCCTGACATGGTTAATCCGGCTCTGTTCCTTGGGCCCCAAGCAAATTAAATTAAATAAAACAAAATGGCTTCTAAGTTCGACCGTTATTATCTAAAATACTTGCTAGGCCCCTGGTCACGCATGCTGTTTGTAGTAAAACCGTTTGTCATGAAAAGAATTGTGTGCAGGTAGTTTTTATTCATAATAATTCATCTTTAATACTACTTCAAAGCAGTTCCATATAGCGACAGTTTCAGAAACCAATAACACTTTAAAGTTTGAAGTTGAAATGGGAATCGATTTATAATGCCGAGTTTACATTGCGGACAGATAAATAAAGTACATGCCGATTCTTGTATCAGGAAATGTAATTCGTAGGGGGCCGTATACAAACAAATAGACATTAATTCTTGTTGGTAATTTCATAATTCTTACTAATAGTTTATTTTTGTATTATGTAATAGTTAACCAAAATGAACGAATATCTTGTCTTTTATAACCGAAGAAGCTATGGTAGTGATAACAGTTTTCTGAAAACAATTGCCACCAGACCGGACTGTCCTTACCAGAAACACTGGGTGGAGACAGCCATAGGGCTGTAAAATATATTATAACATGTGTACCAATAAAAATAACAATACTAACTTATATACCTAAGCATTGGGCTCGATTCTGAAGGCACAACGTTAAAATTAGACAGCACTAAAACTGTTGCTATCCTTGTCACACAGTATTATGAAGATAAAGACGAAACCAATTTTAGCGCTGTCAAATTTTAAATGTGTGCCTTCAGAATCGGGCCCAACATAATTACTAACACACTAACAAAATTATGGAATAATTACTGTCTGAAATAAAGTTTTATTTAATTTAATTACTGAAAAAATTATCGACAGTGAAATTGTACATTCTTAAATATTCATGTTCATATAAATAGGTTTCTTTACCTTTTATGAACATTGCTTGCTAATTATGCTTATAATAAACGTTACCTTTCAAAAGTACGCAATTTGGACGGTTTTTGAATATTTATTCTCACATTTAAAAAAGTAAAAAATAATCAAATTATTGTCTACAGTAGATAGATAAGTCGGATTTATCTCAGGGTGAAATAAAAGATAGAACTAACTAACCTTATAGACTAGGAGTCCTCGTTAACCCCTATTAAGTGTAAACGATACTCACTGAGCCCGGATTAGCTTCCCACTCGTGTGCACTAAGCTTAATGATCATGTGACTCTACACTCGTAGATAAAAGAAACCAATCTAAAGGAGTCAGCACTAGTTTGTGATTATTGTCAAAAACGCATGCTAAATATTATCATCAGCCGAAATACGTCCACTGCCTCCCAATAAAACTTTTTGTGGGCTGTTCATTGGGGGTATGTTATAAACATTATGGTTAGCAGGTGATCGCAGTAATGATCTTAATATACACAGGAGAACACTGCTGCTGCCCGTCTCTGGTGCAATCCCTTAGTCGCCTTGATGACACTCACGGGAAGATTTGTGGCTCTATTCAAAGCCACACGGCTTAAACATATGCTTAGCGATATTTTATAAGCTTTTATATAACTCGTCCTTCAATACGTTTTTGTCAAATCTTGCAACTGAATTTTGAACCAGTTCTTACTTCTTTTAAACCGGCCTATGACGTCATCATAGGAGCTGCAGCGGCGTCAAGCCCAATCGATCTTTAACTATAACATTCCTAACTTTTAAACCTTAGTTACACGTTGCTCTCGAAAGTATGCCTTTTTTGTAACGGATCTAAAATTAACGATAAAATAAAACGATGCGCTCTCCAGTAAACAGTAGAGGTCCTAGCTCTATGCCCCAACTATATCCGATGAGTCCACAGATTGTCTCTGCTTTCGACCCACTTTCCACTTACTTCGCACCGGAAGCTCTTAAAACGGAGTTCAATAGTATTGTATTTCGTAGCAATAGTTACGAATTTTGATGTCCAAAGTATATTTTCTGCTGTTGGAATTTTGTACAGCAAATAACAACAACAACATATACCTAAAAGTGAGAACTTCCTATAAACTTCATTAGGAGGGTATATAAAAAAGTTGTACACCCATACCATGAAGCAAAATAATTTTTCGTAGCTCATAGTTTCACCTCAAAGTGTTTTCCTTCATGATTGACACTAATTGGTTATTAAATTTTTTTATTTATATATTATTCATTACAACAATAGTTGTGTAGAATTACATTAGGCATAAATAAGAATACAATAATAAATGTACATGTCAAATATATAAAAAAATGTCAAAAAGAATTTAAAACGAATTATATCAAAAATTGAGATCTGTATGGTCAATACTTATTGTCTAGGAACTCCCGTAAACTATAGGGACACATTGCAATAAGAAATCTCTTGATTGATATTTTAAATGTTTTGTCTGGAAGTTCCCTCAACTCCACTGGCAGCCGGTTATATACTTTGACCGCATTGAACATGGCGGTGCGTTCAAAGAATGCAGTATTTGAGGTAGGGAGATACAATTTCTTATGGGGCTCATGTATCGCGTTCAACCTACTGCTTTGAAAGGAGGACGCGAATGGGAACTTGTCAGGGTATCGCCGGACCAGCTTGCACAGCTCACCGATATAAACAGATGTGACAGTAGGAATATTAAGCCGCACAAAAGTAGATCTACATGAGTCCGTTCGCTTGCGCAACCTTCCCAGAGTGCGAATACTTCTTTTTTGCAGCCTCGATATTTTGTCAACGTCGACGGATCCTCCCCAAATGACTATTCCGTATGCAACGTGAGACTGGAAGAACGCAAAGTATGACTGAAGAGCGGCTTTTTGGGTTGATATTTGCATAATATTTTTAATTGCATAGCTGAAACTACTCAGCTTACCCTCCAGGTGTTCGACATGCTTCTTCCAATTCATATGTTTGTCGATATATAATCCCAGGAACTTTGCTTCGTCAACCAACTCAACGGTGACGCCATTTAGTTGGATTACTATATCTTGTTGTAATATCGTGTTGTAGTTTTTGAAGCACATTATTTCAGTCTTCTTGGTATTACACGTTAAAGTTTAACAGCTTGAAAAAATTTATTACCGACTCAATTGACTCTTTTACGACCGTACTTATATCAGGATCTTTTTTCCTATTAAACCTAAACAGTACAGATACGTCATCCGCAAACATGATAATTTTATTTTGTATAACCTGGGGTAATGAGTTTACGTACATAATGAAAAGCAATGGCCCCAAAATGCTGCCCTGAGGGAGTCCTTGTGAGATATTACAACAGTCCGATTTAACGTCAGTCACACAGTTAGTTTTCGGATTTAACGCCTGTACGGTTACAGTTTGAGAACGACCCCCAAGGTAAGATCTAAACCATTGGTTAGTGATTCCCCTGATGCCATATCGATGCAACATCTCTAAGATCGTGGCATGGTTGACTGAATCAAAGGCTTTGGAGAGATCCAAGAACACAGCCAGGACATTATCGCCCTCATCGATCGCCCGGCATACGTATTCGTTCATATCAAAAATAGCGTCGATAATTAGAATTAGATAACAGATGCACATTTTAAAATCATCTGTTATCTAATTTAATAACCAATTAGTGTCAATCATGAAGGAAAACACTTTGAGGTGAAACTATGAGCTACGAAAAATTATTTTGCTTCATGGTATGAGGTGTAGCAGTTTATAGTTTTTTTGGCGAAGTGTCATGTTATCTCTGCTAGTTATTTATCTAAAAAATGTATATTGCAATTTTTTATCTATACTTATATATTTATGTAATTTTTTTTATTGTACAAAAATTAACACCAACTGCAATAAATAGGAATAAAATTGTGTACAAAGGAGAACTTATCCCACTTAGGTATCTCTTCCAGTTAACCTTAGAGTAACGAAGGTACAATGCGTTAAGTTTTTTGGAATTAAGTCAAATTTTATATGTGCACATATTTCCAGTACAGAAATCCTATCAAGATAGAATGGTGAAGTAGGCGCGACACGCGTGCCAACGATGTGCAATATATTGCAAAAACTTCAAACGCTTACTCGTTTCGCGATGAGTCAAGGTCGAGTAAACATCGTCAAAAAATCTGCAAACTTTTTCTAACCATAACTGTATCTCCTCACTAGAAACGTGACCGTGACGCATAAACGCGCAGTAGGGGCGCGCTGTGTCCGAAAATCGGCACGCGCGGAACTGAAGTAAACAATAGCTATAACCACTCTATATTGATAGGATTTCTGTTATTTCCAGTGACGATTATGTAGGTGTACATACCTACATAATCGTCACTGGAAATACCAGAAATCCAGATAACAGAAAAAAAGTTAAGTCCTAGTTCAGAAAATGACTAACTATAAGGCTGTTTATTTTATGAATTGTCATAAAAAATATGTACTTAGTCATGCAAAGGTGTTTGTACTCATTAATGATTAAAGGTTATGGAAAACATTTTTCGCCGCGTCGACCGTAGCATGTCACACGCTTATTAGCATAACTTTGTGGCTTTATTAGCATTAGTTTGTGACTAATACAGGCTGTAACAAAATATACAACACATTTTTGGTTAATTCAAAATAACTACACATTTTTTTTTGTTGATTTTTTTTTTATTTAGTTGATTTTTATTATAAAACATCAGGCCTCCCCAAGCCGTCTGGCCAACGCGGGAGTGTAGGCTAAATCCTCCGTCGGTCTCCGGCAGATAAGAGAGGGTTGTGCTCCTGCAGTGGAGACAAAAAAACCTGATGATGATGATATGTGTATTATGTAATATTTATTTATATTGGGAACTCTGCCCCGGTGCGGTGCGTTAGAAGACCTATTTTTTAATGTTATGTTTTTTTATGTTACATGAGATAAAAAACCTTTTGTAAATGTAGGTAAAGTGATCGATCGCTTTTACACAAATAAAGTAGGGTGGATTTTGTAACTTAAATATATTATGTTATATATATTAACACTTCGACGTCTTCTACGTTTATTTTGAATACAAATTTTGATTTTCGACTACGAAAACTTTGACTTAATTGAATTTATTGTCACAATTTTGAATTATAAAGTTTAAAATCAAAAAAAGTTAAAAAGTACTAAAAATTTTGCACGCCAAAAAGAGAATTAACATTTTACAATTAGAACATAAATAAAAATAATCTACATGCAAATCAGAAAAAAATACTTCGTCGAATAGTCTGGGTCCCGTGTTTTTTTCATTAGCCTGGACCAGTCGACGTAGTTTTTTTGTTATTACAAATTTGCAATAATAAAATTATTTTTTAGATAAGAACAAAAACCGACTTCAAAGCTATAATACCTACACGTGCAAACTAAAACTAAAAAGTAGAAAATAATATTTTAATTACTTCAAAGCAAAGAGCATTAAAGGACAATCAACGAAATTATTGATACTTATATACCTATTTACAATTTATAATTAGTTATTTTTGGAGTCGGTGCCAGCCAAGAAGGACAGTTTAATTAACAATTTAAGCAACAACGGGGGGAATGCCTGAGTGAAGTGAGGTATCCATTAAGCTTATTTGAAGTCGGTTGAAAAATAATGTGGGTTTCAGCGTACATATAACTAGTTACTACAGGTTTTAAATATACCCTGTATTAGCATGTTTCTAACGTTATTCGTCCAATAAAAATAAAATAAAACCATCTCGTGTGGAAAGGTTCTGTTCGTTTAAAACTCATTTGTATTCGAATTGGAAAATTTGGAATTGTATTTCAGCGACGCAGACGGAATAATAGGCAGTTATATACAGGCTGTGCGCAAAATAAATATGCAGAACTAGCTGTTGCCCGCGACTTCGTCCGCGTGGACAACTTAACATCACAAATTATTATGTATTTCCCGTAGGAAGATGTTTTTACGGGATAAAAACAATCCTATGTCCTATTCCAGGATCTAACTATATGTGTGCCAAGTTTCATCACGATCCGTCCAGTGGTTGAAGCGTGATTGACTAACAAACATAAAAATATTCAAATATTAATCATCCGAATATAGAAACTTTCACATTTTTAATATTAGTAGGATAGGATATCTACGTAAAAACGAAAGTTACTGCCCTAGCCAGTTTAAAGTCGCTATAAATTAGAAAGAGAAGCACTTATATTCTTGATGTATAATGTTGGTTTTGATCGACTATGTTCGCGCGCTGGGTGCAGTAGCCCTACCATAATTGACTCACAGGCTGGTGCGCCTATAGTAGTAGTAGGTAATTAACTCTGTTAGCTTGTATGGAGTGCCGGGGTATGCCACGTATATGGAATTACACTAATATAAATGCAAGTGGGCAAAGAAGGTGGCCGAAAGCGGCTGGATGCGGAGGGCGGAGGACCGGGTGTGGTGGCGTTTACTGGGGAAGACCTATGTCCAACAGTGGACGTCTAAGGGATGATATGATGATGAAATGCAAGTGCTCGTTTTTTTTGTCAGGTTGCGTGGAATACAGGTTTTTTAAAACAAAGGTGATATTTACTTAAGTGTTACCTCCCCTGCCCCCTTTGATCTCGCTCCCGCATTTAATATATTTTTTTTAATTCATAGATATACACATTATTATTTTCTGATCTACTGCTTGTTTTAGCATTTCCCACAGTGGAGGTTGGCTGGAAGAGATCTCTTGTAGAGATAAGTCCACCTTTGTACATGCCTTTTTTTGTAAAATTTATGTGCAATAAAGAATATCTCCGGAAAAGTTTAGTATATATTTTGTAACTTTAGGTAATATAATAATAAGGTGTAACGATAAGGAATAACAGTAACATAATTCTAGTTCACGCGAGCGGAGCTGCGGGCACATCTAGTATATAATAAAATAGCTAGGACACTCTGTGTAATCTACATCGTGAAATTTTCACAGCAAGCTGTATGCGGAGTGGTTTTTCAATTAAAAGTCTATTATTACACAAACAAAGTTTTTATTTAATACCCAACGATCCTTAAATCTGAATATTCATCGTAGATCATAGATATATATACAGAGTTGTTAAAACGAACGCTATTGGGGGGAAAGTACCCAAAAAATGGAAGATATACTTAGTAAACTTTACTTAAAAGAGATTTAATTTTATTTTACCATAAGGCTGGCTCGTTCCTCAATAAGCGGATAAGCATTACAATACAGCGAGGAAACGCAGCCAGCATTATCGGTACCCTATGTGGCAGCGATCTAGGGGACATTTTTCATTAGGTTTTCTAACTTTTATATGTCATATGTTGTTTACAAATAAATATTGTATTAGTTAGACATATGTAGTATCTCAGTATACTTATTGGATTTTTGTATCAATATGAAATATCAAGTTTGTATATCATATTAAAAAACTCATTTTATTTTAAAAATAAAATTAAAAACTACATTAATGTCCTATTGAATTGAATTTTTGTTGTCTGACAAAATGTTAATTAAAGACAATTGATCGTTATAATTAAAAAGGTACCATTTAGTAACGACCGCCTCGTTGGCCTAGTGGATTGGTCATTGGACTCGAGGGCCAGAGGTCCTGGGTTCGATTCCCACTGGGGCACAGACAACTTTGTACAAATTGTACAAATTGGTCCCGGTCTGTTGGTCGGTTGAGAACTGTCCAATCCTTGTTTAATTCTCTTAGCACAGGAGAAAATCCTAGTTTGGGAATAGACAAGTGTAAGTATATGTATATATGTAATATTTATTTAGTATTTTTATATTATTTTTATTTGCCGTGTGGTTTCCGGTAGAGTAGGATAGGACCAGTCCAACTCTTCCCTTGGATGTCTTACAAGGCGACTAAGGGAATACATTATAAAACATCAATCAGGCCTCCCCAACCCGTCTGGCCAGCGTGGGGAGTGTAGGCCAAATCCTCCGTCTGTCTCCGGCAGATGAGAGAGGGTTGTGCTCCTGCAGTGGAGACAAAAATAACATGATTAGGATGATTTTTATGGCACTAATCAATACAGGGTAATTTTTTTAGCTCAGTTGTATTGGTTCTGATTCCCGGCTTAAGCAAGCGACTCTTTAGGGATTCGTCAAAATGGTTTATTTTTATTTTATTCAACACAATTTTCAATATATAAATTACAGTAATGTCCACAGAAATGGAAGCCCATTTGTATGTGAACAGAGCGCTCACGTGATCAGTACATTAGTATACACCCATCGACAAGAAGTGCTTGTGCAGTTCTTGCTTTAGTAATCTACCTGATGCAATGTATTTTAAATCGGATGGCAGAGAATTCCAAATTGTAGCCATAACATAACCGCTGGTACGCTCACCGTACCCTTATGAAGGTTTTTTATTTGTTACAAATTGAGCTGAAATTTAAAAATTGTGAAAAGGGCCGGCAATATTGGTATATTATGGAAATTATAGAAAAAAAATATTTTCGGAAATAATTCAGGAAAACAAAAAAAATTACACTTTGGTAACTTTTAACACTATGAATGCAGTTTTTTTTTAATATTTCATATAAATGAAAATGAAAATTTAATTGATAACAATTGTTACAAGTCAAAAGAATGTCGATATATTCAAAATATCATATCATATCATATGTATCATAAGTTAAATATATTAAATTAAATTTTATACAACGTCAAAAATAGTGTCCAATAATAATAATCAATATACAAAATTAAAGAAAATATAGGTATTTGTCTCATTATTATTATGAATTATATATTTACTTAATTACTTTTACTGTAACATGGGTAAGTCCAAAAATTATTATACGCATATTATTATACATACACTTAATCTCAAACTAGGATTTTCTCCTGCACTACGGGAATAAGGCAAGAATAGGACATCAATCCAATTCAATAAGAGAGCAAGTACAAGTATACAAAGTTGTCTATCCCTAGTGGGAATCGAAGCCACGACCTCTGGCGACGTATGACTAAGCCAATAGGCCAACGAGACTGTCATAAAATAAAGTTTCCTACCAGTAAAGTTTGCTACATCAATATTTAAGGTACTTTTCTTACTCTGGCCAGTACAAGCTTTTCCCATCCTGTATACATTAGCGTACATTAATTCTTTTCACAACAGTCTGTTTAAGATCTATGAATATAATCAGTAAACGTTTAATAATTTAAATATTTATAAGCGATAAGCAACTGCTAATTAATGCAGGTGCACACATTTCAGAAGGTTACTGACCACCTTAATTTCGTTCAATTCAATTAAATTAGTCTTTATTTCACGTAAAATATAAAAAAGATACAATAATAAAGTTACTTACATATGTACATCTAAGCGGTCTTATCTAAAAGCGATTTCTTTCAGATTTTCGTTCGGTTATAAGCGTTTTAGTCAAATTGAAGGAAACAAAGATTCAAAGTTATTTATTTTTCATAGGGTAAAGTAGCTGTGCCCGCGGCTCCGCTCGCGTGGCCTACACAACTATTTAACGACAATTGAATAACCAGAATACATTCTAAAATACTTTGGCATCGTTGGCCTAGTGGTTGGTCATTGGACCCGAGCTCCAGAGGTCGTGGGTTCGATTTCGAACTCTGAAATGGTCAGATGTCAAATCCACAGCTGATCTTATTTTTAATCAAATAAATTAGTTTTAAGATAATTTAAGTGTTAATAATCATTACTTGGTGTTTCTAAAGTCACTATTTATGTAAAACTATAAACTCTTGGTGATATTAAAGTGAATTGTCATCTTTATTGCTGTGTACTGAACTTGGACTAGCCGTCGGCCGCCTGTCAAACGAGATTTGAATGCCACCAACAACGGATTATCCGGGAGAGTATTTTGCTTCTAATTATACTATTACACGTTATTGGACACCATTATTCTTCATAACAGCATAAACAAAGCTCATAATAAACAAATCGCATAAATTTAAATATACCTAGGTACTAGCCGAGTTCTCTGTGCATTTAGACATTAAGTCCAAGCAAAGTTGACTTCAACTTTTTTTTAAACAAACACTTTTTTTTAACATAATCCTAGGTATTGTACTCTTTATTTACAATTAGACATATGTTACGCACTATTTACATAGGTAAAGTGGCTATAGTTTTTAGTCACCTACCCTACCAACCATATACTTCACTCATCTCAGGCTTATAAATAAAAATTTAATTAAATAGCCTTTTATTGATGACTGCATACATACATTGATTAATTAAATTTTAAATTCAGTATTCATTTCAATTACATTGGTTATTTTTATGACAAACTTAACATACTAACTTGAACTATAATAATTATTTTTACAATTGTACTGCCAGTCTTTTTACTGTAATTTCAGACTGCAATCAGCATGGCACCAACTACTCGTAAGACTCACACAGAGGAGCTAGAAGTCAAACTAAGAGCTACTCTTAAAGACCTACTTGAGTCCAGGAAATTATGTGACAAGCTGTTGTCAGAAAGAGATGAGAGTGAAGTGGAGGTGCAACACATAATCACTAGGAATACCCACTTGAAAAAGGAGCTCGCTCAACTGGACTTACAATATCAAGAATTACTCGAGCAGCATGACCGCTTACAAGATGTGGTCAACATGTCAGATAAATGCCGGGAGAACCATGAGTGTGCTCTGAACAGAATTAAGGATCTAGAATATGAGCTGGCAGATGCCAATAAGCAGATTAACTGTCTACAGAAAACACAGAAAAATAAGGAATCTCAGCACACAATGAGCCTATTCAATGAGCTAGTAGAAAATAGGCAAAGTGGCATTATGACCATAGACCTCACCTCTGAAAAGGATGAATCGATACATATTCGAGGTTCAAATAAAATAAAGAAATATATTAAATGTAAACGAGTTATCAAGAAATCTATAAATAAAATAAATAAGATAAAGAAATGTGTGACATCGCTGCCTCTAAAGAGAAAACAAAATTTGTATAAAAAAATTCAATTGTATGGTGATACACTGTATAAAAATAATGAACTTCTGGAAAATAATTCACAGATTTTACAATTAAAAGTAAAAGATCTGGAATCATCATTGGAAAAGATTAGTTCTCTCTATTCCTCTGCGCAGCAAGAAATATCTGAACATATTGCTGCCATGAACACCCTTATTGAACTGGGCAATTACAATATGGAAAGATTTGATTCTTTGACCTGTTCGACATCTAACATGGACCACGTAACAGACATACCACCAGAAAGTCAGCCAGTGGTTATCAGTTCAGCCATTGGCTCACAGGGTAAGCAGTGTCAGAAAACACCTTACCCTAGCACTGTGCCTCCGTCAAAAACACCATGTGCTGCTCCAAATGAACAACACAGTTACGAACATGAGTTGCAGGAATCTGCGCAGGATGATAACCATTGCAGAAAAACATTATTATTTACAGACCAAGTAGGAGTAGGATTTGGTAAAATGTTAAATAACTGTCTGAGGCAACAGGTAACAAATGTGTGCATGCCTGGTGCTACTTTCAGCCAAATTGTAGACCAATTATTAAATAGTAGTTACAATAAAAACACTACTGTAATATTGTTCGTAGGAAATAGCCTAGGAGTCAGAAAAAGAGACTTAATTCATTTGTTTTCTTCACTAGAGCATAAACTTTATAAGTTAATAATTGGGCTCGATTCTGAAGGCACAACGTTAAAATTTTACAGCACTAAAACTGTTGCTATCCTTGTCACACAGTATTATGAAGATAAAGACGAAACCAATTTTAGCGCTGTCAAATTTTAAATGTGTGTCTTCAGAATCGGGCCCAATATGTGCTTTTCCTTACTCAAATACACTGTCAGAAAAGCAGAACAAAGTTATCTACAGACTTAACCAATTATTGTACAATATGACATGTCGTCAAAGTGACAAAATTTTTTGTTTTGATGTTAATAAGTTTATTAACAATTTTAAGTTGACTACAGATACATTGTATCTATCAAATTTTTATAAAAAACATTTAGCTAGATTGTTAGCTTATAATATATATGACCCAGTTATACATAGTATAATGGACAATTTACATACCATGACAATGGAGAGTCCCTGTGGGAAAGACATTGGTTCACCTATCTTTACACACGGTACCACACAGGTGACTCAATCACCAGCATTGACGAGACACTTTAGTCAGTCTTTAAACTAAATAAGCAGACAAAGGAGAAGCCAAATGCACTTAAAATTGTTCATCAAAATATGCAGAGCTTTCCTGGCAAGATATTAGAAGTAGAACTGTTTTCAGAAAGTCAGTCAAATATTGACTTATTATGTATTACCGAGCATCACCTTAAAGAACATGAAATGATGTTCAACTATGAAAATTATAATGTTATCAGTTCATTCAACCGAAAGCTCATACAACAAGGAGGTTCACTAATATTTGTTAGAAATAACATTAAGGCGAAGGAACGCAAAGACAATGTTGGACTCTCGGTTGAATGGTCTATCGAATTGTCTTGTGTTGAGCTGGAGAAACATGTTGTAGTGTGTGTATACAGACCCCCCCGTGCTTCTAATTTTTCTACTTTTGAAACTGTAATGGAAGATGTCATGAAAATAGTTATCAAAAGTAAGAAACATATCATAATTTGTGGAGATTTTAATGTAGATTTACTATTAACTGACACTTTTTCGGTCAGATTAATTAGCTTATTTAAGTCCTTTAATTTAATAAATGTATTTCTTGAACCAACAAGGATCACACGTACCACAGCTACGTGTTTAGATAATTTCTATAGCAATTGTGGTTTTTTAGAAAAATCTATTATAAATTGTTTAAAATCAGATCACAGTGGGCAAATTGTTACATTTCCGGGTAATATAAAGCATACAACCACCGAGATATGTACTAGGCCCGTCACAGTTAGTCGCATAGAGAGATATAAAGATGCTCTTATAATGAAATTGCCGAATCCTGATACTGAGCAGGTGGAATTAAACGATTTCTATGTCGATTTCTTCATGACACTGTCTCGAGAATTTGCCAATATTTTTAAAAGTAGGAAAATTAAAATAAATAACCAGTTTAAATTTAGTGATTGGGCAACCACCGGTATCCGTAAAAGTAGGACCAGGTTGTATGATCTGTACAGTGAAAGGACCTACAGATTTGACTACAGGTTCCATGAATATGTCAAAAATTATTCAAAAATTTTTAGGAAGGTTTGCAAAGTAGCCAAATCAAATTATATAAGTAACAAAATTAAATCTTCGGAAAATAAAGTTAAGGCCGTATGGAAGGTCATAAATAACGAAACTGCCAAAACTAAGTCGCGAGATAATAAGTACACTATCAAAAGTAACGGTGAAGTAACTAGTTCCAAAACGGAGGTAGCCGAGTTGTTTGAAACCTTTTTCACTAAGATCCCCATGAAAACCACCGAAGCTCTGCATTCATCGCCTATTCTTGCCGAGACTTTACTTAATAATAATGTTACAAGATGCGAAACAGACTTTCGCTTTAGACACGTAAATTCAGTAGAAATTATTAAGGCATTTAAGTCATTAAAACTAAAATCCTCTGAAGATCTATGGGGAATGTCCGTTAAAGTCATAAATTCAGTTCTTACGGTTCTTGCACCTTACCTAGCTTTTATATTTAACATGAGTATTGATCAAGGGGTTTTCCCTGATCTTATGAAGCACAGTAAAATCATACCACTTTTTAAATCTGGTGACAAACAAGATCCCAGTAATTTTAGACCAGTGTCAGTTCTGCCTGTGCTTAGCAAGATATTCGAGAAGATCATACTCAATCAATTGCTTTGTCATTTCAATCTTAAACTACTCCTTCACGAACGTCAGTTCGGTTTTACTAAGGGACGTTCCACAACCGACGCAGCAGTCATGCTTGTTAAGCATATCCATGATGCTTGGGAAGACTTCCATGATGCAATAGGCGTCTTCTGCGACCTCTCCAAGGCATTTGATTGTGTCGATCACGAAACCTTGCTACTTAAACTGAAACATTATGGCGTTAAAGACAGAGCATTCGAATTACTTAAATCTTACTTAGAAAATAGAGTACAAAAAGTAGATATAAACGGAATTCGGTCATCTGGGTCATTCGTGAAAATGGGGGTACCCCAGGGTTCAGTTCTGGGCCCATTTCTTTTTCTTGTATATATAAATGACTTGCCCTTTTTAATACAAAACATGTCCAATATAGTTTTATTTGCCGATGACACTTCGCTGATTTTTAAAATTAGCAGAAAAGATTGTGAACTTGCTGAGGTAAATAATACTCTCACGCAAATTCTTAACTGGTTTAGTGTAAATAACCTTGCATTAAATACAAAGAAAACTAAATGTATTAAATTCTCTCTACCAAATGTAAGAAAAGTAGAAAACAATGTGACATTAGGTAATGACACACTAGAATTTATTAAAAGTACTGTGTTCCTGGGTATAACTATAGATTCATCTTTACAATGGGGACCCCACATAACTTCATTAGCTGGCAGATTAAGTTCTGCCGCCTACGCCGTAAGGAAAATCAGACAATTAACTGATGTTGCTACCGCGAGGTTAGTGTACTTTAGCTACTTCCACAGTATCATGGCATACGGTATCCTACTGTGGGGTCAAGCAGCAGATATAGAGACCATTTTTATCTTGCAAAAAAGAGCAGTTAGGGCAATCTATAATCTGCGTTGTAGAGACTCATTAAGAGAAAAGTTTAAAGAAATAAGCATATTAACAGTAGCTGGTCAATTCATTTTAGATAATATTTTATATGTCAGAAAAAATGTATCTCTCTTTTTGAGGCACTGTGACAATAATAGTTATAATACAAGAAATAAAAATAAACTTGTTTTACCAGGGTTAAGACTAAGTAAGGTCAGCAAATCGTTCACGGGGCAATGTATACGCTTCTACAACAAACTACCAGAGGAAATCTTAAATATGACGGACAGAAAGTTTAAGATTCACATTAAAAAACAACTTTGTAAGAAAGCCTATTATAAAGTAAATGATTATTTGAATGACAAAGATGCCTGGTACTAATGTTAATCCAGCTTCGCAAAATCTTTATTAATTGTATGCAAACTTGATTTTTAAAAGATGTGTTGCGTGAAGTTTGTTGCGCCGTTTCTTCTTCACAGCGCTAACACCTAGGAAGCGGTAGTCGATAAAAAAAATGACGTGTATAAATGTACCAAGTGTACTCATATGCAATAAATGAATTTGACTTGACTTGACTTGATTCTAATTGGGGACATACAACTTTGTACTTTGTACAAGTTGGTCCCGGTCTAGATGTTATATTTGTGAATTTTCCTATCCTTGTTTAATTCCCATAGCACAGGAGAAAATCCTAGTTTGGGATTAGACAAGTGTATGTTTATGCCATTCTAGAAAACAAGTTTGGCCTCAAGTGTAAGAAATTTTTTCAAAAGCGGGAGCGCCAACCCTAGTCATGCAATTTTAAACTTTATTCAGATATATTTAAAGACGATTATTAATTGTCAGCGTCAAATCCGCCGTACTGCTTTCCGCTAGGTCTGCCCTGACACTATGCTGAACATATTCCTTCCAGAACTACACCCGTGCCGGCGACGTCGCTTAAATTAGTAACTTCGTCGCGTTCAAAGAAACTCCGAGCATAATCTTCTCCGTGCATAGCTTTCTGAGAGACTACAAACTTGTGAATCAGTAATTGGAACCTTGCTCCTGTTGCTTTCTGGCAACCCGTAGCGCTTGGCCGCCAGAGCGTTATAGCAGAGAATCTATACCTATAATAAAACTGTAACTGGTCTACGTCTGTACATGCGAGATATTGTAAAAAAAATTAGGAGACTTTATAGGGCCAATAGAAGCCAAAATAATAGTTTTTAGAATTTTTATTTTGTTTAGTAACTAGCTTTTTATGTAACTTATATACACGAAACAATTATAAATAAAAAAATGTCTTCGCACCGGGGCAGGGTACACAATATACTGGCAGCGTTCCCCCTCTGAATCGCCAAGCTGATGCTTTGGGCGAAGAAGCTGCCAGCTCGACGGTCTCCCGAAGCTTCGATGAGGCTCGTTGAAAGGTCTTTAGCTAGTAAAAGAGCCTCTGGCCCCCAGGGGCCCAGAGTCTCGACGCCGAACGGCACAAATACATACCCTTGCCCAAGGTCGGCATATTTACTTTTTTTTTGGGCCTCCGCTGAGGCCGCAATAGAATTTTAGAATTTTTGTCTGTCTCTCTGTCTGTCTGTATGTATGTTTGTTACGTCATCACGTAAAAACTATTGAATGAAATTTAATGCACTTGTCACAGTTGTCTTGATGGAGGTCTAACTTAAAACCTGGTGCATGTTTCATCTTGATACGCCACTTAGAAACGGAGATATTAATAAAGTAACTTTTTCTAGAAGCCAATTATATGCAACAAAACAAAGAAGTATAATTACTATGTTCGGTACAATTCATATTGCGATTGATTGTACTACAGTTGGAGCGGAGTAGGAGTGGGATTGGGATGGGATCGGGATTGGGATGGAGAGTCTGAGTGTGAGTGGGATATGGAGCGAGAGTGGGAACGGGAGCGGATTCTGTAGTCGACGCGAGCGGAGCCGCGGGCACCTTGGGTTATATTATTGAAGTTTTAGTAGGAATGCCCAATTTTTTATAGTAATAAATATAGCCTATATTACTCATTATAAAACATTAATCAGGCCTCCCCAACCCTTGCCAGTGCGGGGAGTGTAGGCCAAAGCCTCCGTCTGTCTCCGGCAGATGAGAGAGGGTTGTGCTCCTGCAGTGGAGACAAAAAATAACCTGATGATGACTCAGATATTGCTGTATCTTATTAGAGAACCAGAAAAACCTTTCGACACTTCGTCCCTTCAGGATCGTTTTTGCGAAACCCCTGTCCACCAACGGTGCCCCAAGCCGATTAAAAATAGAAGTAACCTGATGATGATGATGTTACTTAGGGATAATGTAGCATTCTACTGGTGGAAGAGTTTTTGAAATCGGTCCAGTAGTTTTTGAGTTTATTAGTTACAAACGTACAAATCTTTCCTCTTTATAATATTAGTGTAGATGGCGGTATATGTCGCCAGTGTACTAATTAGGTCGAATTGCACCGCGCCGCGCCGGTACAAAGTTAGTGTTTACGCCAAAGCGCTATCGACCGGCCGCGACGAGAGATCGACGCTATAAGTTAGAAAGAGAAGCACTTATGTTGTTGATCTATAACATTGTCCCTCTCTCATACGACTATGTTCCCGCGCTCGTTGCAGTAGCCCTACAATAATTTACCCACACACATACACAAACGTAGTTGTAGTAAGTAATTAAATTTGTTCGTTTTATGAAGTGCCAGGGGCCTGCCAGAGAACACAGGTACACAGGAGAAAGCTGTGGCCGTCCCTGGTGCAATCTCTTAGTCGCCTTGATGACGCTCACGGGAATATTGGGGGTACCGTATTCTAAGCCGGGAACCACACGGCTAATGCCCGCGTATACCATATCCAAATGACCTGTTTCCCCTTAATTCACACATCGGAGGCGCAGGCAATTTGCTAAAGAAAGCTACCGCAACAGCCAGCCGTCACGCAACCGTGTTCGGGAAATGTACTTTAATATTTTATACCAAAATTGATGGAATTCTTGTTTACATAGTTGCTGAGTTATTGTAGAAAGCTTAGAGCTTTTTTAAGGTATCACGCGGCAAATTGCAGACAGCCTACCTAATCGTACATACTTGTACCATTAGGAGAAGACAGTTGGTACCTTTCATCTACACTAACATTATAAAGAGAAAAGATTTCTATGTTTGTAACGAATAAACTCAAAAACTACTGGACCGATTTCAAAATTTCTTTCACCATTAGAATGCTATATTATTCCTGAGTATCATAGGCTATATTTATTACTATTAAAAATTAGGGATCCCTACTAAAACTTCAATAATGTAACACAAAGTGTAAAAAAAATTGCCTAAAAAGGTTTTTCATCAAATGCGGGAGTGGGAGTGGCGGTGGGAGCGAGAGCGGGAGCGGGAGCGGAAGTGGGAGTGGGAGCAAGAAGGGGAGCGGATTCTGTAGTTCACGCGAGCGGAGCCGCAGGCACAGCTAGTACTAAATATGATTATCAAAGACACGACGCTCTTCTATTGCATCGTGCAACCTTTTTTCTTCTTTATGTTCTGTGTGAATAACAGTTTGCAACTGGGAAAAAACAACTTCGAGAAGGAAGCCGACAGGAGGATTATGCTAGGCTGGGCAGCATTTGGGAAGTTACGTCATGTCTTCTCGTCGCGTATACCACAGTGCCTGAAGACAAAAGTCTTCAACCAGTGCGTCTTACCCGTAATGACCTGCGGCGCCGAAACGTGGTCACTGACAGTGGGACTAGTCCGAAAACTCAAAGGCGCTCAGCGGGCTGTGGAAAGAGATGTGCTCGGAGTTTCTCTAAGGGACAGGATCTGAAATTAAGTGATCCACCAGAGAACTAAGGTCTTCGACATAGCTTAAAAAGTTAGTACGCTGAAGTGTTGGTAGGCTGGTCGCATCTGTCGGAGAACCGATTACCGTCGGGGTAAACGACTTCTCGAGTGAAGACCGCGGAGTGCGGGACTCCCCCTGTCAAGAAGGAGCAACGATCTGCGTAAGGCGGCTGGCAGAGACGGGTGAGAAGAACCGATGATCAGGTTCAGTGGCGCGCCTTTTTTTAGCAGTGGTCTCTTGCAGGCTGATGATGATGAGTAACAGTTATGTATAGACAACTTTCTCCCTACCAGCTTTGGGTATTTCCGGACAACTACAATTTGGATCTTTTTAAAGCAAGATTGAATAGGCATCTTCTGGGTAAGCGCGCTTCACCTTAGCATCACTTACCATCGGGTGAGATTGAGGTCAAGTGCAAACCCATCACCATTTAAAAAAAAAACTAATTTTACCTCGATTAAGACTTAGAGGTAAGTCGATTTATTGTAAATCGTGTAAATTTTGATTTACAAGAGGCATTATATACTTTCGTTTCTACAACAAACTTCTAAATAAATTTTTAAATATGACCGATTGAAAGTTAAAAAAATATATATGTTTATTTAGCTCTCCACAATAAGGTATTACAAGTGAAGTCAGTAGACATTTATAAAATCAGTAAACCTGTTTCGTGGAGCCTGTTGCCAGAACTAGACATAGCCTGTTTTTCAGGTCACCAGTTCTCTACCCCACGGATTTAAAAAAAAACATAAAAACATCTTTGTAAAAGGCATGCTATATAATAGACGATTATTTTATGACAGAGATGCCTATAGACGTTTACTAGATAGTAAGTATATAAACTTGATTTTAAAAGATGTGTTTGTGGAACTTACAGTGCAAACCCTTTTCTGCCCACGTTGTGATTTGATGGTATGAATAATCATCATCATTATCAGTCTGAAAGAGTACACTGTTGGACATAGGCCTCTCCCAAGTTGCGCCATTGAACCCGATCTTCGATTTTTCTCATCCAGTCACTACCAGCCGCCCTACGCAGATCGTCGCTCCATGTAGCCAGGGGTGTCCCACACTACGCTTGCCCAGTCGCGTACTTCGAGAAGAAAGCCGAGAGGAGGATTAGGCTAGGCTGGGCAGCATTTGGGAAGTTACGTCATATCTTCTCGTCGCGTATTCCATAGGGCCTGAAGCCAAAAGTCTTCAACCAGTGCGTCCTACCCGTATTGACCTAGGTATGAATCATCATCATGTCAGCCCCTAGAAGTCCACTGCTGGACATAGGCCTTCCCCAACGAACGTCACCACACCCGGTCCTCCGGCCTCCGCATCCAGCCGCTGCCGGTATGAATTATCATCATCATCATTAGTCTGAAAGAGCCCACTGTTATGTATGAATTAGGTATGAATAAACTCACAAATTTTGAAAGACACCTGTTTTGAGAATGTTCAAAATGGCATACAAATAAAACCTCAACAAAAGTTATATGTATGATACTCACAAAAATGTCAACATTGTCGTAAACAATATACTTTTCATTCCGTCATGCTGTTTTTCACTGAAATATTAAAGTAGGTTTCTGAAATTCGGTCGCGTGCTGCCACGCAGTTCAAAACAAAGACTTCTATCTATTATGTAGAGGTATTTCGTAGAATTCAGTGCAAGCCTCATGTTTGGGGATTTCTACATGCTCGTACCTAAGGGAAAGGGCATACAGATTAAAGAGATACGTATCATAGGGAGTTTAGGTTAAGATTTGATACGCCTTGCATTTGGAATGACGAGAAGTCACATCTGGGTCAGTGCAGAAGAGTTTAACGTATCTATTGAATTATATAATTAGATATACAATACAATACACTTTATTGCACAAACGAATACAGTGGGCTCGATTCTGAAGGCACAATGTTAAAATTCGACAGCACTAAAACTGTTGCTATCCTTGTCACACAGTATTATGAAGATAAAAACGAAACCAATTTTAGCGCTGTCAAATTTTAAACGTGTGCTTCAGAATCGGGCCCAGTTACTAGTTATAAAAGTTACAAATAGTACAATTTAGGCGGTCTTATCTCTTTAAGCGATTTCTTCCAGACAACCTATGTGGTTCTCGGCTTAGAATAGGGCCATCCCCAAATCTTGCCGTGGGTGTCGTCAAGGCGACTAAGGGATTGTAACAGGGACGAGCAGACTGCGATCCCAAGCGTGGTGGTAATCGCAAATCCCCCAATAGATAGGGCACCTACAGTGGCATTCTATTGGGGACGTTTGTGTTCAGCTGTAGATGTATTTCGGCTGGTGATGTGTCTGTTGAGAGAATGGATTATATGGGTTGTTAACAACGACGGAGAATCTTGTGTGGCCGAGGTTAAAAAATTTCAGTTTCTACGACCAAACTGGACATAATAATTGAATAAAACAATTTTTGTACAAAATAATATTTCTCTCGTGGGAACTGTCAACAAAGTCCGCTCAAACTTTATGAAAAATAAGTTTCAAGAATACTTTTGTTTGTTCCACAATGTTTAATGTAATAAAAGCGATAGAAAAAACGCTGAGGGAGTTTGAAGAGTTCCTTCATTTGTTAGATACAACGGTGACCATTTGACAAGAGCTGTGTGACGAATGAGAAAATGAATTGGAGTGACATTAAACCTCTCTACAAGACTTCGAGTGGTGTTTAATAAAGGTCAAGGACATCTGCTTTTATAGATAACGTTCATTCTTAGTAATCAATCAATAGTTCATTTCATTTCAAATCAATTGACAGAGAAAATAGTAACGTCAAATAAGTAATAGGTTAGTCCACGTACACGAGGCCTAAGAACTGTACCTATAACATTCAATGCAAGCCAAATTGAATTTTACGCGCAGTGTTACGCTTAACAGCCAAATTACGCACACACTGACAGTCGTACGCGATTCGCCAATGGCTGGTACCTACGCTTTTGGATTGTGAAGCGTGCTCTCGCGACACCCTACCGTTTGGCGCCGAAATTGGGGCCGCGTCGCGTTGGTATGTTTTTATACATATAGTGCGGAGTGAATAGACAAGTCTGGTCAAGTTTATATGTCGTACACTATATGCAGGTTCCGTAAATTAATTTATTTCTCCTTAAATATGTCGGAAAAGATTAGGTTTATAGGTTTGTAGGCCCTATTCACCACGCGGGGCAAGCGGATTGGTGATAGTAGTGGATGGAGTGTAAAACTCTTTATTGTACACCCCCCCCTCCCCCCCACACACATATTTGAAAAATATAATTGAAATTGGAGACGTTTGAGGAAAATGGGAGAGCATAATTACATACATATATGTTTTTTTCTTTATAATAAATTTATTTTTAGCGCTTCTTTAGTTGTAAATTGTTATACATATAATTCGCTACTTCACTGTTATTAGTCGGTACATAATTAATTATAGATCATTCCATGACATTTTTATTATTATGTAATCACTATTTAATATTTATTAATATTTTTATTTTCAGGTAAGTCCTTCGTCACTACAGATGATCCGATTTTTAAGCAAAGGCCTCCCCAGTCTCCTTTAGGTAAGTTTTTAGCAGTTAGCCGTGTCTAGAGTGCTTCGATGATGGTGAAGTCCTCGAGATCGTTGAAGGCAGGCCCCCGACACTGGTACGTCCCTATCGCGATTAATACCTACTTTTTCACGCGCCGTCGACGGCTCACTTGCCCCGCCCACATCGCGCTCTGTTCCGAGTATAAAAACGCTAAGTCGAGCGCCTTACGACATATTTTCGGGGGCTGTCGGCATCATCAAACGCGTAGCGCTCCGCCTACAAATAGCGCGCTGTACGGACTAGTAATCAAACGCTAAGTCGAGCGCTTGAGACACATTTTCGCGCGCTGCCGGCACATCAATCGCCGCTGCGCTCCGCCCACATATCGCGTACTGTACGAAGTAGTAACAAACGCTAACTACAGCGCATTAGGCACATTTTTGCCTGTATTGTCGGTAGTATCAAAGGCCCTCGCCCGTCGAGCGCTGTACGGAGTAATAACAACGATAAATCGAGCGCCTTAGAAACATTTTTGCGTGTATTGTCTGACAGTGGGAAGGACTAGATCAGGCAAGACGTAGGTATTTTCGTTTTACGAGGAAGTGGTGTATCTGTTACGAACGTAACTATTAACTCACCTGTGACAAATGTGCCCCGGTACGATAAAAGAGTATTTAGATTCAAGTGACATGGCTATGAGTTGGCCAAATACATCGTCACCTTACTCGCTACAACCTTTGGGTAAATTTGACGACCTCCGTGACGGAACGGGTAGCTCTCGGACTGCCACGCCGGAGGTTGCGGGTTCGAATCCCGCTAGGGGCAAATGTTCGTATGATGAATATGAATGTTTGTACCCAAGTCTTGGATGTTTATATATTTATTTAAGTATGTGTATCCGTTATCTAGTAACCATACAGGCTCAGGCACAGGCTCTGCCTAGTTTGGGACTGGATAATTGGTGTGAATGTCTGACATATTTATTTTATTTATTTACATTGAAACCACTAAATAATAAAGTTTCACCTATGTATGTAAATGATATATAATTTGTGGGAAATAAACAAACACAATTATTATGGCACAAGCCAGCGTGGTGAATCGTCGATAAAGGGTATTGTCACGAGTTAAAGTTTTGTACCAGCATATTCTCCATAAACTTCTGCTACAAGTATTTTTATTTTATTTACTTTTAGGAAGACTAATGACAAATATAAATAATAAACTTAAATATACATATGCTGATAACAAGTCTTCACATATAAATGGCATCAAGCAATTCACGAACAATAGGAATAGTAGGAACAATAGATACAGTTAAGAAAAGAATTTAAATATATATACTAATTTAAACAAGTAAATAAGACAGAGATAGTTAAAGCAGTCCCTAGTTTAATCCATGTTTGAAAGAAGATGTAGTAATGAAGGTAGAGAAGGGTATGTTGCGTTGGTTTGGACATTTAGAGCGTATGAGTGGGAGAAGAGTGACAGAAGAGATTTACAGCGCGAATGTGGATGGAACTACAGGTACAGGGGGCCAATTCTACTAACGCATTTCCGCACAAAACGCAATTGAACTGTAGCTGAAACGCAAGTGTTAATACTATTCGTACTCCGCTGCGCACAACGTTCGTGCTTCAGCTGCGTTTCAGCCGTAGCTAACGTTTAAACAAACGTCAGACGTAGATGGAACGAACGTTTTTCTACATTTTGACAGTTGTCTCAGGTAAAAACGAAACGCATTGCTGTCAAAATAGCGTCTGTTAAAAACTTAAACTTAAACGTAACTTTTGTTTAAACGAACGATAAATGTTGAAAATAGTAGAATTGGCCCCCAGGTCGCCTTGGAGGACGTTCAAGGATCAAATTGGTGACCTCGTCAAAAAGGCTGGAGTCTGCATTGAGAAAAGTAAAAGGAGGTGCATGAAAAGGTTGATGAATGTGAGTGAGGCTAGTGAGGTGTCGGGATTGCGCAAAGTGGCGATACGTAGTCTCTGCCTACCCCTCTTAGACCAAGGCATGCAGGTGAGTATTATGTATATATGTGTGTAATCCGTAGGGTTTACGGGATTTATTTATTCATTTGCCATTATCCGCCAGCGTCTAGTGACACCCTAAATAACGTGTGTTCAGTAATTCCATTAGCCCCATCGATCGCAGCTAATGTAGGTATATTGTCTACGTATGGGGGTCGAACACCCATAGAATGCATAGGTGTGCCAGAGGCGGCATGATACTAACAACCGCCATGTATAGTTTACAATGTTGTATGCCCACGTGGCGGGACATAGCTGAGCTCTAACTATGACATGTAATCCTTTATATACCTATGATCCACAATAAAGATATTTCATTTCATTTCATGCCGTGTGAATGCATGCTTACATGACGTTTTATAATAAACTTTTTATTGCTAGTAGTTTTTTTTAAATTTAGAATCCTGTTCTGAGAGAACAATAGTTATTTGGTACACACAGTGAGCAAAGTTATTTTTTGTTGTGAGTGCTGAGTTTAAATCACGAACTAGCGAAGTAATCTAGAATTGAATCACTGAGCACAGTGAGTGATTTAAATGCACGAGACATAAAAAAATTGCTCTCGTGTGAAACATAACATTTTTCACCTCTACCAGCGAGAAAAGAAAAAAGTTTATTTTTTATTTAAATGTTGCGTTCTGAAACTGCACTGCTTGACATTTTTATGAAACCAAGTAAACATGGTATTTTTAAGTAAGTGATATTAATATTTACTAGTAAATACTAGATAATTTATAAAATTTGAAATATTCCGTCTTCAGAAATATATAAACTTAAATTTCAATAAATAACATACAAAATTTTTAGCTTATGTGTTGTTAAATCGCTAGGCGAAAATGAGTTTCTGAACGAACTATCGCTCAGTTTATCGCCGAAAGGTGATGTTCGAAATTCGAATCATTTTTACTCACGCTCGCAGCAAAAAGCGATTTTGCTGCGAGTTTTTACGCACCAAAAGCGCCCTTTTCGAGCTGGAGAGGTGAAAAAGATCAAGCGATTTTTAGTTGGAACGAAATGTGACGATAATTTTTATCGTTTTATTATCATCATTATCATCATCAGGTTATTTTGGTCTCCACTGCAGGAGCACAACCCTCTCTCATCTGCCGGAGACAGACGGATTTGGCCTACACTCCCCGCGCTGGCCAGACGGGTTGGGGTTGCCTGATTGATGTTTTATAATGTATTCCCTTAGTCGCCTTGTACGACATCCACGGGCAGATTTGGTGTGGTCCTATTCTACTCTATCGGTCCCGGTTGGAGTGGTCCTATTCGACTTCGTACGCGCATACTGAAATATGTATCGAGGTAGTTTTTTATAAGTATAATACGAGTATACCTTAGGAATGGATATGCTTACAATAAAGTGAAAATGAGATCATGCAGCACCAAAACCTCTTCGGTTCTTTCCCTTCCCCCCTCCTCCCAGGTACTACTCCACATCAACTCTGTATCCCTTCTCCGATTCTTTCCCCCGCACACCGCTCTCTTCCTTCCTATCCCCATCTGCCGTTTCACCCTCCCGATCCCTGTCTCCTAGAACTGCATCCAACTTCCAAAGTAACATCATCATCACCAACAGACCGCTGGACATAGGCCTTTCCCAAAGCGCACCACTGAACCCGATCCTAGCCTCTTCTCATCCAGTCACTGCCAGCCGCCAAACGCCTGACGTCGCCTTCCCCCCCACCTACACTACGCCTGCCAAGTCGCAGTCTCCACTCGAGAACTCGTTTACTCCAACGGTAATAGTTTCTCTGACAGTATCGCTCAGCACTCTTCATCATCAGCCTGAAAGAGCCCACTGTTGGACATAGGCCTCTCCCAAGGTGCGCCACTGAACCCGATCTTCGGTTCTTCTCATCCAGTTACTGCCAGCCGCCCTACGCAGATCGTCGCTCCATCTAGCCAGGACCGTCCCACACTACGCTTGCCCAGTCGCGGTCTCCACTCGAGAACTCGTTTACCCCAGAGGTAATCGGTTCTCCGACAGATGTGACCAGCCCACTGCCACTTCAGCGTACTAACTTTTTTAGCTATGTCGAAGACTTTAGTTCTCTGTCGGATCACCTCATTTCGGATCCTGTCTCTTAGAGAAACTCCGAGCATAGCTCTTTCCATAGCCCGCTGAGCGACCTTGAGTTTTCGAACTAGTCCCACTCTTAGATAGCCTTAATATTCCTCCCACTGTCATTTTCCTCGGTCCCCCCCTTGTAGTAACACGTAACTTTCTGGCTACGGCATAGCACACAGCTACAGCGTAGCATCTGACTACGACGTACCATTTTGCTACGGTCGTAGTGCATACTATTAGATAGGTATTTTTCACGATTCTCTGACGGTGCTTTCCCCACTGTAGTACGAGTAACATAACGTATAATACGGCGAAGCATCTCGTAGTACTTTCTCGAAGATAGAGTATCCGGATTTCTGCAACATAAAGCGGGGAAATGAGAAACATTGGTGAAATAACTTCGTAACATAAAATAAACCGTACATCTGTTCCACAAATATTATTTCAGCTCAGACTAACTTTTCCCGTGGCGATGCTAGTGAATTTCGTTATAAAAGTTCATTATAAAAAATTGGTACTAATATCTAGTTTCCAGAACCTAAACAAGGTTAGAGTTAGTCAATATCTTTTTAGGGATCCATTAAGACAGATACCCTTATAGTAAAGCCTAATGGACAGATTGAGCTAAAATTTGGAATGTGTATGTAAAATTGCCCGGCTTTTATGGGCCAATTACGAAAATTCCAGAAAAAAATCTGATATTTTGCAGTAAAAACTACACTTGCCTGACTTTATTTATGTGTTCACTGACTAGTAATCTTTGCTATGACTCTCCTGCTGAGTTTATCCCAAAATATACAAGGTTTATGTTCTCAATATTTCTAGGCTGAAGTTGGTTGCTAGAGTTGGTAATCGCGTGTTTTGAGTAGATTCTTTTAGATTATGTTTTTATTAGGATACTAGAAATAGTTTTTGCATATTTTTTTGAGTCCTTCGTTCTTGAAATAAAACATTATTCATTTTCATATAATTTATTAGTAATAGAAGATGTAGTAACGAAGATATGTTGCGTTGGTTTGGACATTTAGAGCGTATGAGTGAAAGAAGAGTGACAAGAGTAATATACAGTGCGAATGTGGAAGGAACTACAGCTAGAGGTCGTCCTAGGAGGACATTCTAGGATCAAATTAGTAACGTCCTCAAAAAGGCTGGGGTCCGCAGTGAGAAGAATAAAAGGAGGTGCATGAAAAGGTTGATGAATGTGAGTGAGGCTAGTGAGGTGTGTCAGGATCGCGCAAAGTGGCGATCCATCATCCCTGCCTTCCCCTCTGGGACCAAGGCGTGAGCATTATGTATTAGTAATAGTCATACAACATCAAAAAACCTAACAAGTAATGGATACAAAATATACCTAAATAATTAACAAAAAATTTCATAAAATGTCAAATAGTTAATCGATAATGTTATGTCAGTTATTTGAAAATCTGAATAAGATAGAATGTCAACAATAGTATAAAAACAAGTTCAAAATATAAATAAGTAGGTACCTATTTAATATAGATTAGAATCTTAAAAACTATAACAATAGTTGAATAATTAAAACAACATACGTGACATCTGAGTTATCTTATGTCGCCACTCCAGCAATTGCTTAGAACGTTAATGTCAGTTTTGACAGATTTCTTCGATTACCGCGGTTCGTCCTTCCCTTGTGTCATGCCTCGTGCTCAAATATAATTTGATATGTACGTTTTTTTTAATAATAATGAGCGAACTAATGTAAATGGAATCACGCCGTCATTCCGTGCTGATCTGAGCAAACTAGGTCCAAGGATTTAGTTTTTATACGGTTGTTCAAGAAGTGTAACTTTTATTTATTTATTGCTGGTCCATTTCTGTCTACACTTATGCAGAGCTATAAGCTATAAAAATGTCATTAGTAGACTTATTAAGGTTTTAAATAGCTGCATATTTGACCAGTCTAGTGTGCTAATTGAGTAATAGCTGTCGCCAGCCAGGCAGCCATCGCTGACTTTCATTAACCGAAATCACTGTCACTTTGCTTTAGGTAGCAACTAATTTATCAGAGCGGTGACGCATCTGCACAATTATTCACTGTCTCCGGAGGTCAGCGAAGGCCGAAGGTCGAGGTGGGGTGTGTTCAGAATGTCATTCTGTTCACCTGGATTATAGCATGGGATATTTATATCCCTACATCGATTATCCCCGTGGTGATGGTCTCTGGAAGTAGAAGTAACAATTTGAATCGATTTTGATAATCGCCTCGTTGGCTCAGCCACTTGGTCGTAGGATCGAGGAGAAATAGTCATATTTAAATAATAGACATTGTTCATTGATAAGCGACAAGACAGACATTTTATAACTATAATTATCATATCTTATATTATTATACATTATCTTATTACGCATTATAAGCCCGATTCTAAAGGCACACATTTAAAATTTGACAGCGCTAAAATTGGTTTCGTCTTTATCTTCATAATACTGTGTGACAAGGATAGCAACAGTTTTAATGCTGTAAAATTTTCACATTGTGCCTTCAGAATCGAGCCCATTATCTTATTATACATTATAAAACATCAATCAGGCCTCCCCAACCCGTCTGACCAGCGCGGGGAGTGTAGACCAAAACCTCCGTCTGTCTCCGGCAGATGAGAGAGGGTTGTGCTCCTGCAGTGGAGACAAAAATAACCTGATGATGAATTATATCTTATCTTCGTAGGAGACCAGGAAGGCCCGGCGACACTGTGACCCTTCAGGAACTTTTGTGCCAAACCCGTCCACCAACGGTACCCCAAGCCAATTTGGTAGACTTCACATAAGCCTTACAATTTCTTCTATGGCATATGCAAGTTTCTTCTCCGAAATCCCAAGGTATTATAAATAAACCGTACTAAGGTTCGAAAAACTCATTGACGTGAGGCGAGTGCACAACCAACTAGGCTACCACAGTTTTTTTTGTTATTAAATAAATAAATATTACATATATACCATACAATTGTCTAATCCCAAATTAGGATTTTTTCCTGTGCTATGGGAATTGAACAAGGATATAGCAATTCACAAATAAAACATCCAGACCGAGATTAGCTTGTACAAAGTTTTCTGTCCCCAGTGGGAATCCAACCCACGATCTCTGGCGCTCGTGTCCGATGACCAAGCCACTAGGCCAACAAGGCGGTCTCGACTCTCGAGTTAATACATCAAACTTGTAACCTTGTCATCAGAGTATCTTATCTTATCTTCTTAGGGGGAAAGGAAGACCTGGCGATACTTCGACCCTTCAGGATCTTTTGTGTCAAACCCCTGACCACCAACAGTGCCCCAATCCGATTTGGTGGACTTCACATACGCCTCAGAATTTCTTCTTCGGCATATGCAGGTTTCCTTACGATGTTTTCCTTCACCGAAAAGCCTGTGGTATTATAAATAAACCGTACTTAAGTTTTGTAAAACGCATTGGTACGGGCGGGGTTTGTACCAGGACCTCATGAACGTGAGGCGAGTGCACAACCAACCGGCTACCACGGCTCTTGTCGTCAGAGTAACATGACTCTCTTGATATAAGTATAAAGTATCTGCCAACGTTATGCCAAAGTCACCGTGTAGGCCCGGCACATAACCCCGTTTTACAACCATTAGGTACTCAATAATCGATGTGGTGATATAAATACCCCGTTTTATAACCCACCTTCGACTTAGCGTTCTCAAGTCGATTGATACTAAAAACGATTACGATCTTATCTCGTAATCTTATATCATTTGTGTCAGCTCCTCTGTTTAAGTATATGATGTATCCATCCCCCAGAGTCCGCTGCATGTAGTACACTAGCTTTTGCCCGCCACTTCGTCCGCGTAGGTTTCGATATTTACCTATCTTCACTGCTTTTATCGATTAATTTGATTTTTCCGTAGGAATGAGATGTTTTTTCAGGATAAAACCTATCCATTCCTATTCTAGGACCTAACCTATATTAAGTGTGCCAAGTTTCATCCCGATCAGTCCAGTGGTTGAAGCGTGATTGAGTAACAAACATCCAAACATCCAAACTTTCGCATTCATAGAGAGTGGGATAGGATACTACTGCAGAAAGTTGATGAGGACGCTATTGTAAGCTCAAGACTTTTTTGTCTGAGCCGTATGCGAGGTAATGTAATATATAAAGCCGAGATTTGAATAATTAACTTAGCACGCATTTCATACGACTATTTTCAATACACGGAAGGGTCATAATGTGGGAATGCTTATGATACTTATTGCTATATATTGTAAGTGTTTACTTTATATATATAATAATAATATGTCAGACATTCACGCCAATTATCCAGTCCCAAACTAGGCAGAGCCTGTATTATGGTTACTGGATAACGGATACACGTACTAAAATAAATATATAAACACCAAGACTTGGGTACAAACTGATATGTAAAGTGGTTTAGGTATTATGTAATCTATTATGCATTTTTGCCCCATAGTCCATATTTATCTCTATGCCACAAGTAATGTGTATGCTATTTAATTGAGAAAGGTCGGTTGTATAGTTGAGTAGGAGGATACACGGTCAGGATTAGGGTGGGTTTAAGTTAGGATTAGGAAAGGATGATTCAAATACCAATTATTTATAAACTTCACATTAAATTAAATATTATTGTTGGTAAACTGTGGTTTTCGGCTTAGAATAAGGCTACCCTATATTCTTGTGGGCGTTCCAAAGTTATTTTACTAGTCAGCACTCTCAGATTAATTTGAAGAGAGGGGCTAAGCCCATACAGTTTTACAAGTTGGTCTTGGATGTCATAATTGGGTATTGTCTTCTTGTAATTTCCATAGCGCAGGAGACAATACACCATTGGGATACGACAAGTGTATCTAATTGTGTATGAATTTATTTTTTATTTTGATAAAATTGGGCAGAAATTGTTAAAAACCGAAATTGTAACCTTGTATTTTTTTACTTGTGCAACATCGTTAAACGCTATTACTGTGACCACACCCAATAATTATTAACATTTTGCGGGAACGCTAATCGCTCTCACTGTGACCACACCCAGCAATTATTTATATTTTGAGGAAACGCTAGTCGCTATCACTGTGACCACCACCTGAAATCGCGACCGCACGTATGTTGAAACGGAAGTGCTGAATATTTGATGCATCCCTGACTTGGGCCATTAATATGCCGCACGCGGTCCGTTTTTCGTTACCAAATCGTACATTTTTTATTTCCATAATTTCTGACTCGCCCACACAGGGAATGAGTTACGTTATACGAAAGCTGCATTCACAACACAAAGTAACGACAAAGTACAAAACTGGATTAACAATGCAACATCAATATGTATCAATATTCGTACAATTACGAAGCGATTTCTCTGCAGCCTAATGGCGGATCGTAATTCCTTCTTATGACAAACCCATCCGCCCTTCGTATCCAGCCGCTACTGGTCACCTTCTTCAGGTCGTCAGTTTACCAAGCGGCGGGGTGTCCACCCCTGCGTATAGCGATCCGCTGTCTTCACTCCAGGAAGGCCTATGTCCAGCAGTGGACGTCTAAAGGCTGATATGATGATAACAATCTCTCCTATCTCAGTTATTTATCGATTTGAGTTACAACCACCACTGACTTCCCACAATGGTACTCTGTTTTCCATTAACTCACGTACTCGTAGGTAAATTGGTTGTCAAGTTATCTATCTATGTAGAAGTGGGTGAAATTAAACTGCGTGAATATTCGAGCGTTTAAACCGCTGTCATTAGCGCCACGTCAAAAGTTGAAGAGACAATACGAGTTCATCGATTTTATTATACAACAAGTTTCTAGTGCTAGCACAGATTGTCGATTGGTGTAATATATAATTCATCAACTTTTTGGGGTTCGTCATCATCAGCCAGAATATTCACTGCTGGACATAGGCGTTTCCCAAAGTGCGCCACTGAACTCGATCCTCGGTTCTTTTCATCCTGTCACTGCCAGCCGCCTTAAGCAGATCGTCGCTCCATCTAGCCAGGATAGTCCCACACTACACCTGCCCAGTCGCGGTCTCCACTCGAGAACTCGTTTACCCCAGCGGTAACCGGTTCTCTGACAGATGTGACCAGCCCAATGCCACTTCAACGTACTATCTTATCTTATCTTCTTAGGGGGCCAGGAAGACCTGGCGACACTTCGACCCTTCAGGATCTTTTGTGCCAAACCCCTGACCACCAACGGTGCCCCAAGCCGATTTGGTGGACTTCACATGCGCCTCAGAATTTCTTCTTCGGCATATGTAAGTTTCCTTACGATGTTTTCCTTCACCGAAAAGCCTATGGTATTATAAATAAACCGTGTTTAAGTTTCGTAAAACTCATTGGTACGGGCGGGGTTTGAACCCACGACCTCATGAACGTGAGGCGAGTGCACAACCAACCGGCTACCACGGCTCTCGTACTAACTTTTTGGGCTATGTCGAAGAATTTAGTCCTCTAGCGGATCACCTCATCCTGCCCCATAGAGAAACACCAAACATAGTTCTTCCCATAGCCCGCTGAGCGACTTTGTGTTTTCAGACTAGTCCCACTGTCAGTGTCCACGTTTCGGCGCCGTAGATCATTCAATACGGATGGGATGTACTGGTTGAAGGCACTGTAGCATATGCGACAAGAAGATATGACAGATGTGGGGTTACGGTAATAAAACGCTTTGTTCTGTTGTTCTGAATAGACAACATTTAGATACGAGAGTTGTTAGTCGTGCGAGGGACGTATTAGGATTCTATGTAAATCTTGTTTCAGGTAACCAAATTCGAGCCCCAACGAGATAGCAGATATTTTCATGTATGTATATTTAGGGTTGCCACTTGCCATCCGTCCGGGTTTCCCCGGATTCGTCCTAGTTTACGGGGCGTCCGGGGAGCGTCCGGTCTGGGTTTCATTTGTAGTCCGGGTTTTAAAGTTTTCAAGTCACCGCTCGCCGTCGGAGCACCGCCGGGACGAAGAATCTATTTTGTTTCTTTACAATACATATCTTATAAATAAAATCGTAAACTTCGCGTGTCTGTACATTGAAGATATTTGCAAAAAAAAAATTGGGGGGTCTAAGGATAAGCAACAGAACACATTTCGATCATTTTTGAAATTTTTGTCTGTTTGTCTGTTTATCTGTTTGTCTGTTTGTCGGTTTGTCTGTTTGTCTGTGAGTTTGTGCACGCATCACTTAAAAACGACTGAACGGACTTTGATGGACTTTTCACAGAAACATGGGGCTTAATTTGGTGTAACATATAGGCTTTATTTCATTGCAATCGGTGCAGTCAATCAAAAGTTATGCGAATTTATAGTTTCCGAAAACTCGCATTCACTGCGACGAATGTAGTAGGGTGTAAATGTTCGACTGAATTCGTGAGCGGTAGCGGGAGCGAGTATGGTACCAGTGTAATTTGAGTGTTTGAACTTTTGACTGAGTTACCCGATTACGATTCTTATAAATAAAATCGTAAACTTCGCGTGTCTGTAAATTGAAGATATTTGCAAAAAAAAAATTGGGGGGTCTAAGGATAAGCAACAGAACACATTTCGATCATTTTTGAAATTTTTGTCTGTTTGTCTGTTTATCTGTTTGTCGGTTTGTCTGTTTGTCTGTGAGTTTGTGCACGCATCACTTAAAAACGACTGAACGGACTTTGATGGATTTTTCACAGAAACATGGGGCTTAATTTGGTGTAACATATAGGCTTTATTTCATTGCAATCGGTGCAGTCAATCAAAAGTTATGCGAATTTATAGTTTCCGAAAACTCGCATTCACTGCGACGAATGTAGTAAGGTGTAAATGTTCGACTGAATTCGTGAGCGGTAGCGGGAGCGAGTATGGTACCAGTGTAATTTGAGTGTTTGAACTTTTGACTGAGTTACCCGATTACGATGAATTTGTGGTATACGTATGCGACCAAGTAATGTTGGTCGGAATTTAGATTGCGATGGATTAGTTACGAGGACTACATTTGGAGAGACGAGGGAAAGAGGTTTGAGGGGTGGGTTGAGGGGAGAGCTGAGGGGAGGTTTGAGAGGAGGGACCTGGACCTGGACCTGGACGTGGACCTGGGTCTGGGCATGGACCTGGACCTGGCCCTGGACCTGGACCTGGACCTGTACCTGTACCTGTACCTGTACCTGGACCTGGACGTGGACGTGGACCTGGGTCTGGACCTGGACCTGGACCTGGACCTGGACCTGGACCTGGACCTGGACCTGGACCTGGACCTGGACCTGGACCTGGACCTGGACCTGGACCTGGACCGGGACCTGGACCTGGACCTGGACCTGGACCTGGACCTGGACCTGGACCTGGACCTGGACCTGGACCTGGACCTGGACCTGGACCTGGACCTGGACCTGGACCTGGACCTGGACCTGGACCTGGACCTGGACCTGGACCTGGACCTGGACCTGGCCCTGGACCTGGACCTGGACCTGTACCTGTACCTGTACCTGTACCTGTACCTGGACCTGGACCTGGACCTGGACCTGGACCTGGACCTGGACCTGGACCTGGACCTGGACCTGGACCTGGACCTGGACCTGGACCTGGACCTGGACCTGGACCTGGACCTGGACCTGGACCTGGACCTGGACCTGGACCTGGACCTGGACCTGGACCTGGACCTGGACCTGGACCTGGACCTGGACCTGGACCTGGACCTGGACCTGGACCTGGACCTGGACCTGGACCTGGACCTGGACCTGGACCTGGACCTGGACCTGGACCTGGACCTGGACCTGGACCTGGACCTGGACCTGGACCTGGACCTGGACCTGGACCTGGACCTGGACCTGGACCTGGACCTGGACCTGGACCTGGACCTGGACCTGGACCTGGACCTGGACCTGGACCTGGACCTGGACCTGGACCTGGACCTGTAGTGGGATAGGGAACGAAAGTGGGAATGGGAGCGGATCCTGTAGTCCACGCGAGCGGAGCCGCGGGCACAGCTAGTTTAGTCTAAAATTGTATGAAAATAGTTAAAAAATCGATTTATAACAATAAAAACTATTTTTATATTTTTCTGAGTGTTTTAAAAAAATCTGGTGATATGTTCGGGTTGCAAGCTCCAAAATCCGGGGTTTTTATGCTTCTTTTCCTGGTTGGCAGATTTAAGAGACGGCAACCCTATTATACATACATACGGGTATTAGACAAGGACATGACAAATACACAAATATAACACCCAGATCTGTTCATTCTGTTGTTAGTGGGAATCGAATCCACAACCTCTATAACGTTTGAGTCCAATCACCAAGTCACTAAACCCACGAGATAATGTTTTTATGTGAAAATACATGTCAAATGTCAACGCTCGCAGTAAGCTTAGTGACGCAATATTAAATCTGAATAATAATTTAATCAAGGATTAACCTTTCATGCGATTATGTTTTCAAAAAACGTGACTTTAATACGTAATAGGGCTTAAAATTAAACGGAACATTTGAATACGACAGCTAAGATGTAGAGCTGAAGCTGCCATGTTTTTAGGTCGACGCGACGGTTAATCAGTGAAAATATCTTCAATCCTTATATTTTACATGGGTGTTTTCATTTGATTTCATCGCTTTTGATCCACCGGTAGAGACAATAGGAATTGCCTGAAAAAATATTCATTTTAAAATTGTAGTAGGTATAAGACTTTTTTTTCGTATACTAACTAGCTGTGCCTGCGGCTCCGCTCGCGTGGACTACAGGATCCACTCACATTCCCATTCCTCGATTGCAATACAATTAAGCCTATAAAGGGTGTAAGGGACGGTCTTCCGAAAACTTTAACCATGGCTTCAGACCATCACCCTGAACAACGTACAGCAAGAATTTTTCGCCGGAAATAAAAAAAAAATTTCGACTCACCATACAAATTTTACAAATGACATGCCAGATTTGTATGAAGAGTCGATTTTTTTTTTATTTCCGGCAAAAAATTCTTGCTGTACGATGTTCAGGGTGATGGTCTGAAGCCATGGTTAAAGTTTTCGGAAGACCGTCCCTTACATCCTGTATGTTACACCAAATTAAGCACTATGTTTCTGTGTTAAGTGCATGAAAATCGGTGCAATAGTTTTTAATGGATGCGTGCCCAAACAAACAGATAAACAGAATAACAGACAAAAAATTCAAATATAATCGAAATGTGTACCTTATCCTTAGGCCCTTCCATTTCTTGCAAATATTTTCAATGTACCTAGGGACACGCGAAGTTTACATTTTTATTTATTAAAAAGTTTTGTTACTAAAAGTCTTTGTAATACGAGTAGGAAAATGCAGATATTTTAGTTAGACTCAGTAATTTATATGAGCTCTAAGTCCTTCGTTTTTAGCTTCAAGTTTTAATTAACAAGCACTTAGACTCTTTGAACTTCGTTGTAAAAAAAATTAAAAAGAATGAAGTGTAGAAAGTCAAAGTTCGTACCTACTCGATTTAATTGGACATCTCTTTTATATTATTCATCGATTGACTTCACAATTAAGTACTGTGTTTTTTATAAGTTACTAGCAGTGCCTGCGGCTCCGCTCGCGTGAACTACAGAATCCGCCCCCGTTCCCACTTCCGCTCCCATTTTCTTCCCACTTCTACTTCCACTCCCACTCAGACTCGAGACTCAATATTCCAATCCCAACCCCAACCTCAACCCCATCCCTATCCCCTACCCTACCCCCAAATAATAAATTTCATTAAATTCCATACGCGCTGCGCCGTTCGCCGCGCCGCGGCCGTTGACCTCGCCCATAATAATATGATGAACATACTCGTACGTTTGAGAAATATGCATTTTTTTTATCAAAATTTTCGTAAAAAAGAGATGTTTTTTCATGAATGATTTCTAAATGTGATACTGAGTTACTGGAAGAAATATTAACAGTCCTTTTAATATCATCCGATCCGGCTTCTAGAAAAAATTACTTTATTAATATCTCAGGTTCTAAGTGGCGTATCAAGATGAAACATGCACCAGATTTTGAGTTAGACCACCAGCAAGACAACTGTGAAAATTGTATCAAATTTCATTCAGTAGTTTTTGCGTGATGCGGTAACAAACATACATACAGACAGATATACAAAAAATCTAAAAAAAAATGTTTTAGCTTCTATTATCCCTATAAAGACATACATTTTATTTAAATATGTATCTCTCATGTACAGACATAGACCAGTTACAGTTTTATTATAAGTATAGATTATTTATAGGAGAATAATTAAGAAATAATTAGAAGAATGGGGAGTGTGGGGAGTGTTCGACGCAGGGCGGTGACGACCTAAAGGACGGCAGCGGCTTGATGAGGAGGGCGGAGTACCGGGTCTGGTGGTGTTTTTGGATAAGGCCTATGTCCAGTAGTGGACATCTAAAGGCTGATATGATGAATTAGAAGGATGACAAAAACAAGCATCGATTAAAATAATTCATATTGTGTTCAAAACTTCGATTTAGACGCATGACACGTCTTGTCATTGTTTTGCAATAGTGTTGGACAAGAGAGCACCATATTTCGAATTCTGGTCTCGTCTGGCCAGTAAAAAGGAAATGGCCAGACGGACACACAAACATAAAACAAAATATATATAACAATCACAAAAGATGTTTGGGGTTGACCGCATCGTTGGCCTAGTGCCTTGGTAATTCGATTCGAGCACCAGCGGTCGTGGTTTCGATTCCCACGGGATGAAACAACTTTGTAGAATTTGTACAAAGTCCCAATCTAAATGTTATGTTCGTGAATTGTTCTATTCTTGATTAAATTACATAGCATAAGAGAAAATCCTAGTTTGGGATTAGACAAGTGTATATCCAGTTTTCAGTATAATACGCAAAATTCTGAATCGCACTAAAATATAGCTTGAAAACTGTGTAGGCCTGTAAGTTTCAATAGCTTCAATGATCCACAATATCGTCCATCACCGCCATCCCCGGGCCAAACTTCGGGCAATCTCGGGCAAGTTGTGGAATAGGGCCAAACAGATCCGTATTCTGCCGTATTTAGCGCCCCTTGTATAAAATAAATGATAAATATAGGTACTTATTTCGTAAAATGTGTTGAATTTAATTCAATTAATAATAATAAAAATCTTTTATTAAATAACATTAATACAGATTACAGAAAAACCCCACAAAATTGATTTCTCAGTTTGACTGAGGGGAGCAGTCTCACACACAAACATTTGTAAAGTTATCAATTGCAAGTAAAGTTTAAAATTTTAAACGTTATTGTATATTTGTTTCACTAACGTAGTTCTAATTTTTCTTCTAGTTTTTAAGGTTTTTATGCCTTACTAACAATTCACAACAACAACAATATTATAACAAAAATAATATAAGGAAAAACTTCTTATGTTTCTAATTGATTTCGCTCCGGGCAAGTCACAGTTGCTGAGTAGCTTTCGCGAATTTACGTATGATTATAGGGATATTACTTTTTATTGGACGATAAAATACACAGATACAATAATAAAGTAGTAACATTATTAGGAATATTATAGTACTTATCTCAAATCAAATTAAGCTAAGAATTTCAGTGGTGTGAGTAAAATGGCCAAATGCGGCTGGATCGGGAAGCTGAAGGGCCAGATGATGTAGTTGCAAGCTTTGGGAAAAGTCTTTGTACTTACAGTTTAATGGTCGTCGAAATGCTGAAGATTGATCGATTTGAGTGCAAAATTTATTTATTTATTTTTATTTTATTTACTCATTCTGAAACCTACAGCTAGTTTACAAAAATATATAATGCAGTATAATATAAATTAAACATTAGCCTTTTACAGATTTCTAATATATAAACATAAAAATTATTGTATAGGGTAATAAAAGTGGATAGAAGTAAAAAGGTACAGATAAAAATAATCTAAATATAAATTTACAACAGAATACAAATAAATTATTTACAATCTACGAGTACGATCGTCGTCGTCGCAATGGAAATTGAGTGCGTGTACATGAGGAGTGTATGTGCGTGTGTGTGTGTGCGTGTGCGTGCGCATGTGGGTGTGACTATACGAGCGAATTAATTATCTGCATCCAAATTCCGAACTAAACGTATTTATATAGGTTGTTGCGCTTATTGGGCTTTTATACATATAAAGACAAATGACATGAGGAAATCTAAATACAAAGGAAGAATTCTGAGGCTTAATAAAATGTACACCAATCCAATTTCTCTAGTGATTTTGTTGTTGGTGAACTAAAATGGAGTGTCCAGATTATGGTAATTATTCATTATCAATTTACATACATACATAAATAATGCTCACGCCTTGGTCCCAGAGGGGTAGACAGAGATGATGGATTGCCACTTTGCGTGATCCTGATATACCTCACTAGCCTCACTCACATCATCAACCTTTTCATGCACATCCTTTTATTCTTCTCACTGCTGCCTTTTTAAGGATGCTACTAATTTGATCCTTGAACGTCCTCCTAGGACGACCTTTAGCTGTAGTTCCTCCTATTATTAATTTAATGAGATCAAAATGTTGCAACTATCTTGTAAGACAGTTTTTTCTATGTCCTAGATAATTCTGCGCCCATATAACATTTGCGCCCCGTTCAACCTTAGTTCGGCACTGTAAAGTAGAGAAGTTCGGACATTGGACGCTATTAAACTCGGAAGTTAGAATTATTTGCTCGAAACCCTCGAAGATGGCGAGATAACTGTGTTTTGGCACTGGGTTATGATCTGAATAGTTGATTCATCTTCAGCCTAAATACGTCCACTGCTGGACATAGGCCTCCCCAATAGAATACCACTTTAATAAGTTGTCTATTGGGGGATTTTTAATCACCACGTTTGGCAGACGGATTGGTGATCGCAGTAATGATCTTAACATACACACATAGGAGAACGCTGCTGTCCGTCCCTGGTGCAATCCCTTAGTCGCCTTGATGACACCCACGGGAAAGATAGGGGTGGCCTTATTCTAAGCCGGGAACCACACGGCAAATTGTAACCTGGCTGCTGCACTCAGCGCTATCGAGAGAGGGACAACGTTACACGTCAACAATTTAAGTGCTTCTCTTTCTAACTACCCCCAGTAGTGCGTACTGCTAGTCATGCTCTATTTTGCGGGCGACGTTAAACTGGCGGGGAGAGGGGAGTGTCGCTCTTTACGTAATAATATATGGTATTCTCTGCTCATACCTGTCTGCAATCCCTTAGTCACCTTGACGACACCCACGGGAAAGTTAGGGGTGGCCCTATTCTAAGCCGGGAACCACACGGCAGGAATAGTTGATTGTTACATTAAATCTCGCTTGTAGAATTTCTCTGGTCCATAAAACACACTTTATTACATATACGTCTTCAGCCCACATACGTACACTGCTAAACATGTTATTTTTTTCCTTACTTTTATTGATTTGTATATTTTTTTTGGGTGTGCAATAAAATGTAAAATAAATAAATAAGTCTCCCAATAGAATGCCTCTTTTTGTGGACTGTCCCTAATTTAAAGGGACAGGGAATGTATTATGATAATAAAGTGAGAAATTAGATTTTTAAACGTTGGAATTAATAATGCTACTAATATTATAAATCCGAAAGTTTGGATATTTACTCAATCCCGCTACAACCACTGGACGGATCAGGATGAAACTTGGCACACATATAGAGGTTAGGTCCTGGAATAGGACATAGGATAGTTTTATCCCTAAAAACAATCTCATTCCTATGGGAAATACATAATAATTTGTGTTGTTAAGTTGTCCACGCGGACGAAGTCGCGGGCAACACGTGTTGGTGGAGTGCGTCCGGAAAGTCGTACAGGAGGCAATTATTTGAGAATGAGATGTTTTGGCAAGTAGGTGGCTGTAACAGTGTCTTGGCCTTTCCTCTGTCATTTTTGGCTGTGAAATTGTATAAATTATATAAAATCGCTATTAGAAATACATAGTTATAAAATAGAATACTTATAGAGCGACATAGTCATGTTTATGACAAAGCTCTTTAAATAAAGATTTAAAAAAAAAACTTTTTGTAAGTAACAAGAATACTTCTACCTACTTACTCCAGTTACTAGTCATGAGAAACTTAATCATTTGTATAAAGTGCACTTACCTTTTCTATAATAAAATTGCGGGGGTCGTACGCAGAGGCGTGGAGGGCAGAATAGTATCAATTAGGGACTAATGACCGGTGTAAGTGTCTCTGCGCGTAATGAACACGCTCTCATGACGTTACGCTGCCATGGCGACGCGAGTAGGCCTAAAGTGAATTTCAGCAAAGATAATATATAATACTAGAGTATTTCAGACAGCTTTTCGTCAGCCCGTTGACGCCTACTGTGGAAGTAAAAGTTTTTTTTTAAATTAAAAATGCTTTTATTATTCGGTAGAAAGTACCATTATCATTATATTAGCTCTTACTCTGAGAAAAAAATAAGTAGCCCTCCTACTTTACTTACATAAGGATAAAAATATACCACTATTACATAAGTAGTCGCCCCCATTATAAATGGTGTCGCCTACAACTGATTCAGTAGCCGGCCACATTACAAAGTGGTGTGGTTACGTAGTAATGTGGCCGGCTACTGAATCAGTTGTAGGCAACACCATTTATAATGGGAGCGGCTACTTACGTAATAGTGGTTTATTTTTATCCTTAAGTAAGTAGGAGGGCTACTTATTTTTTTCTTAGTGTAGACGTCCACTACTGGATATAGACCTTCCCCAATGAACGCTACCACACCCGATCCTCTGGATACCTTCTTCGACCTATAAATCGGCGAGTCGTTGCACCCTGAAGTGCGGATCTGCTATAGAAATAAATGAGATAGAATGGTGAAGTAAGCGCGCCACGCGTGCCAACAATTTGCAATATATTGCAAATCTGTCAAACTCGTTTCGCGCCGAGTCAAGGTTGGGTAAACACCGACAAAAAATCTGTAAAAGTGACATATTGCCCGTTTTCAAACTGCATAACTGTATATCCTTACTAGAAACGTGACCACGAGGCAAAAAAAGTGCGAGGGAGGGGCAAACTAGTGATGTACCCCTTCTATCTATATCCGTTTCTGTGCGATCCGCGGTCTCCACTCCAGAACTCGTCTGCTCCAACGGCCGTCGGTTCTGCGACAAATGACAGATGTGGCCCGCCCCCTGCCACTTCAGTTTGCCTAATCTAGGTAGCGCTTGTGTTTTCAAAAATGCTGCAAGCTCTGCCTTTATTATGTATTATTTTTTGAGACGTAATAATTATTTTTAGAAAATTAATCTGTATTCGCCTGTAAAATCATATTTTTAGACATGGAAAATATAGGAATGTCCATTTATGTGTTTGTAAATGTCTCAGGCACCAACCTTTTAAACGTGTCACATTAAACATAGTAGAAGCAGAGAATCTTATCCTACTAATATTATAAATGCGAAAGTTTGGATATTTGGATGATTGGATATTTGGATTTTTCTGCTCGCGAATGAATCACGCTTCAACCACTGGACGGATCGGGATGAATCTTGGCACACATATAGGTTAGGTCCTGGAATACTAAATAGGATAGTTTTTTTATCCCAAAAAACATCAAATTCTTACAGGTAATGCATAATGATTTGTGATGTTAAGTTGTCCACGCGAACGAAGCCGCGGGCAACAGCTAGTACTAAATATACTACGCAGTAGAAGTTTGCGTTTGTAACATTTCAGCTGGAAATCCATTCAACGATAATCAACCGTATTTTCCTACAAAGAGTAGAGTCCTTAAATTAAAGAGAAGTTGAAAATTGCAGGGTTTGTTAGCATTCAGAACCAAGGCATTAATTACAGAATGCTGACTTTAAATGTGAATAAAGTAAAATGTGAAAAGCGAGGGTACAGTGGACTAAAAAAGTGGTTGATCAGATTCCACAAAAAATACTCGGTAATAAAAATAACGCAAAGGTTTTAGCCTTGGATTTGGATTCTAACACTGACATTTGTAACGGACAGAATATTTTTGCATGTGAAAATAGACAGCGTCGTTGGCCTAGTGGATTGGCCGTTGGCCTATAGCGCCAGAGGTCGTGGGTTCGATTCCCACTGGGAACAGACAACTTTATACTTGTACAAGTTTATCCCGGTCTGGATGTTATATTTGTAATTTGTCCTATTTATGTTCAATTTTCAAAGCACAGGTGAAATTCTTAGTTTGGGATTAGACAAGTGTATGTCTATGTAATATTTACTTATTTATTTATTTATATTTCAAAAACACAATAAACTGTATAGTACGCCATAGTCTAGAAAAATCTCTCTGCCTGCCCGTAGGCAAGCGGCGTAGTTTCAAACTCGATTACTAGCCAATCACCCCCATACTACCCCGTTCCATTACTGAGAAATAGGCCCATAATCAACTTATCAGCTCTTTACGTCAAAACCTGCTTTAGTTCTATGCTAGTGACCTGGGAGCCTACTACGTAAGCATTTCGGAAAATATTCGTCCAATCAATTAGGGAACGTACCCAGACTACGTGACCCATTTTTTTTAATTTATTTATTTTATTTTATTTTTTTAACTCTTTATTGCACACACATAACATTACAACAAACAAAAAAAAGGAAATTACAGTACAAATGGTGAAGCTTATCTCTTTAAGAGATTTCTGCCAGCCTACCAGAGAAAGAGAAAACTGCGTGTTAGGGCAGACGTGTGTGTGGTGTGGTGTTTATTTTATTTTTATCGCAATCGACTTACTCATAATTTTTTTTTTGTGAATTTATAGTTTTTTAAAAAGAAGATGTGCTCAGAGGTATTCAGATTGCGATGAGTTAAAGCTACGGTAGCGGTGGCAGTGAAAGTTGGAGCCAGAGAAGATTTAAACTTTATTTTAATAAAAAACAATAATCCTGTAGTCCGTGCGAGCGGAGCCTCGGGGCACAGTTAGAGACATTTAAATAGGTATTTAGTAATAAAATTTTAATCTATCCCCCCAATCTTCCCGTGGGTGTCGTCAAGGCGACTAAGGGATTGCACCAGGGACGGGCAGCAGCGTTCTCCTGTGTGTGTATGTTAAGATCATCACTGCGATCACCAATCCGCCTGCCAAGCGTGGTGATTATGGCAAATCCTCAATGGCCAACTTACCAAAAGTGGTATTCTAATGGGGAGGCCTATTGGGGAGACAGTATTAAAAATCCTTTTTCAGACGCTCGATTGTTCCAAGATGTCGCTACGATAGATTATAGATTAATATGAAACAAAATAAGCTTATATTGTAGTCACTGACTGACAGCCTCTCGAGAGAATTATTTATTATCAAAGATCGGAGTTAGGTAGTGCCATTTATCTACTTGCGACGAAAATATGACACGAGGGCATAAGGACTTCCTTTACACGAGATTTTATTAACGCGAGTTTGACGCCTCGTTCGCTTGGTCATTGGACTCGAGCCAGAAGTCGTGGATTCGATTCCCACTGGGGACAGACAAAACTTTGTACATTTTGTACAAGTTGGTCCCGGTATGGATGTTATATTTGTGAATTGTTCATTCCATTTTTAATTTCCATAGCACAAGAGAAAATCCTAATTTGGGATTAGACAATATGTATATGTATAATGAGCTCGATTCTGAAGGCACAATGTTAAAATTTGACAGCACTAAAACTGTTGCTATCCTTGTCACACAGTATTACGAAGATAAAGACGAAACCAATTTTAGCGCTGTCAAATTTTAAATGTGTGCCTTTGGAATCCGGCCCAATGGAACATTTTTTTTTATTGTTTTAATGAAAATTATACATCGTCTGCCTTTGTACACAGTTTTATTCCTATTTTGTTATTGTTTTTGTTGTTAATTTTGGTACAATAAAGCGTTTACATACATACGTACAAAATCCAAAGACTCTTAGTAGTATTTAGTCTTTATTTCATCGCAGTCGGCTTATTCAATCAAAAGTTATGGGAAATTTAAGTTTTCTATTACATTAGTCGGTATGTACTTCAAGTAAGAAGTGTATAATGTTCGGAGCTGTTCAGATTGCCATTTGGAGCTATAGCGGGCGTGGGTGGGCCTGGACCTGGAGCTGGAGCGGTAGAGGGAGGGGGAAGAGGCGGCAGAAGAGGGGGGGGGGGAATTTACACTTAATAATTTTCAAGTGTGCCGGGGGCACAGCTAGTTTTTTAATAAATGTCGGAAGAAATCCCGGTATATCCATATTAACATAAACATTTTCTCGTAACTACATAAATGAGTACCTAATTCCGATCCTTGATTATTATCTATTCTGTGTATTAAGAACTGCCAAAGTACCATTAATATTGGTACCGTCCATTCTGAAATTATCCCGGACCAACAGAAACATCTAACAATATAAGTACTTATATTATCGAGTTACGCAACAATGGGCTTTGGTACGTAAGGGTTAGGGACGTATCCATACTACGTGACCGGTTTAGGGTGGGAGGAGGGGGATCCCAAAATACCACGCTTTCACGGGAGCAGTAAATTGTTATAAAAACATGGACACGTCCTTGAAATCACTTATTATAACAGTTTTATATAAAGGCCATTTGTTTTTTTTATTATTTTGACTTTTTTTATTGCTACGTAAATATGCGTCGCTCCCTCCCCCTCCCCCTCCCCCGCCAGTCAAAGTCAAAGTCAAAATCATTTATTGCATATGAGTACACTTGGTACATTTATACACGTTATTTTTTTTATTGACTACCGCTTCCTAGGTGTTAGCGCTGTGAAGAAGAAACGGCGCAACAAACTTCACGCAACACATCTTTTAAAAATCAAGTTTGCATAAAATTAATAAAGATTTTTCGAAGCTGAATTAACATTAGTACCAGGCATTTTTGTCATTCAAATAATCGTTTATTTTATAGTAGGCTTTCTTACAAAGTTGTTTTTTAATGTAAATCTTAAACTTTCTGTCTGTCATATTTAAGATTTCCTCTAGTAGTTTGTTGTAGAAGCGTATACATTGCCCCGTGAACGATTGACTGACCTTACTTAGTCTTAACGCTGGTAAAACAGTAGAAGTTGCGCCGAGAGATTGACGCTATAACTTCGAAAGAGAACCACTTAAGTTGTTGACGTATAACGTAGTCCTTCTCTCGATCGTCTATGCTCGCGCGTCCTGGTGCAAAATCCCTACAATAATCTACACATACACACACACAAATATGTTCGGACAGTCTGGTGCTCCTTTAGTACTATGTTCGCTTGTACGGAGTGTTGGGGTGTGCTTGTGGGATAACGTACTGCGACGCAAATACACCTTCCTTTAGTCTGATCATTCGCTTCACGAGGGGACACGAGTGCTCTTCACGTTTCCGTCTGTAGCTTTCATTCCATCTAGGGTTGCCAAAACCAAAATTGCCGACGTCGGACAAGCACTTAAAAAACCCCGGACATTTGGCTGAAATAGAATTTTTTACCCGGACACCCCTGAAAAAAAAATGGAACCCAAACCCTCGGGCGCTCCAGTCCAGTGACCAAGCCAGAAGTACTTGATTTTTTACTTACCTTTAAAAATGTATGAAGGGAATACATTATAAAACATCAATCAGGCCTCCCTAACCCGTCTGGCCAGCGCGGGGAGTGTAGGCCAAATCCTCCGTCTATCTCCGGCAGATGAGAGAGGGTTGTGCTCCTGCAGTGGAGACAAAAATAACCTGATTATGATGATGATGTTGCCATCTCTAAAATCAGCCAACCAGGACAAAAAGCATGAAAACCCCGGTATTTGGAGCTTACAACCCGGACATGTCAACAGTTTTTTTAAGTTACTCAGTAAAATAAAATAAAAATATTAATTGTCATAAATCAACTTTTTATTGATATTGATACTGACATTAATTTTATATAAATAATATTTTTACACTACCACTTGCGGACAAAGCCATTTACAGCAGCTGACAAACTGACATAGTCATAATTATTTTATTTAACATTCTAATTATAAGTTCACAGCCACTTTACAGCAGCTAGTAATGCATATCTATTGATATTTATAATTATTTTATCTTGTATGTTTGACAATGCCATCTACCGCAGCTTAATGTTTATAACGTAGAAACTGGTCGCTCATTGCCATGTATTCATAATGGTCGCGTTAACGCCAGCCATGCATAAATGTGAAACAAAATGTAAAATTGTAAACAAAACAATGTCGACTTAGCCTAGAGTTCTCAATGTCCCAAAAGGTTGAAATAAATGAGTATGAGTATGAGTATTGAAACTTTAAAACCCGGACTACAAATGAAACCCCGCCCTGACGCTCCCCGGACGCCGCGTAAACTAGGACAAGTACGGAGATGGCAACCCTAGTTCCATCTGATCTTGATATGTCAGTCTAGCCAGGTCCTTTCCAGCTCTTGCCACAGATATTCGCATGATATATCTGATTCGTCTGACGTCACTCAACATGTTCGAACCAACGAAGCATGTCTCTATTCATCTTAATGCAATAACATGAAACGTATTAACTAATGAACGATACTTCCCGTGGATGTCGTACAAGGCGACTAAGGGAATACATTATAAAACATCAATCAGGCCTCCCCAACCTGTCTGGCCAGCGCAGGGAGTGTAGGCAAATCCTCCGTCTGTCTCCGGCAGATGAGAGAGGGTTGTGCTCCTGCAGTGAAGACAAAAATAACCTGATGATGAAATGGACGATATCTGCATGATATTTATCATGCAGAAAAGAACTGTGAGATTTCTCGCGCGAGTTCCTTACTTTACAGAACTTAAAGTTTTAACTGTCCCTTCTCTTTTCATACTAGAGGTATCAAAATATATGTGGCGCCACCTGGACGATTTTGAACGATTACGGGAAATCAGGCACGGTGATCTCCTTCGTGCCCCATTTACCAGACTAACTAGAGCTTCAAAATCAACTAAGTATATAGGTGTCAAAATATACAATAAGATATATATTCTTTATTGCACATCTTAAAACTAAATACAGTAATAAATGGTGTGTACAAATGTGAGCTTGTCTCTAAAAGAGATCTCTTCATAAAGGTATAAAAGACAGTCCGTCATATGACACATTTGTAGCAAAAATGAAGGGCCATCTATTAGAGAAAGCATATTTTAATGTCTATGAATACTTAAATGAATTAATTTAAATTATAATTGTGATAACATGCATTATAAATATATTTATATTTAAGTCTCAATGTATTGTATACTGTATGTTATATTGTATGTATGCTGACTTGTAAATTTAATGTACCAATAAATGATTGATTGATTGATTAACTGATTGATGACGACATTGATAGGACGATGAATGAATGGACGACGTGGGATACACCACTGGCGTTCATTGGGGACACTTAAACTCTAATTAAAGCAACCAAGACTACCTTAATAGGAACCATAACACTGCAGTAATCCCAAGAGACTTCTCTGCGGTGTCGCTGATTCAATTTGCGATACCGTCTATTTTCCGGACCTCAGCGGTAAAACGGCGTAGCGCAAAAAAATCGGATTTCCCACATGACCCTGTCAGTTGAAAAATCGGACTTGTTTTGTTTGGCGTTCGGATTGTTTTGATGGGAATATGGGAATCGGTTGTTGTTTTAGGATTACCTTTTTGTGTCTGACTTCGAAGTCCCTTAGGGCGAGGTCACTGGCTTATTTTATTATTAAAATACAATTCTTTGGAAGCTGAGGCTGTTTGTTTATTAGCATGTTTTGTTTATGTAGATTATTTAGTCATCATATCAGACCTTAAACATCCACTGCTGGACTTGAGCCTTCCCTGATGAACGCCACCACACCCGGTCCGCATCCAGCCGCCACCTTCTTCAGGTCGTCGGTCCATCTGGCGGCAAGGCGTCCCACCCTGTGCGTGGCAATCCACGGTCTCCTTCCAGAACTCGTAAGTCGGTTCTGCGACAAATGTGACCCGACCACTTCATCGTGCTAATCCTAATATCGGTGACTTTCGTTCTTCGTCGGATCTCCTTATTACGAATCATATCCTTCAAAGAAACCCCAAGCATAGCCCTCACCAAGTTCTCTCGCTGAGCGACTTGAAACTTGTGGATCAGGCCCACCGTCAGTGTCCACGTTTCTACGCCATATAGGTTATTACAGACAAGATCGTGTCACCTTCCCTATTGAAATTGTTTCTTTTCATTTCAAAATTGTTCCTACCAAACTACATTATCTAAATTGGTGAGTATCGCTTCTTTATGTAGTACTAGCTTTCGCCCGCGACTTCGTCCGTGTACGTTTCGATATTTACACATCTTCACTGCTTTTAACGATTAATTTGGTTTCCTGTAGGAATGAGATGTTTTTCGGGACAAAATCTATCCTATGTCTTATTCCAGGACCTAACCTATATGTGCCAAGTTTTATCCTAACTGTCACATAACTGTAACTTTTAGATATCTGTCACATTCCTCCAACTGTTCTTTAACTCGGTCCCCCCACTGTACATAATATCGTACCTAACCTAGAAAACTCCTTTATGTATTTATTATCTGAGATCCTCATCAGACCTACCTCAGAAAAATTACAAAAAGATGTATTTAAACACTGAAAAGGGTAACCTCTTGAATAATTCAGAGGGTTCTGCAGAGGTCTTTGAATCACGAATAAATGCTATCCAAGATTTTAATAGCATGAACTATTTATATAGACACGATCAGGGTTCAGGATATTAATAATGGGTCAACATAACGTATGTCGTATACAATGTGCTGGTTTTTATAGGTTAAAGAAAAAAACAAAAACAAAGAGCTTACTGAATTTCAAGAAGACATTTTACTGTATACTATACTATATATATTATAATATATATATAAGAAAAACCCGAAAAATGAAAAGATATATATATATACATTTCACTTTTCGGGTTATATACACTTACAAATAATGTGGCTTTCTATTGTTAAAAGAATTTTCAAAATCGGTACAGTACTCGTAGATCCAGAGATTACCCCCTACAACGTCACAAACTTTACCTCTTTATAATATATTATAAATATATATAATATTTAGATCTTATATATTATATAATAGACTTTTTCGTGGTAGTCGGATTTGAAAAGTAAGTCGGAGAAAAACGGTCGAACGAAAATGTTTCTTACGAATGCTGCCGAGATATATGATTGAGTTCTAGAGAAAAGTCGTAGAGAAACGTCGCACGCGCAGGGTGGGCACGCGTCTAAAGGCTAACATGATGATGATGATGATGACGTCAATCTATTTATTTAGAAATAAATTGCTCTGTCACAAAGGAAATTTTATTTAAATAAAATTCGTTACTTACAGTATGTTTTTTGGTTGCATAGTTTAAGAGATAATGTAAAATACCAAATACGCGAGAAAAATCTTTATCGCCCAACGAAGTGGGCACGGGTCAGCAGCTAGTGTGACATACGAGTATGATCGTTAGACGCCAAATTTATTTATTTGACATTTATTTATTTATTTAAAATATTGAAACATTACAGATTATTATTCCATTGCGTTACAATAATTTTTATGCTATAGACGAAACAGGCATTACTCTCTCTAGCATTCCCTTACATTCCGTCATCAGCCGTCCTATGCCGTCCACGAACACGTCACAGTGTGGTGCCTATGCTTATCCGAATTATTATTCTAAATTTTAGTTAGATGTTTATTAACTGAAATGCCTACGGAGTAGACCCCCTGTCCCCCTCATCATCATCATCATCATCAGCCTGAAATAGTCCACTGTTGGACATAGGCCTCTCCCAAGGCGCGCTACTGAACCCGGTCTTCGGTTCTTTTCATCCAGTCACTGCCAGCCTCCTTACGCAGATCGCCTATCTCTGTCCCCCTGATGCCCATATATTTTGGGTTTATTTCACCTATCAACTTTCATGTCACACTTTGGTTACAAAACTTACTCGTGCCTACATTCTGCTCATAATTTCGACATTAATTAAGTCACTCTACTGTACAGTTACACTGAGGCTGCTGCTTGATGTGATGAGTCTTGTTTCATGAACAGACAATTTGCATACTGGAACACAATCGCGTCGAGTGTTCCCATTCGACGTGTAAGGGCTGGGATTGACGTGTAGCAGAACTATGAAATGAAATGAAATAAATATTCATTGCCATAAATGTGGTACACAGGTGGTAGATTATTTTATATATCCAGCACATTTAGTCATTTCTGACATACAATAATTAGGTATAAAAATGATTTTGAGATTATTTATAACTCAAAATCATTCTAGATTGTCTAAGATCAATAATTCTTTTGTGGGGCTGTGCGTGCGTTACTATAATAAGGTATACTTATAAGGTTCCGAATGAAATTATTAACTTGTCTGAACAAAAATTCAAATCTTCTATAAAAGTTAATCTGTGCAAGAAAGCCTACTATAAGTTAGATGACTACTTAAATGATAAAAGTCCATGGAGTGCTTGATGGCTCAGCATAGGTAGACTTAATGATTGTAATGAATAAGATAAATCAAAGGTAGGGCCCTGTGCCGTTGGGTTTGTTGCCACTTCTTCCCCTCGGTTATACAGGTGGAAGTGGAGTAGTTTTAGGCAGAATTTGACGTCAAAAAGAGAATAATGTATTCCAATTTTGAAAATAAATATTTTGATTTTGATTTTGATAACAACAACAAAAAATTCGTAAGTATGCATATAATATTACAATATGTCATACTGTCTAAATACACAATAATTTGTTACCTATTGTTAAAACTAGAAGTAAAGATACTACAAACCAAGTATTAGGACAAAGTAGCCCCTTTACAGAATAAAATCCTTTGTCCTACGTAAAGTATGATTCGAAGCTAAGGTGTCTACTGTTAGAACAGAATCGAGAAACTCACTCCTAGTCTTCCTGTGGATGTCGCACCGTCCATAAATCAGGCAGTAGCATTGTAATAGCTGCATAGCATCACCATCAGCCGAAATACGTCCACTGCTGAACATAAGCCTCCCCGATAGAATACTGCTTTTGGTGGGCTGTTGCAATCAACAGGAATTTGCTGTAATATAATGATCTTATTATATACAGGATAACGCTGAAAAACCCTTGCTCGCCTTAACGACACCAACGTTAAAATTGGGGTGGTTCTGTTCAAGCCGGCAACCACACAGCACGAAGTACGAAATGCTTTATCTACTAACTACGCACATGCCCAGGTTATGTTCTGATATAGATGAGTACCCGGCCTTACGTTCCATTACGTAACTTACGTATCATCTATAAATATCTACAGCATTGTCAGATGTTAATTGAAATTGAACTTTTGACACGAGTCTTTATGATAAAACTTTCTTTGACGTTGTTGGGTAAAGCTATTTATTCTAATTAAGTATAACTTGGTACATTAAAACATGTAAGTTTCTTGGTTTCACATCCAAAAAGTCATTTTTATCACGTCTGGTTTGTCTGTCTGTCGTTCTTGCAATTCAAACTAGCACTTTCGGATTAGCTATCTGTAGAGAATACAATCCCGGGATCCCAAATCCCGCGATCCCAGGATCCCGGCCGTTTTCTGACCTCGAAAATCCCGGGACTGTACTTGGCTAATCTAGGGATTTTCGGGATTGCCACAAACAGTTCTAGTTAGCACTCCGTAGTCCGTTGCGCCTTGACAATGTGTTGAATTATTTACATAATCCACGATAAGATGATGAAAATCAGTTGAATTTGGAATGGCATGACTTATTTCCAGTTCCTACACAGGCTTTAGTGAGGAAACAAATAAAGAGTATAGTCGAGATGACACGGAAGAAGAAGAAAGGTTAGGATCACAATCAGATGATTAATTAAGACCACAGACCTCAATTGACACTAAAGGAAAAGTTACAGCTGGAAAATATAAGAGTATTTAATCCCCAGATCCTGAAGTAAAAATGTATCAGACGTGAAATGAGCCTGTTTGAAAATGGAGGAGTTCGTGGATATCCCTTCACATAATATAAGTATCTATTGTCTTCAGTAGTTAAGTATCTATTGTATCAGGTAGATCCTGAACGAGCGTTTTCAGCTGCTGCTTATGTTGGCAATCAACTACGAAGCAGGCTTGGAAGTCAAACCTAGGATGCATTGATATTTCTACGATTGTATTTTCGAAATTCTAAATAAGTTTCTTTTGTCTTTTTATTTCTTACAAAGTATAGTAAATATCTTTGTTTTGTCTTTTTCTTTTCTTACTACATTGTGATTTGTGTTGTGCAATAAAATTAAAAACATTTTTCAAGAAATTACTAGATTTTTTTACATCATCATCATATCAGCCCTTAGACGTCCACTGTTGGACATAGGCCTTCCCCAATGAACGCCATCACACCCGGTCATCCGCCCTTCGCATCCAGCAGCTTCCGGCCACCATTACGTAGACCGCAACCATAGCCAGGAATAATAGATCTGCCGGGAACTGGGGGCCTCGGCTTCTGTTTTCTTATCTTAGGGTAGTTTTTTACATTTGAGCCCAATTAGAAACTATAAGTCTAATCCCGGGATAGCCCCGGGATCCCGGGATCGAAAAATATGCTCGGGATTGTATTCTCTAGCTATCCGGCTGAAACTTTCAGGGTAACTCACAACTCGATGTCAATGCATTCCAAATACATTTATTAGCATGCGATGACGAACTAACCTAAATAAAAAGGAATAGGAACAAAATATTTAATGTACATTAAAAAATTAATCAAAACACTGCGTTTTATGCGCCTTAAAAATAATAAAATAACCCTCTGGGAGTCTTGATGACCCAAGATGACGTACACACAAAAACACAACACCACCACATACATGCTTTCAGGTGAACTCGATAAACGTGGGGCCAGTGTTATTATCTATTGAAACGTGTTAAGTAGTAAAGATGAAGCATAAAAGTTTGCCGTGTGGTTTCCGGTAGAGTAGAATAGGACCACTCCCACTCTCCCCGTGGATGTCGTACAAGGGGACTAAGAGAATACATTGTAAAACATCAATCAGGCCTCCCCAACCCGTCTGGCCAGCGCGGGGAGTGTAGGCCAAATCCTCCGTCTGTCTTCGGCAGATAAGAGAGGGTTGTGCTCCTGCAGTGAAGACAAAAATAACCTGATGATGAAGTAGTAAAGATGCGCCCCGTAATATAGATAGATGCCCAGGAACACCGCACTTTTAATAAATTTTAGTATGTGTGTTAATACCTATGTCACATTACTTTCTACTTTTCATACCTTTAGTTTCTTTGAATTTAATGCAAGGTTATTTACGCTAAATGATCAAACATACATTATTTCCCTCAGAACTAATCACTCGCCACATCTATAAACATGAGATCGCCCGAGGTAATAAAAGCTTTGGGTAAAAAAAATATGATATGTTAACGCGGTTCACTCGTTCAGCGAATGTAAATTCAGGTCTTAATGAATATTCATCAAATATTAGCGTTAATTTGCATACTAGTGGAACTAGTATTATGTTGACTATTTTTACGTTCTGTCAGAACGGATGGTACTCTTGAAGGTGTGAATCTTTGACACACCATACATCATCAGCCTAAATACGTCCACTGCTGGACATAGGCCTCCCTAATAGAATACCACTTTTGGTTAGATGTCAATTGGGGATTTGCTAGAATCACCACACTTGGCAGGTGGATTGGTGATCTTAACATACACACACAGGAGAACGCTGCTGCCCTGGTGCAATCCCTTAGTCGCCTTGACGACACCCACGGGAAAGATAGGGGTGGCCCTATTCTAAGCCGGGAGCCACACGGCAAATTGTAACCTGGCTGCTGCACTCAGCGCTATCGAAAGACGGACAACTTTACACAACAATTTAAGTGCTTCTCTTTCTAACTAGTAGTGCGTACTGCTAGTCATATTCTATTTTGAGGGCGACGTTAAACTGGCGGGGGGAGGGGAGGGGAGTGTCGCTCTTTACGTAATAATATATGGTATTCTCTGCTCATACTGTCGGTCAGTGTTCTATGAAAGAATATTACTTACCATACTTGTAACAAAAACAATAAGATAAGAATAATAAAAAGCTGAAGTGGTAGTGGGCGGGTCACATCAGTCGCAGAACCGACGGCCGTTGGGGCAGACGAATTCTGGAGTGGAGACCGCAGATCGGCACGCGTAGTAGACGTCCTGAGTAAGGTGGCCGGAAGCGGCTGGATGCGGAGGGCGGAGGACCGGATGTGGTGGCGTTAGTAGGGAAGGCCTATGCCCAGCAGTGGACGTCTTAAGGCTGATATTACAATACTGAAATTAGAATTACTTTTATAAATTGTTTAAGGTTACCGAATTTTTACCACAGGAAAATGAACGGAAGGCAGAACGGATAGGTAGTATTTATATAACACAGCCTTAATACACCCGACCCCCTACCAGCCAGGCGTGAGTAATACCCGCTCAAAATACCTCCCGATTACAGGCGACTGGAGAAACGATTAGGGGCAAATAATGGCTTGATGATTCAAAAGGAAGCCCAAACTCACATTTGGATTAAATATAATCTTTTGATTCAAAAAATTCTTTGTGATCCGTGTTTGTCTGAATTTCAGCAAACTTATGTCTTTAGAATCATCATCATCATCAACCTGTATACGTCTACTGCTGAACATAAACCTCCCCAATAAGAATGCCCCTTTTGGTGGGCTGTCCATTGGGGGATCTGCTATAATCACCACGCTTGGCAGGCGGATTGATGATTGCTGTAATAGATAAACTATTGCGCACAGATACAAAATATCAAGTTACTTACAGATTTATGGAAAGTGTACAAATGCGGCCTTGTCGCTTGAAACGATCTCTTCCAGGCAACCTTTCGAAAGGAAAATAAGAAAAGCATAGCGACAGAGTATTGTAGGCAAAAGAAAAGAAATTTATAATTTTAGAATATAAATAAATACTAACAATACTACATTTTGCTAGTAATCATCTTAATATACATAGGAGAACGCTGCTTCTCGTCCCTGGTGCAAGCCCTTAGTCGCCTTGACGACTTCCACGGGTAGATTGTGGGTGGAACTAGGTAAGGAGGGAAGTCAGCTCTTCCTATAATGAAACAGTTGATTATAGAAGAGTTCTACAATAAGTTTATAGATATTATTATTTATTTAAATCAGAATAAAAATACATTGATATTGGGCTCGATTCTGAAGGCACAATCTTAAAATTTGATAGCACTAAAACTGTTGCTATCCTTGTCATACAGTATTACGAAGATAAAGACAGATCCAATTTTAGTGCTGTCAAATTTTAAATGTGCGCCTTCAGAATCGGGCCCATTGTTAGTAAAACTTAAATACTGGGCCCGATTCTGAAGGCTAACATTTAAAATTTGACAGCGCTAAAATTAGTTTCGTCTTTATCTTCATAATATTGTGTGACAAGGATAGCAACAGTTTTAGTGCTGTCAAATTTTAACATTGTGCCTTCAGAATCGAGCCCACTATGTTAGTAAACTTAGAAGCTGAGTTCTTAAATAACTAAAAACAGGTTTCAACGCCAACATTTTCAGTTAAGAGAAAGAACAAACGACTAACCAACCGGGTGGTTGGTTAAGAAAAAAAAAGTTTAACCATCCAACCAGGAAGACAGAGTGGTTTGTCGGTTAGTAATAGACGATTTCTGATATGTAAAAAAACTTAGATTATTATTTATTATTTATTATTATTATTATTTAATTTATTAATCGTATAAAATAAAACATTTTCTTACAAAAATTGTCTCCCAAAACCGTCTAGACGGTTTGACGGGGATCATAGTCTCCTTATGTTTAATTGAAATTAATAATTAAATATGATGGAGTTAAATGCTTTCCAACAAATAATTTTTCAGCATTTTTTTTAATTTACGCTTGTTACACTCCATTCTAATATCCTCGGGCAAGGTATTAAGTAAATAAGGTAGGCGTTTTCTTATGGTTCTGTCGCCATAGTAATTACCCACCCTAGGTACGTCATACCTGCCCCCGGTTACTGATCTAGTAATGTGGCTGTGACTTACTAGTGATAGGTTAGTCTCATGATTGCTATGTTGGTTTATCTGAATATTTATGCTTTAGACCTGCCGGTAGAATTTTACAAATTTTAAATAGCTTTCTGTAATTATCATTGCATCTTGCTTGAGTTTTTTTATCCACAAGTAATTTTAAAAACCTTATCGACATAATACAGTTTCGTGATGAGAGACATTAAAATGATTACATGAACCAGGCCGTACCTGGTACAGACCACCGCAATTGCAGTAAAAGGAATATTAAGAATGTGTATGTTGCTTGCCTCAGCCGGGAATCTAACTGACGTACTTTAAAAGACACTATAGATCGATAGAGTTAGACTTTAGAATATAAGCTACAGTAGGAAGAGGCGTAGGGTGGGACGCCCCGCCGCCAGGTGGACCGACGACCTGAATAAGATGGCCGGAAGCGGCTGGATGCGGAGGGCGGAGGACCGGGTGTTGTGGCGTTTATTTGGGAAGGCCTATGTCTTAATATACTATAAGGTATAATGTAGGAAGCATGACAAGCGATTTAATCACCCAACTACTTCAGGAGCACCAGCCTGTCTCTACACGTGCGTGTGTGTATATAAATAATCGTAGGGCTGCTCCACCGAGAGCTCGTGAGCTTAGTCGATTGAGAGAGGGATATATTATCCGAACGTAGTACGTACTGCCAGCCGTGATCTCTATTAATGGCGACGGAAATGTCGCTTCTTTTCGTAGTAATATTTATTACTAGCTGTTGCCCGCGACTTCGCGTGGACAATTTAACATCACAAATTATTATGTATTTCCCGTAGGAATGAGATGTTTTTTTCGGGGTAAAACTATCCTATGTCCTATTCCAGGACCTAACCTATATATGTGCCAGGTTTCATCCCGATCCGTCCAGTGGTTGAAGCGTGATTGAGTAACAAACATCCAAATATAGAGAGATAGTCCCGGCACAAGCTGTGTGGCCTATTGGGGCTTCTCTGGACAAACACTGTCGTTCCATAACGCATGCTCGGCCCGTATACTCCTATGAGTTGTGTTAGAATTAAGAAAGTGTGTAAATTGTCGTAATAATATGTAAACAATGGGTGCGATTCTGAAGCACACATTTAAAATTTGACAGCGCTAAACTTGGTTTCGTCTTTATCTTCATAATACTGTGTGACAAGGATAGCAACAGTTTTAGTGCTGTCAAATTTTAACATTGTGCCTTCAGGATCGAGCCTATTGTCATAAGTAACATTAATCAATACTGTCTTGTTTCGTAAATATAGTTACTGTCTCAATCTTCACGATGTATTAGTAGGCTGTGTCAATAGGCAAAGCGAAATAATTCGCTCAGTTCGTTTGTTTTTTTTTTCAATAAGCAAATATCCATTTATAATATTAGTAGGTAGGAAGTATGATTCTCTACTTCAGGTATGCAAAAGCTGTCGAATAGCAGTAAAAGTCACACCCCGCTCTCAGTCAGCATAAATGTTTAACATCTACCGTAACAGGCTGTCGAAGTTCCCATTCAGCGCCGCATCTAGGATAAAGTGAAAAATCAATTATTCAGAATAGGATACAGCTATTGACCTACTACTTAAACTAGACAATGATTTCTGAACAAAACCAGCGGTATACATGTATTCACTCACATTAATAATTGGCCTCGGTTCTACTCGACAAAATGTTTATATCTTTTCTTAATGTTACATAGAAATTGAGCCCGATTCCGAAGCACACATTTAAAATTTGACAGCGCTAACATTGGTTTCGTCTTTATCTTCATAATACTGTGTGACAAGGATAGCAACAGTTTTAGTGCTGTCAAATTGTAACGTTGTGCCTTCAGAATCGAGCCCATTATTATTATAAATAAAAATAAATAAATTATAAAATAAAATAAAAATAATTTATTTCAGGCGTTGCCCATAGAGTGTTAGTAACAATGATCCTACTAATATTATAAACGCGAAAGTTTGTAAGTATGGATGGATGTTTGTTACTCTTTCACGTAAAAACTACTGAATGGGTTTTAATGAAACTTTACAATAATATAGCTTATACATCAGAATAACACATAGGCTACAATTTATAAAGATATTGTGTGAATTGTCCAAAATATCAAGTAAGTAGGAAAAAATCTACCATCTGCGATCTATTCTGGCGTGCGCTGCCAAAACCGCTAGAGTTACACATATGTAATGTATGATGGAAATGTTTATCTTAAATAGTCCTACAAAAAAGCTACTCGAAATACTAATCATGCGCAGATGAAGTCGCGGGCACTAGCTAGTACATTATAAATATGTTAGTAACTTGATAAACTTAGAACACTAAAAGTGAAATTTTTGTATCTTTAGCGAGCATTATAGCACTGTCCACGTCCAGTCTCGCCGCCACAGTCTGCAGAAGACTGTTGGAGCTGCCCCTCGCCCGCTGGATCAGGAAAGCGATACCTTATCTAACAATGACAGATAAGCTATCTACTCCATCTTCTGCCAGCATCCCTGACGCACTGCAGTGACGCTGAAGACATTGTTTTTTTCGTTTGTATTTTATTTAAAGCATAAGTATCTATCTACCTTTGATTACTCTCTTTATGTATAGACTTCTAACATTTCTAACTAACAATATTCTGTACTTAATGTTCATTCTGTCAAGAATAAAAATGTTGTTATATATATATATAATTTGTTTTGTATACCTAACTTTGGCGCGTCGTTGGCCCAGTGGCTTGATCAATTCACTCGAGCGCCAGAGGTCGTGGTTTCGATTCCACCCGGGGACAGACAGACCATCTGGATGTATATATGTATGTATGTAAACGCTTTATAGTACCAAAATTAACAATAACAAACAAAAGAATAAAGATGTGTACAAAGGATGTTATATTTGTGAATGGCATAATCCTTGTTTAATTACCTCTATTTTCGATCAGCCGACTCGACTGTAGCACAGGAGAAAATTCTAGTTTGAAATTAGATAAGTGTGTATGTATATATGTAATATTAATTTTTATATAAAAAATTCTTTGTCTATTTAATTTCTAATTTCTCAGATCATTTGGAAGAATACTTTGGCATTTTGAAGACTGTGGTCGAGTCGGCTGATCGAAAATGAGCATCGCGAGCTCATTTGCGTTGCCGTTTTTTCATTGTAAATTAGAAATTCTTAAAATATAAATACATCATCGGAGAAAGCGTTTCACTTTGTGACCGTTAAAATTATGAAAAGAAGTTGGTAGTAACGTGTTTGTAAGTCAGAAGCTACCACCATTTCTGAACTGACACCGTCCAGACCTATGTAATTAGAAAATGGCGAAATTAGTAAAGAGATTCTTAGTACTTAATACAGAATTAATTAGTAAGTAATAGACGAAAATAAGAGACTGCCTATGTCAACAGGACCGAAGAAAACCTCGAAAAGAAAGCTTATAATGATAATGAATAAATAATTACCTTGCGTTCGTTAGTTCAAGAGTTCTAAAGTAGGTCAAGCAGGTATACATTTTAGGAACCTGTTACTTAATATATAAATCTATGCTTTTCGCTAAAAAAAACATTCCCAAGGCGTATTACTTTAAGTGCTAATTTGAAATGTGCAGGATTCGTGGTGTTTAGTCCGCAATCCTTAGGGTGATCTACTGTTAGGCTGGTCTCACTGCGTCATATATATATGTTTATTTTGAAACTTTATTTTTATATGGAGTGCATAGCTATTTAGACATTTATTTATTTAAAATATTGAAACATTACAGATTATTATTCCATTGCGTTACAATAATTTTTATGATATAGACGAAACAGGCATTCCTCTCTCTAGCATTCCCTTACATTCCGTCATCAGCCGTCCCATGCCGTCCACGAACACGTCACAGTGTGGTGCCTCGGCGAGCAGGGAGCCGAACAGCTGCAGTGCGCGCGCGACTGCAGTATAATAGCGGTATCCCATACCTAACGTATACACCTTACCCATGCCCCCATCTCCTATCTCCCTCGCCCAGATCCCTGTCCCGTCCGCGAATCCAAGATCTGCCGTGCCGATGTATGCGTGTCCAGGGGCTAGCCTGGTCGTAAGCGTGCCGACATCTCGGAGCTGAGCGAACTTCGGGCTCTATTAGCCTTACCGAGTCATGCGCGGGTCTGATGAGGTGGACAAGTATTTCCCTAGCTAACCGTGGTACTACAACACGAAGTCGACGATGTTGTTCGCCACACATCACGCCACGTGGTATCACGGGGCGAAAAGCGGGTGAAGGAGAGTCGCTTTGCGACGGTTGTGAAGATCGTGCAAAGGGCGACACACTGTCTCTGCCTATCCTTCTGGGAAGAAAGCGTGAACATAATGTATGCCGTATTTATAAATGTATGCTGGGGGTGTGGTTTTGGGTGTCCTCAAATCAAATCAAATCTTGTCTCGGGCACGAGCGCTACTTACGCGAAATACAGCCCTGGCAACTCAATTAATGGCTGCTCTCCCACGTTAATTAGGCTACATTTAAACCTGAGAGCTGCAAGAAATCCGAGAGACAGTAACTTAGTTATATCTGTTTTAACAGCACAAATGAATTAAGTTAAACAGTTTAGCGTGTTTTAGCTTTGGGATTAATTTCGGAATTAACCAAAAAAGTCACTCGAAGTAGCTTCAATCCCCTTTTTTTATTAGCCTCCCCAATAGAATGTGACTTTCAGTGGCCTGTCCATCCCTTGGGATTCACCACGCTTGGCAGGCGGATTGGTGATCGCAGTAATGATCTTAATATACACAGGAGAACGCTGCTCTTTTCCTGGTGAAGTCTCTTAGTGGCCTTGAAGACACCCACGGGAAGATTGGGGTGGCCCTATTCCAAGCCGAGAGCCACATGCCACGCAGCCCTGCTTAATTCTAACTTATTTGAAAGAGCAGAATATAACAGACTTTCTGATTTACGTAACAATACTGTAGGTTACGTAAATTTAAATTTGGATTTTTTAATTTCTTCTTTAAAATATTGTCTTCTTTTTATTAAGTATTTATTTATTATCTCTAACGTTTAAAATTCTAATTCCTCACTTTATTTTCATAAATACAATAGAATAGGTCATTTATTCATAGCTACGACACACACATACATGGGAAATAAACAGAACAGAATTAATAAATTACTATTTAAAAATGTGTCGCAGCAATAAAATGGCGCTGACTCATCATAATGCTGCAGCAAGCTACGCGAACTCCAGCGCTGGTATTCTGTCAGCACCAGGTCAAGTGACTTCACAGATTTAGTTTATAAATTGTGCTTAGAGGGCTGTCAATGTGACAATCCCAGTCCCTTTAAATTATTTTCCATCACATAGCATTTTCAGCACGGATCTCTAAAACACGAGTATGTGACAGGAATAATTCAAATTCTCCATCCCCAAAGGAATTGCTGAATATTACGCGTACTGTGCTCAGGCCGCGGCAGAAAAATTGCAAGCTTACATAAAACATCTCATACCAAGCCGCTACTTATATTCTGTGGATTGGGAGAGTGATATAAGTACGTGAGGTTTGTGCAAAGCAAAGCGAGAGGAGTGAACCGAAGTGTTGACGCTGATTCCTTCGATCGCTTACACTGCAGACCCATCGTACTCCTGGCCGTACCTCTCTTTTGTAGATAGATATCATACCAGCCCTTAGACCACCACTGCTGAACATGAGCCCTTCTCCAATGAACGCCACTACACCTGGTCATCTGCCATGCGCATCCAGCCTCTTCCGGTCACCTTCTTGTGGTCGTCGGTTTATCTGGTGGCGGAGCGTCCTACCCTACGCGTGGCGATCCGCGGTCTCCATTCTCGTCTACTCCAAGATACTAGATAAGAAGATTTTGTACCAGATAAGCTGCAATTCCTTGCTTCTACATTTTCATACGTGCGCAAACGTCGAACAAGAACAAGCGCGGGTAAGTTAGGTATAGTTTGTACTACACTCTTGCGCATAGAGTGTAATACTCGCGTCTTCACAAACAGTCGAGTCAACTGGCAAACGGAAAGGTGCGGAAACCTATCAGCTACCAGCAGACGCGATTCATAACAAAACTTTTCCCTTGACTAGAATCGCGAGTACCCACCAGTCTAACGTAACACAATGGAAACAGTTCCCAAGTTCTAATGCACCTTAATACGTTAATGTACTCTCGCGGGACGTATCTTGTGACATCACGTGTAGACAAAGCCACTGTAGCCGTAATTACGTGGTTGTGTGACGCCTCAACCTGTTCCGTTACCATGGTTGATCCATATACGTGCTCTGAGAAAAAAATAAGTAGCCTTCCTAATTACATAATGATAAAAATATACCACTATTACGTAAGTAGCCGCCCCCATTAAAAATGGTGTCGCCTACAACTGATTCAGTAGCCGGCCACATTATTACTTAGTGTGGTTACTTAGTAATGTGGCCGGCTTACTTATTTTTTTCTGTGTGGATTATATTTTCTCTATATCGAGTTTGGTATATCTAGAATTTCATATGAAGCGGCTTAGCTTCATAGACTTGCTAATCATCATCAGGTTATTTTTGTCTCCACTGCAGGAGCACAACCCTCTCTCATCTGCCGGAGACAGACGGAGGATTTGGTCTACACTCCCCGCGCTGGCCAGACGGTTTGGGGAGGCCTGATTGATGTTTCATAGTGTATTCCCTTAGTCGCCTTGTACGACATCCACGGGAAGAGTTGGAGTGGTCCTATTCTACTCTACCGGAAACCACACGGCAAAGCTTGCTAATGCCATCCTTAATATACGGAAAAGTCTGTATTATCGTTGGAGTTTTTGCCGGCCACTGCAGTGTAAGGCACCTCCTGCGTAAGATTGGACTGTCAAAGACCGTCTGTTGTAAAGCCTCTGGGGAGGACAGCGACAATGAATCACTTGCTGTGTGAATGAAATAGCTGCAAGGCGAACGAGTGTCCTGGGCACAGTATACCCTAAACACAAGGACTACAGGCTACTATCCCTTAGCTGAATAATAGTCTTTATGCAAGCTGCACAACAGTTGTGATACTAGCCAGCCTTTATAAAAAAGAACAAGGAGGTAGTAAGGGTACTAATCTGAGGATGGTGAGAAACTCTTCAGGCGTGATATGCTCTTTCAAGCATCTTAATATATATTTTTTCCCGTATGGCAATTGCATCTGTTTTTTTAGTGTTAAAAATACAGTAAAATCAATTATTCACAATAGGTGTACGCCGTCCAACCCCTCGTGGTGAGGCATAGTCCCTAGGACGCTGGCGCTATTACCTCGCTGGATTGCCAGGCTCACACGTTGTGCGAGGTAGGCGCCAGCCCTAAGGTCTCCGGAGGCGTGGACCAGCCTGGTCGACAGAGCCTTCACGAACGCCTTCGTGTCGGCTGACCACGGGCCCAGGGTCTCTACAGCGAGCGGCGATGCAATTGCATCTTGCATTTATGCCAGAGTCAAGTTTATTTTCAGTAAAGTTTAAATAGTAGTCAAGTAGTCGGTATAATTTTGATAGAGATGATAACTAAAAGTATGAAATGTAAAATATTATATCTAATTCTATTTATATTAATAAATTACACTAAAATATTATAATTCGATGGGTCGGATAACAAAGAATTCATATTTACAGGAAATGAATGTAATGAGTCATATATATATAAGAATGATCATATAATGGACAATTAAAAAATATATGATTTAGGCTTCCTTCCTCCAAGCCGCATTCACACAAAGATGTATCTTTAGTTTTGATTTTAGCTAAACAAACTGGAGAACAGCAAAAACATAAACGCATTAGACATAAAATCGAGGTAGATGTTTTATCAAATTTAAATTTAAAAACCAGGGCCTTTTAGGAGTTAAATTTTGCATCTGAATGATAATTAATGAATAAGGTCCAGAAAACTGAAACTGTGTGACAATTTTTTTTAATTAAAAATGTCAAAAAGAAAACAAACACCTTGAGTAAAGACAGGCCCGGAATAATGAGACGCTAACGAGCTGTAATCGTGTCTTGTTACAGTGTTAATAGAATAAAAATATAATATAATAGTAGTCATAGTTAGTATCTTAAGTTAACATAAAAACACATTACACAGTTTAACTCAATGCACTTTTTCAACATTATATGTATATGTCAGTACATTTTATTCTTATTAATTCAGCTATACATAATGCCCTTATTTCTACTAATTTACAAGCTTAAATTATATATATTTAATATTATTATGAACACCAATACATTGACAGCCCTCTAAGCACAATTGAAAACTAAATCTGTGAAGTCACTTGACCTGGTGCTGACAGACTACCAGCGCTGGAGTTCGCGTAGCGTGCTGCAGCATTATGCTGAGTCAGCGCCATTTTATTGCTGCGACACATACGAGTTTGATTATTTTTAAATTGTAATTTATTAATTTATGTTCTGTTTATTTCTCATGTATGTGTGTGTCGTAGCTATGAATAAATGACCTATTCTATTCTATTCTATTCATAAACAATTCATGAGTACCTTGTTAGTAGCAACCTGGTTTTCAACAAAAGCTCTGCGTACTTTATTTACATAAAGGAGTGACAGTGACTGCTGCAAACAGCTGTGCATGGACACTATATGCTGGATATCAATTGTTGTTTGCTAATTGTACTTGTAGGTTGTATTGATGAGGGTTTTAATAAAACGTCTAATTGGTGAGACACTGTTATATTATTGTAAATTAATAATTTATATAAATTAAATATTATTATAAAATGTGGGAGATGCTATTAGACGTCCCTGTTAGTAGCTACGAGTATATAAGCTTATAAATTGGAAAGAAAACGCTACATTTGACCAAATAAACGTTTTATTTACCCGCTGCGACCTTTACGAATGTGCAAAATAAATAAACAGACGGACGAACGAATGGTTTCGCTCCATCAATCCGCAGTCCGGGTTTAATACACGTGGTAAGTGGCAGTAAGATCGATGTTTATGCAATTCCGAAGGCTCCTGCGGGTTTTTATTAATGACCAAGTATTCTCGCTGCTATTACTGGATGTTTTTTTTACTGTCATCATCATCAGTGGAAATACTTCCATTTCTTAACATTATCATCATAAACATATCAGCCCTTAAATGTTCACTGTTGGACATAGGCCTTCTTTAATGAACACCACCACATCCGATCCTCCGCACTCCGCATCCAGCTACTTCCGGCCACCTTCTTCTGCTGAACATAAACCTCTCTAATAGAATACCACTTTTGGTGAGTTGTCGATTGGGGGATTGGCCATAACCACCACGCTTGGGCAGGCGGACTGGTGATCACAGTAATGATCTTAATATACTTACATAGGAGAACGCTGCTGTCTGTCCCTGGTGCAATCCCTTAGTCACCTGAAAATTGGAGGTTTGAAGCAGTTGAAATTTACATGTGGCTTGGTTAAGCTATTTGCCTTATCTTAATCTTGAACTAGTCGAAGAATCCTGTCTTAAGAATATCAAAGAGATACTGTATCATACTGTGCTAAATTAGCGTCTCGGAAACGCACCTTTAATTTGTATATTTTTGACAGCTGTCAAAAATGAGATCCTTATTTCAATTATTGCATGGTGGTTTGATTTCTCGCCGGTCCTCACTATTTTCATAATTAAACATTTTTTATTTTATTTTTATAAATTCACAAGAACATAAACGGTAATGTACAAATAGTGTTATCAAATATTTGTATTATAGATAGCTTTATACATTCCAACAACATGTTCCACATGTATGTAACATCAAATAAGTCGGCTACCGCAGAGCTGACAAACATGCTAAGTAACTCATTAGATTGTTATTGAACATGTGGTCCTTCGAGCCGGATTCGGATATCCATGTCTCGTTGGGCTTTGCTATCCATTGAACCATAAATTCGACTACAACAAAGTGGAAGGATCATAGCCTCTGGAGACAAAATAAACAAAAACTCGAAAGAGTCAAAGCTGTTTTATTCTTAAGCAAAGGTAAACAACAAGACGCCGGTACGGAAGCCAAGCAAGCTTTTGTTCGTTGTTATGCGCTCCAGGGATTTACATGAAAGGTTGCGTAAATGGCTGCCCTTCTAGGTCAGGAGCCGAGTGCTGAAATTGTGCTTCGTAATAAGGTGTTATGAGTTTCATACGAGTGTCTAACAGACCGTTGTGGCTTTATTAATGCTACGTGCGTATATAGTAGGTAAATACGGATTGTTAAGAACGGACTTTTTGCGCACAGTCCGCGATAATATTTAGTAATAATTAAATGTTCTGCGTAGTAACTACACAAGTTTCATGGTGAATGTGAAAGAGTTGTGGCTACTTGCGTGGAACAGAGCGATTACAATACAATACAATACAATACAATACAATACAATACAATACCATACACTTTATTGCACAAACAAATACAGTTACACGTTATAGAAGTTACAAATAGTACAATTTAGGCGGTCTTATCGCTTTAAGCGATTTCTTCCAGACAACCTTTGTTTGGAACGCTTCATCTAGTAGTTCATAGAGATCGTTGATTTCAGTAATATTATCCATAATATGAAGGTAATTAAATTTTCAACGCCGTCTATTTGATCCCTGCACATTTTTATAGTGTACCTACGTTATTTAGGAATTTTAGGGCGCCTTAATGTGACGCTGTAATTTAAAACAAATTAAATTCTTACAAGACTCGTAAAATTGGCCTGAAGAGAGCCTTAAAGGCGCGTGGCGTTGAGTTATTAAATACGGCCAGATTAGACGGCTAAATTGGAGACATTTCCGTCTACTTAAATAATTAAAGTTGAGTTATTAGCGCGATCTTTGTTTCTCAAATATAAACCAGAAACCCTCAGTAGTACAGTTTTTAATTACAAGCATCAGTCAGCTGTCCTGGAAGTGCCTCATGATTTACGCCTCTCTGAAATAAATCACTGTTTCACACCCAATAAAAAAATATGGATCCTGGCTAATAACTCAAATGATTCTGTGCTATGTGGTTTCCGGCTTCGAGCAGGGCCAGCCCCAATATCCCCGTGAGTGTCGTCAATGCGACTAAGGGATTGCACCAGGGACGGGCAGCTGTATCATCATCATCATCATCAGGTTATTTTTGTCTCTACTGCAGGAGCACAACCCTCTCTCATCTGCCGGAGACAGACGGAGGATTTGGCCTACGCTACTACAACCAGAAATGCATACGCATATTGTATACGTTTCTACAACAAACTACCAGAGGAAATCTTAAATGACAGACGGAAAGTTTAAGATTCACATTAAACACACAAATATGTAAGAAAGCCTATTAAAAAACAAACGATTATTTGAATGACAAAGATGGTTGTTACTAATGTTGCTTCAGCTTCATCATCATCAGGTTATTTTTGTCTCCACTGCAGGAGCACAACCATCTCTCATTTGCCGGAGACAGACGGAGGATTTGGCCTACACTCCCCGCGCTGGCCAGACGGGTTGGGGAGGCCTGGTTGATGTTTTATAATGTATTCCCTTAGTCGCCTTGTACGACTTCCACGGGATGAGTTGGAGTGGTCCTATTCTACTCTACCGGAAACTACACGGCTTCAGCTTCGCACAATCTTTATACAATAGCATACAAACTTGGTTTTAAAAGATGTGTTGCGTGAAGTTTGTTGCGTCGTTTCTTCTTCACAGCCCTAACACCTAGGAAGCGGTAGTCGATAAAAAAAATTACCAAGTGTACTCATTTGCAATAAATGATTTTGACTTTGAATTTGATCACCAATCCGCCTACCAAGCGTTGTGATTAATGCTAATCCGCCAATGCCTACCAAAGGCGACATTCTATTGGGAAGGCTTGTGTTCAGCAGGCTTGTGTTTTCGGAGTCAAGCTCTCGATCAACAAGATCGCACTGATACGCAAAATCGTGGCTTTTTCGTTTTCTTTCTGTTTACGGAAGCAAAGCGTGGGTAATTGGTAAGTATTTCTTTCAACCTGACAGAACCTTATATAGCGATTTTGGAATTAAGGGTGGTAGCCTGAAAAATTACGTGGAAGCTTATGTAGGCTATTCTTCAGTCCGTGGTAGAAGGTATTTCAAACGTATTTCAATTTAATTCAATTAATTCTTATTGCACGATAAAAATACAAAGATATAATAACAAAGTGACTTATATTTCATTCCAGATTAATAGTCCTATGAAAACAAACGCATTTGCGTCTCGAAAACAAAATACACAATAGATGGTGTTCCTAAGTGGACTGCAAAGTTTACATGGTAATACAAACCTGTTTTTGCTGCTGGTGACCCTTTCATGTATATGTTACCGAGACGTAAATAGCGTTGGTTTTCATAGGACTATTAATCTGGAATGAAATATACATATGTACATCTGGCGGTCTTATCGCTAAAAGCGTTTTCTTCCAGGCAACCTTTCGCGCATTTGCGTCTCGAAAACGAAATAAATAGTAGATGGTGTCCCGAGTGGACTGCAAAGTTTGCATAGTGATACAAACCTGTTTTTGCAGCTGGTGACCCTTTATTGTACATGTTACTCAGACGCAAATAGCGTTGGTTTTCTTTTGACAATAGGTGCAATTGGATGTGCACTCGTCTCACGTTCATAATGTTTTTGTTTTGTTGCTTGCAGTTTGTTGCGCCGTTTGTTTTTTACAGTGCGAATACTAACACCTAGGAAGTCGCAAAGAACTTTACGTGTATAATGTACCAAGTGTACTTATCTGCAATAAACTTTGACTTTGTCGTGCGTTCAAACCCCTTACATTTCGAAACATAATTGTACAGTTTCTTTATAATACCACAGGCTTTTCGGTGAAGGAAAACATCGTAAGGAAACCTGCATATGACAATGAAGAAATTTTAAGGCGTACGTGAAGTGGAATAAATCGGCTTGGAGTTCCGTTGGTGATAGGGGTTTTAGTCGGTGCAAGTCCGACATTGCCGTGTGGTTTCCGGTAGAGTAGGATAGGAATAGGATGCATTAGGCATTTCTCCGTAACAAAAAGGTATTTGCAATCCTTTTGTTTAGAAGAGCCTCTAAGAGACATGAGGGTTGTTCTATAATGCATGAGACCTCTCAGCTTCTAAAGATTTCAGTCACCCAAGTCCACTGCGTAATTTATTATTCACTTTAGTAAAGGAAACTTTGGTCACGTCGAAGCTTATTAATTACTAGCTGTGCCCGCGGCTCCGCTCGCGTGGACTACAGGATCCGCTCCCATTCCCACTTCCGCTCCCTATCCCACTTCCACTCAGACTATAAATCCAGATCCAAGTCCAGGTCCAGGTCCAGGTCCAGGTCCAGGTCCAGGTCCAAGTACAGGCCAGGTCCAGGTCCAGGTCCGGGTCCAGATCCGGGTCCGAGTCCGGGTCCGGGTCCGGGTCCAGGTCTAGCTAAAGTTCCGGCTCCAGATCCAGCTCCAGATACAGCTCCAGATCCAGATCCAGATCCAGATGCAGCTCCAGCTCCAGATCCAGCTCCAGATTTTTTATCGTAATCAACTGACTCAATCAAAAGTTATGCGAATTTATAGTTTTCAAAATCTCACATTACATTGGTACGATACCCGCTCCCGCTGCCGCTCACGAATTCAATCGAGCATTTACACCCTACACTCAGTTTTCGGAAACTATAAATTCGCATAACTTTTGAATGACTGCACCGATTGCAATGAAATAAAGCTTATATGTTACACCAAATTAAGCCCCACGTTTCTGTGAAAAGTCCATCAAAGTCCAATCAGTCGTTTTTAAGTGATGCGTGCACAAACTCACAGATAAACAGACAAACAGATAAACAGACAAACAGACAAAAATTTCAAAAATGATCGAAATGTGTTCTGTTGCTTATCCTTAGACCCCCCAATTTTTTTTTTGCGAATATCTTCAATGTACAGACACGCGATGTTTACGATTTTATTTATAAGATTATGTTCAGATTTTTATATAAGGTCACCACAAGCTTTTAGGGATCTATGTATAGGTTGCCGTGTTGTTCCCGGCTTAGAATATGGCCACCCCCAACCTTCCCGTGGTGGGTGTCGTCAAGGCGACTAAGGAATGGTAAGTACTAGGGATGGGCAGCAGCTTCTCTGTATATTAAGATCATTAGAACGATCTCCAATCCCAAGCGTTCCCACCCACACTGTGACAGCCCACCAAAAGTAGCATTCCATTGGGGAGGCTTATGTTCAACAAAGTCAAAGTCATAGTCAAAATCATTTATTGCATATGAGTACACTTGGTACATTTATACACGTCATTTTTTTTTATCGACTACCGCTTCCTAGGTGTTAGCGCTGTGAAGAAGAAACGGCGCAACAAACTTCACGCAACACACTTTTAAAAATCAAGTTTGCATACAATTAATAAAATTTTGCGAAGCTGAATTAACATTAGTACCAGGCATCTTTGTCATTCAAATAATCGTTTATTTTATAATAGGCTTTCTTACAAAGTTGTTTTTTTAATGTGAATCTTAAACTTTCTGTCCGTCATATTTAAGATTTCCTCTGGTAGTTTGTTGTAGTGGATGTATCGAAGTTATGGTCAAACTTTGTAACGCAAACGAAGTCACTTTTTGATGACTAGGTACTTTATGCTTCCTCTACTGCTTATTTTCCTCAAAAGAAAAGGCTTTTAATATACATTATTATTTTTGCCATTCTTTGACCTTTTTTTTTTGGCGAAACTAGACAGCGACCTTTTTGTTCGATTCTTTTATAATGGACAGCTTATCGTGAAATCGGTCATTTTCGGTGAGTCATTTGGGCTTTTGTAATCTTTTAAGGAAGTATTCGTTTCATATAATTCTAGTGCCGAGCCAATCATGGATTTTCTTTGTGATTGCAAATTCTTTACTCATAATCTTTCTTTGTTAAAAATACAATTATCCCCTAAGAATTCGGATTCAATTTAATATTCTTAAAAATACAGGGTAAGTTTTTTTTATATAAGGGACCCCTAGCAAATCATGCCGTTACCTTAATTAAGTTGAAGCCCAAAAAAGGTTTTGAGGTAAGAATGGCATAAACACACTGTTTTTGTACTAGTTTTATAGTTTAAACTGTGGGTTCGAGTTAAGGTCAGTTGTGAGTGCATCTTATGAACCAAATACGTACCTGGCTACAAAATGGGAAATGAATTTTCACTCATGAATCCCATCATCCCATGGGAATTGTGTCGTCGCATTTAGTAACTTTTCGTAACTATCTACAAAATCGCCAGCAACACAACTCAACACAACCTTTCCTTTGGTCCCATTAAGTTGTTCTTTAGCTACTAAATGGGATGAAGGAGCCACATTTTGTAACTGGCTTCGAACAGAGAATTATAATCCCAGTTTGTCGCCAGTTACGAAATTTAGTTATTAAATGTAACGTAAGGGAAAATTTTACGTTTTTAATTATTACTAGCTGTGCTCGCGGCTCCGCTCGCGTGAACTACAAAATCCGCTCCCATTCCGGCTTCCGCTCCCGCTTCCGCTCCCGCTTCCGCTTCCGCTTCCGCTCCCGCTCCCCTACCGCTCCCGCTCCCGCGTTGAGTTAGCCGATTGCGACGAAATAAAGACTAAATGTTAAGTTAAGCCCCATGTTTTTGTGAAAAGTCCATCAAAATCCATTCAGTAGTTTTTAAGTGATGCGTGCACAAACTCACAGAGAAACAGACAAATAGACAAAAATTCCAAAAATGATTGAAATGTGTTCTATTACTTATCCTTAGACCCCTCAAATTCTTTTTTGCAAATATCTTCAATGTACAGACACGCGATGTTTACGATTTTATTTATTAGATATCTGATATAATTTCTTTCTTATATTATTCAAGTAGAATAATCCTTATATCCATCTTGAGAACATTGTCATTTTACAGGTTACAATAAGGCTTTACATATATTAACCCCAACTAGGAACGAAAGGGTTACAGCCTGGCACTTTGTCAAGTTTTATGTTCGGACCTTGAAGCCTATAAATCTAAATGAGAATAGGCCCTTCGCGAGAGTTTGTTATACACGAGCATGAACGAAAAAAAAACGCGCCCCAAGATGTTGTCTTTTTCCAACTCCAATAAATTTGTATTTGCTAGAAAGAGTGACAAGATACTTCTATCTCCAATTATATCATACAAAACTACCCACGTATTTTGCAAAACAACTCTTGTTTAGTTTGTTCAGCACTACCACGTTTATATAGTAGATGCTATAGCCTAATTCTGACAATAATACAAACCTTCCATTGTCAGGTTTATCTCGTCGTCTACGTGAAAACGTGAAATGGGTACAGTCAGCCAAGAAATACAATATAGCAGACCCTCCACCTCCCATGGCCTTTCGACATCTAGGTCATATAGACCGAATCACGGGGGAGGTCCCTGCTTGATCCCCCTACAAATATATATTTTTTATTCTTTGTTCTCTGTACGGCAACTCTCCCCGTTCAGGGCCGCGACGTCACGCTTTCATGGGTTCGTCGTCGGGCTGTCCAGTCAGTGTCAGTCAAGTTAATAAAGTCAAAATGCAAATAAATATCGCCACTCCATTTTTTTTTCTTTTTTTCCTTCCTCTCTTTTGACGACCTCCGTGGCGGAACGGGTAGCTCTCGGCCTGCCACGCCGGAGGTTGCGGGTTCAAATCCCGCTAGGGGCAAATGTTCGTATGATGAATATGAATGTTTGTACCCAAGTCTTGGATGTTTATATATTTATTTAAGTATGTCTATCCGTTATCTAGTAACCAGCACAGGCTCTGCCTAGTTTGGGACTAGATAATTGTTGTGAATGTCTGTGATATTTATTTATTTTATTTTTTCAAAAAAGGCAACAGTTAAAAGTCAAAATAATTAATTGCACATGAGTACACTTGGTACATACACGTAATTTATTTTTCGACTCGACCACCGCTTCCTAAGTGTTAGCGCTGTGACGAAGAAACGGCGCAACCAACTTCACGCAACACATATTTTAAAATCAGTATGACGTATCAGTTTTCAGAAAAGTTTCTAGCGAATAAAAATGTGCTAAGATGAGTATCGGCATAGAATACTTAATAATATAGTATAGGACTGAGTTTTAACACTGAAAGAGATATGAATATGATGACGTGTTATATTGTATTCGCAAATAAAGCATTAGTAACTATCAGACCTAATATTGTACCTATTCTTGGCAAATATTCTATTTATTTTGCAAGTGAAAATAGAGCTTATCGTTTTATAACGTGCAAACTAAGGATGAAGTGTTTGAAAGTGATCAGGCTGAACTTAAACTTTCCTGTGGAAGCGACTAGATGGTTAATTTTTAATCCATTTTTGATTTATAAACACATAAAAATTATCTTGAGAAAACATCGGCTTGGTAAATAGATAGCCACACTCCAATTTTCGCCGCAGGTCGTCAGGGGTCGCAGCTGCAATGATCGAATTAACCTTGAGGTGGTAAGGCGAATCTTTTGCTGATAGTACACTCCAAACGGATATAGCGATATCATTATATGGGGCCCACATTCACGAAAATGAAACTAATTTTACGGATACTTCTCCCATTCTGCCGGCACCACTGGGACCAAACCCGTTCGTTTCGCTCGGCCGGGCAAAGGCAAGAGGCTAGGACAAAATATCCCTTGTGACTGATAACGTTCTTGCTTCGAGTATAAAGTTGGGTACTGTTGGATTTCAGCCATCTTTGATTTTGAGAAGAAAATAATGTGACGTCAGTCTATTTCTGTTTCTTTTTTTATTATGTCTGTATCAATTAAAATAGCGAAAACGTTTCTGAGTTTACCTGTATGTAGTTTGAACAAGTACAGTTATTTATGTAGTTGTGATCTGAGATTTACGGAATTTGAATAAAATAAAATATTCTTTTTGTCTGTTTGTTTGTGCACGCATCACGTAAAAACTGCTGAACTGATTCTGATAGAGTTTTACAGAAAAACATAGGGGTTAACTCGGTGTATCATATAGGCTTTATTTCATCGCAATCGGCTGACTCAATTAGAAGTTATGCGACTTTATAGTTTTCTAAAACTCGCATACACTGCATTAGTATACAACAAAGAAGGGGAAGGGGTAAAGTAAATAATCGACGAAATACGGAGGTAGGTAAAAACGGAGGGAGGTGGTCATGGAAGTGTAGGGGAAGGTATACGGGGGGGGGGGGGGGGGTAGTCGGTTGGTTTAATATAACATCTATATGGAAAATGAATATTATTCCATAAACGAATTTTCTAAAAAATGAAATTGGTGGGCCGCTCTCTGACGTTTAATTTAATTTGCGATAATTTAATACCAAGTGTATTTTTAATTTTTTATTTTAATATTATATACTGACATAGATAGTATGTTATATACTATGATATTATTTGAGTTGTTGACATTGTAATTTATACATTATTTTATTTTATGACGATCCATATTAGAATGACATGTAAAATTGAATTTTTAAGATGTAAAAGTGAAATAAATAAATCTAATCTAATCTATTTACATGTTTGAATGAAAGACTGGCTACCTACAGTGCTAACAGTAACTAGCCTTTTATGCGCTCGATGAGAGCATCTGTAACTGCCCCCTGAATAATCCAAGATAGAACAGGGAATCCTAGTTTGTGAGTTAAGCTACTGCTTGTAATAAAAATAAAATAAAAAGCCTTTTATTTCTTGCATAACATAAATTCAATATTTTCAATACTATTAATCTAATAATATTAATCTGTTAGAACCCCTACGCAGGTGAAGGCCTCCTCCAAAGAACTCCATTTATCTATAACTTCGACTACTTGCAGCCAGCGAGGGCCAGCCGTCTTAGTAACGTCATCTTCCCATCTCGTGTGGGGTTTGGGGATTTATAGTTATGAATAAAACGATGTGTGCTGTAGGAAGTATCAGTGAACTCTGATCTTTTAATTGGAATACCACTCCTATTTATATAATTTGACTAGTTCACAATTTCAGCTATTGAGGGTATTATTAACTAACTTTACCTATGAAATACCGGTGGATATGGGTATCCCACATGGGGTCTTCCTTTGGGACGTTTTCCTTGTGGGCCCTCCCACAATGTTACCCTTTTGGTCCATCTCCCACCCTGAAGTCGCGCTACATGTCCTGCCTACCGCCATTTTAGTTTTAGTGCTTGATTTAGAGCATCTGTGGTTTTTGTCATGCTTCTTATTTTGGTGTGTCGTACTTTTAGAATTTTCTTTATATTGACCATGCTTCTCACTATTCCTCTTGGCAGACCATTATTGGTCTGCTACGGCTTCCACTACTACTGCTTGTTATAATATATTTACATAGATATATCTAATATAAGGACGCAAATGTTGTTGAACCAATAAAGTTATTTGTAATTTAAATTATTAAAATTATTAAGTATGATATGTAAAGTTTAACTTGACAAAGGTGTTAAGTTGCAAAAAGGGTCAGTGGAAACTTCCATCCTTAGCGAGATTAATTAATTAAAGGGGAGGAGAATTTAAAACTTTTTAATGAGTTGTTACTACAGCGGGAACTTTGTTAACGAGACAAACAAAATGCATTTATATGCAACAGACGCCAGGGCTTCGAGATAACTTATATTGCGTCCAAGCTGCTGTGGAGACAGTTTTATTGATGTTCAGAAAATGTAACGTGAAGCGAAAAAAAACTTACTGTCAAGGATTATGTATTTAGAATGAAATTATGCCTCCACCGAAAGCTTTGGGGTGACATCAGTTAAATAAAATAGTAGATTGGATATACTTTACTAGAATCCTGAACGTAGCGAGGGATTCAAAGTACGTCGCCCGAGCCAAAAATATATTTTGTGCCCGAGTGATACACTCTACTTTTCATCTCCCTCTATGAGAAAAATAAATAAACACTAACACTTTCAGGAATTAATGTTTCACTTTCACTGCTCGAAGAATCCATTTTTTTTTTAATTATTTGCAAGCAATGCAATACACTTTTAACAATCCGTGAGTTGAGGAATAGAAACAAACGTAGTTCGCGCCTTTTTCATTTGTTACCATTTTTAAAATAAGCCGGCGCGTTGTATTCTTTTTTAAAATTCAGCCTTCGCGCCGCTCACGTTACCGGCCAGTAACTTTATTCATACAATATTTGCACTCAATCTCTTTGGTCGCGGAACACTAAAAGTCATATTCGTGTTCCAAATTCAAATCTCATTACTGCCCGCTGAAAAACTCTCTTGCAGAAAAGACGTACTTTGGTCGCACTTATTGAGGAACCAATCGTCGCTTTTCGAATAGATGGGATGAAAAAAAAGCTGTTATGTACCTACTTGCCAACATAATAAATGTCAGTCCTATGGTACGGTCTTATCCTGTTTTTTTTTTTATTTTTTTTTTTATTCCACCCTTTTTTATCCTCTGACATGTTGGTCAGAGACATTTATTATGCGGTGTTTGCTCTTTTTAGTAGTTTCCGCTTAAACCCAGAATATGTTACATGATCCGTTAGAAAGTACAAAACGCTTTTAGTTCAACGGATATTGTCAGAAATGCTTACATAGTAATTCCCCTGACCGCAGTACCAGCACAACACATGTTAGAGACAAAACATGTTTTCTCTCACCCACATGTTTGTCAGGCCGTCTGTTTGATGCAAAGATAAATTCTAACTGTCCGTCAGTTTGGGCTCACGAAAGGCTTTTATGGAGACACAAAAGGTTTGTTGATTCAGCTTGTAACCTTTGTTCTCTTTGCGGCACTACGCTTTTCATAACTCTAAATTTGACATACACGCAGATGTCTCCAAATTTATACCTCCTCCAAGAAAATAGACATGTGGCAGTAAATGGCATAATGATAATCGCATATCGGCATGGTCTGGAAGCAACTCCCTTAATAAAACTTTCGCGTTTATAATATTAGTATCTTTATAAATTGTAGCCTATGTGTTATTCTGATGTATAAGCTATATTATTGTAAAGTTTCATTAAAATCCATTCAGTAGTTTTTACGTGAAAGAGTAACAAACATCCATTCATACTTACAAACTTTCGCATTTATAATATTAGTAGGATTCAGAGAAATTCGAGTAGTCTTTCTTCAATAGAAAAAGCGGCCAAGTGCGAGTTGGACTCGCCCATGAAGGGTTCCGTAGCAGCAAGTAACATAATATAAAAGTTATAGTAGTTCGTTGTAACTTTGATCGATGTTTTAATAATAGTATTGTGGTTTACGATTTATGACGTATTAAAAAAAACTACTTACTAGATCTCGTTCAAACCAATTTTCGGTGGAAGTTTGCATGGCAATGTACATCATATACAGGGTTACAGGAAAAGTCGTGCTAGATCCCTTAAGGGTGTGGAGCACCCATCATTTCTGACTTATTTCACTATGAAACACCCTACCCTAAACTTAACCCTTTTCGAGATATTCGACTTTTAATTTTTTTATTGAAAATTGCTGATTTTTAGGCTACTACATTTATTTTTGTTTATTTTGTGTATCTTATTATTATTATTATTGCATTTTTACATGTGTAGTAAGATGCTTTAGGACGTCAATCATTAAAATAGTTCACAAGTTATTTGAATAGACCGTAGTAGACAAGTGAAAGAAAAGAAATAAAAAACATATAAGAAAGTTTATTTTTCTCTAAGGGATATCTAAAAAAAATATTATGGTAATTGCTCGGCAGATGTTTTTTAAAATATCTACGGTTCATCAGCTATCTAACGAGGTATAATAATGTAGGGTTTTATTCAAATGCATTCAAAAAAATTTAGTTTCATAGGCGACAGTGGAGAAGAAAATGTATACTTAGCCCTAAAAAGTAAAATAAAACAATAGGTAAGCATGAAATGCCATTTATTAAAGGTTTTCTCACAACTTTTTCTTTTTCTACAGTTCATGTTCAACATGGCCGCCTCTATTTCTAATACATTGTCGCATCCTTCTACGGAGACCGGTCTTCACTACGCCAGTGGTCAATGTGGTCCTCATTTTATTTGCTGCATCCACAATCCTTTCTCTTAAGTCTTCCACAGACGAAACTGGATTCGGCTCGCTGTACACGAGACTTTTCATGCAGCCCCACACATGAAAATCCATGGGGGTTAGGTCCGGACTTCTTGCTGGCCATGGCAATGGCCCACCTCGTCCAATCCATTTGTTTGGATAATTTGTGTCCAGCCAGTCTCTGACACTTCTCCTGAAATGGGCAGGGCAGCCATCGTGTGAGAAAGTAAGGTTTCTCCCGGATAATCTAAACGGGGAAAGCTACGAAAATTTCCTGAGAGCAGACTTGAGTGATTTGCTGGATGATCTGCCACTCAACCTGATCAGGGACATGTGGTTCCAACACGATGGCTGCCCTGCCCATTTCAGGAGAAGTGTCAGAGACTGGCTGGACACAAATTATCCAAACAAATGGATTGGACGAGGTGGGCCATTGCCATGGCCAGCAAGAAGTCCGGACCTAACCCCCATGGATTTTCATGTGTGGGGCTGCATGAAAAGTCTCGTGTACAGCGAGCCGAATCCAGTTTCGTCTGTGGAAGACTTAAGAGAAAGGATTGTGGATGCAGCAAATAAAATGAGGACCACATTGACCACTGGCGTAGTGAAGACCGGTCTCCGTAGAAGGATGCGACAATGTATTAGAAACCATGTTGAACATGAACTGTAGAAAAAGAAAAAGTTGTGAGAAAACCTTTAATAAATGGCATTTCATGCTTACCTATTGTTTTATTTTACTTTTTAGGGCTAAGTATACATTTTCTTCTCCACTGTCGCCTATGAAATTAAATTTTTCTGAATGCATTTGAATAAAACCCTACATTATTATACCTCATTAGATAGCTGATGAACCGTAGATATTTTAAAAAACATCTGCCGAACAATTACCATAATATTTTTTTTAGATATCCCTTAGAGAAAAATAAACTTTCTAATATGTTTTTTATTTCTTTTCTTTCACTTGTCTACTACGGTCTATTCAAATAACTTGTGCACTATTTTAATGATTGACGTCCTAAAGCATCTTACTACACATGTAAAAATGCAATAATAATAATAATAAGATACACAAAATGAACAAAAATAAATGTAGTAGCCTAAAAATCAGCAATTTTCAATAAAAAAATTAAAAGTCGAATATCTCGAAAAGGGTAAAGTTTAGGGTAGGGTGTTTCATAGTGAAATAAGTCAGAAATGATGGGTGCTCCACACCCTTAAGGGATCTAGCACGACTTTTCCTGTAACCCTGTATATTTTTTAGTTTTATCATTCTCTTATTTTAGAAGTCACGGGGGGGGGGGGGGGGGGTCACACATTTTACCACTTTGGAAGTGTCTCTCGCGCAAACTATTCAGTTTAGAAAAAAATGATATTCATACCTATCCATAGATACGCCATACGTATGGGTTTGATGAAAAAAATAATTTTGAGTTTCAGTTTTTAAATTTATTGTTTTTTTCTATTTTTGTGTGAAAATCTTAATGCGGTTCACAGAATACATATATTTACCAAGTTTCAACAGTATAGTTTCGGAATAAAGTGGCTGTGACATACGGATGGACAGACAGACAGACAGACATGACGAATCCATAAAGGTTCCGTTTTTTACCATTTGGCTACGGAACCTTAAAAAGACGTAGAGTATTGCCATGAGGAAATATCAGGGTTGTATGTTGTATCCTTTAATTACAATTATTGTCCTCCCCGCAGTCCCCTCAAGCCTCCCCTTCGTCTTTGATCTCAGTGATGAGGAAACAAAGGTGACTCACGCAGTCTTTGTCTCTCAGAGCCTTTACTTCGACGTTATTTCGCACGAAACAAAGCAGTCGAACAATCTTTACATGAAACAGCTCTCTGTGGAGTCATCACTTCATTTATCAGCTATTGTCTTGTCGCACTGTTGTCTCTAGCGTTTTATGACGCACTGGTACGCAGGGGCGTACTCAGAGAGACGATGTCGCAAAACGACCAAAAATTCTCGGCCAAAAATATGGAAAAGTCGTTGTGTACACAATTCACACACAATGACTTCAAAAATTCACTTCGAAAGTACGTAAAATGCCCAGGTTCCATATTTTTGTCCGAGAGTGGATAAGTTGACGTGATAAGTTGCGTCCTCACATTCGGATTAGTTTGCAAGCATTTTAACGTTGAGTTAAGCAGAATGTCATCGTATTGGCAGTGAATTGAATGTCCAAATTTGAATGGTCATAGTTGAAGAAAAGTATGAATTAGCTAAGAAATTGAAAAGAGTAAGTAAAACCAACGTTCTTTTGTATAAAACAACACACATTGGTAGTATAGAATCTGATCAGAATGTCACAGCCCAAAGTAGATATGTTAAGCTATTTCTTTCAATTAAAATCTGTAAGAGAGAAGAGCTTATTTTGCACTTAAGCAGAAGCGGCGTAAGGCGTGGGCGACGTGGGCCACCGCCTATGGTCTTGCGGTCCACTGTGCATCACAGCTTTCTTTAATTCATGAAAGATTTAGCTAGAACCATCAAAAGTCGTGACTGCGAGTAAAGATTTTACTCATCAATGATTAATAATGATAATTAAAGTAAAGATGTTTATGAATATAAAGTTTAGTTTCAAAAATTATTTTTCTTTATATAAAATCGACCGGGCTTGTAAAATGTATGCTGCCGACAAATTTAGCTCTTGCCTCGCCACTGCTGTTGAGTTATTCATAATTTTAAATGAAAGCAAGTTCTCCCGGCCTATTATTCTGCCATAATATGATCAGAGCTAGATCTAGACCTCAGCCTCAGCCCATTCCTGGTGAAGATATAATAAAAATTACGACCACACATCACTAGCTCACATGACTACAATCCTGCTGCGTTTTATTACCACCCATCTGCTCCGGTAATGATCCACTTAACTTGTGTGGACAGATCCAGACACAGGGTCAAACTAAGGAGGTTTACTGGGGCTCACTTTATGTATTCCTCACATAAATAAAAACAAGACTTTTTTGGTTGTCAAATATTGCTTTGACTCAAATTAGGATTCCCTGCACTGTCGGAATTAGACAAGAACAACATATCACACATATAAGCTACCACCAATCGGTACACAGTTCTATGTACCCAGTGGGAATCGAGCCCGTGACCCCTCTCGATTCGAAAGCCAATGCCACTTACGGAACGATTCCGTCTCTATAAATAATTAAGCTAAATCTGTATATTTTTAGTTAGTACTAGTTTGAATCGTACACATATTTTGAGGGACTATATTAAAATGCCAGTGGCAATATGTGAATGGTCGAAAAAGTCTACATCGACGCAAAAAATCGTAAACGCTGTAACCCACTTCACCTAGAAAACAAATGTACGTCGAATGGTCTGAGTTGTGTCTTTTCTATTAGCCGTAGAGACACGGGATCCAGATCTATCGATCCAAAAAAAATCTGATTCGAAATTGCAATAACTGCCGTGTGGTTTCCGGTAGAGTAGAATAGGACCACTCCAACTCTTCCCGTGGATGTCGTACGAGGCGACTAAGGGAATATATTATAAAACATTAATCAGATCTCCCCAACCTGTCTGGCCAGCGCGGGGAGTGTAGGCCAAATCCTCCGTCTGTCTCCGGCAGATGAGAGAGGGTTGTGCTCCAGCAGTGGAGACAAAAATAACCTGATGATGAATAACAAAAATGTTATATCGATGTAGGTTACAGCGTTTATTCTTTTTTGTGTCGATTTGTGCATTACCCGACATTTAGTGAGATTTACTATTCAAAAGGGCGCCACTATCCTGCCGCCGGACCTGTATGCGGATGACATACCACCCGAGACAACTAATAAAATTAGCAGTTATTCCTTTTCTATTACTTTCTTTCTTTCATTTAATTAATAGCATCTCTTTGAAGGATTTCTGACAAGGAGTCTGATTCTTTTTAATAAATAGACTTTGATTGTACAGGCACACTCCGGCACTACTCACAAGCGAACTGATTTAATTACCTACTACTACTATGGGCGCATCATACTGTCTCTACACTTTTACAACAATTTTTAAAACAATATAAAATATTCCTGACCAAAAATTGTCCATATAACCTAAATGAATTCTTAGAATGATATTAATATCAAGTGTGATGATTATCACGGGGCGAAAAATTACATTGCGCAAAGTGTGGCGATACATCGTCTCTGCCTACCCCTCTGGGTCCAAGGCGTGAGCATTATGTATGTATGTATGTATGTATGTATGTATGTATGTATGTATGTATGTATGTATGTATGTATGTATGTATGTATGTATGTATGTATGTATGTATGTATGTATGTATGTATGTATTTATGTATGTATGTATGTATGTATGTATGTATGTATGTATGTATGTATGTATGTATATAAGTTGCATTGATCCTGACGCCGGAGGTTGCGGGTTCGAACCCGCTAGGGGCAAATGTTCGTATGATGAACATGAATGTTGGTACCCAAGTCTTGGATGTTTATATATTTATTTAAGTATGTCTATCCGTTATCTAGTAACCATACCACAGGCTCTGCCTAGTTTGGGACTGGATAATTGGTGTGAATGTCTGAGATATTTATTTATTTTATTTATCAATTACCAAATATTGTATATTTTAATAACATCTGTACTGACATGTAATTTATGGCAATAAATGAATTATGTGTGTGTGTGTGTGTGTGTGTGTAAATTATTGTAGGGCTGCTGCTCCCAGCACGCTAAAACAGTCGAACAAGATAGGGACAACTTTATATGTCAACAACATAATTCCTTCTCTTTTTAGGGTTCCGTTGCCAAATGGCAAAAACGGAACCCTTATGGATTCGTCATGTCTGTCTGTCTGTCTGTCCGTCCGTCCATATGTCACAGCCACTTTATTCCGAAACTATAAGAACTATATTGTTGAAACTTGATAAGTAGATGTATTCTGTGAACCGCATTAATATTTTCATACAAAAATAGAAAAAAAAAACAAATATTTTGGGGGTTCCCCATACTTAGAACTGAAACTCAATAAAAAAAATTTCATCAAACCCATATGTGTGGGGTACCTATGAATAGGTCTTCAAAAATGATATTAAGGTTTCTAAAATCATTTTTTTCTAAACTGAATAGTTTGCGCGAGAGACACTTCGAAAGTTGTAACATGTGTCCCCCCCCCCCCCCCCCTGTAACTTCTAAAATAAGATCTTGCTAAAACTAAAAAAAATATATGATGTATATTGTCCTGCAAACTTCCATTTAAAATTGGTTTGAACGAGATCTAGTAAGTATTTTTTTTTAATACGTCATAAATCGTAAACCACAATAGTATTATTAAAACATCGAGCAAAGTTACAACGAACTACTATAACTTTTATATTATGTTACTTGCTGCTACGGAACCCTTCATGGGTGAGTCCGACTCGCACTTGGCCGCTTTTTTAACTTATAGCGTCGATCTCTCGGCGACGGTCGATAGCGGGCTGGCGAAGTAACTTTGTAACGGCGCGAAAGGCGTCAGCCCAGTAGTGCGTACTGCCAGGCGTGATTGATTTTGCCGGCGATAACTGGCGGGGGAGGTGAGTGTCGTTTTTACGTAGTAATAGGTATTTAGTACTCTTTTGCACAGGTAAGATTAGAAAACAAGTTGGAGACCTTAGAAAACTAGTTTACGACCTTAGAAAACTAGTTTATGGCCTTAGAAAACTAGTTTATCACCTTAGAAAACTAGTTTACCACTTAGAAAACTAGTTTGTGGCCTAAGAAAACTAGTTTATGACCTTAAATATGATTTTAGACATATGTCATGTATTTGATTGCCTTGTAAGCTAGCTAGGAGTCCGGGAGAACCTTGTGGTGATCGTAACAAAACATCTGGGCGGCGTAAAATGTTTTCTTCCTTCATGATTATGTGTAGAGATGATGTGATGACGCCTTAAATATAAAATTTCGTACAATTTCATTATTTTAAAGATTATCAAATAAAACAATAAAAATAAAACTGGCAGCCCTTGCAACTTTTGCCACCAAATCGTAATACTAATAGCTCGGTCTAGTCTGGAAAGTACAATTTTGCGGTCAAATTGTTTATTACTTTAAAAGCTAAAATTTCGTTCCTAATTGGGGTCGTAAAAGGAGAGGTCTAGAAATAGGCAGTTTATATAATTACTAAATATATATTTACTTAATTTCGCATTTACAGTGAGGTATTCAGTATATTGCGCCTATTTCGAGACTCGGGTTTTATTAAAACAAGTTAATCCTCTAATCTCATCCTAATTTACTGCTCTAGTTGACACTGTACGCAATTAGGCAAACGAAGCGTTACTACTGATTCCACATTATTGCTTATAGAACTACTAGAAATGCTAACAAAGAGATTTGTGGTTTGGTAGCTGTTTTCATATTAACATTAATTGTGAACAATATATAAATTTAGAGAAAGGAAGACGTGGCTTATGACGTTGAGAGATCTCAGTTCGATCCTGGGTCTTGCCACGCATCAATCAATAGGTTTATTAAAAACTTAACGAGCATTTACCGACTGTTTTTAAACTGTGAAGAAATTTATCGTGAGGAAACCTGCATATCCTACTAATAATATAAACGCGAAAGTTTGTAAGTATGGATGGATGTTTGTTACTATTTCATGTAAAAACTACTGAATGGATTTTAACGTAACGTTACAATAATATAGCTTATACATCAGAATAACACATAGGCTACAATTTATAAAGATATTGTGTGAATTGTCCAAAATATCAAGTAAGTAGGAAAAAATCTACCATCTGCGAGCTATTCTGGCGTGCGCTATAAAATTATAATTTTAATGTCATAATGTTAGTTCTTTTCTATGCCACGCTAATATAAGCTACTCGAAATACTAATCCTGTGCAGACGAAGTCGCGGGTACCAGCTGGTCTGAGATAATCGGTCTTGTAATCATGAGGCTAATGTTGCATCATTTCTGTGTAAGTTATTTTATCTTATAATAGGGTACTCGGCGACACGACGACCCTGTGGGATCTTTTGTGTCAGCCCCTCTGTCTATATGGTGCTATCTTTCCCCACAGACCGCTGCATAAAAACTATTATACAGCTAAGAGATAGGAGCCTGTAGTCTTCTGGTTCAGGGTACGCCACACTCTAGACACTCATTCGCTTTACAGCTAGTGCATTGCATTGTCACAGCAAGTGATTCACTGTCACGCTATCCTCTCCACAGGCTCTACAATTTTCGTTTAAGTTTCTCCCGATAAACCAGGACCCAGGTGGTCTTAAAAAGTAGCACAAAATCAGCTATTACCTGTCCTTATGGACTTTAATACGGCTTAGAAATAAATACAATACAATAAATAAATAGCGCCCGACTCACGCTGTCTCGCCTGTACCGTAATAGAGCTCTGCTTGTAGGTAGGGTACTGAAAGCCAGCTGTCCACTAGTGCTGTGAAGGGAAGCTAGGCGGCGAGCTAAGAAAAAAAATCCACCAATAATATCGCTTCATTTTTCAACGCGTGGAAAACTTTACATTACACATTGTATGTATTACTAAATCCTTAAAGAAATCTATTATGCAATGAATATATACATATACATATAATTAGCCTGCCGACGGCGGTTATGCCCGTTGGACTACAGAATATTTTTTTTTTATAAAGTTGACATTTGCTTCATGTTTATCATATTCATGTATTAAAAGATTATCATATAATTATTTATATTTTTTATGTTTTAATATTGTGCAAGAAGGTCGGTGTTTTTTTTTTTTTTAAATTCGCAGGTTCGCCTTTCCCTTCTCCCATTGTCTTTCCTTCCTCATGCACTTCCCACCACGTTAAAAATTCCTTCCCCACCCCTTCCCGCTCCCTACCCTTAGCCCTTAGCCCTTATCCCGCCCTTTGTTTTCCACTACTCCCCTCCCTCTGTTAGGCCACCTATTCCCGCTAGCTTCGCCCTAATCTTTCTTCTCCTTCTCTTCTCCTCTAACCCCTTATTGACGTCCCTTATTCACCTCCCTTATTGATACCTATTTCGCATATCCAATTAACTGTACAACAAAATGCCAACAAACGAGGTTTTTACATACTTTGCGACAATTTGTTCGAAGCTTAACTTTGCATCTTCGCACAGCACATGTTCTACGCATGGCACTGGGGGACAAAGATACTTCGTTTCACACGTTAGCTTCCTATCCTCGCACATCGCATCTTCCTCGCATAGCACAGCTATCTGGTGGACAGCCAACCTAAATAAAGCGACGGGTCACGGGCGGTTCGTGTAAATTATTTCTAACGTCGCGACATTAAGGGGGCGTTCAATTATTTACTACCACGTAGCAAGTACTACTTGCTTACTTGAGCGACGATAGCGTGAGTTTATGTTTTCTGTCAGGCATGTTTTACATATGGGAGGATTCTAGTGCTTGCTCCGAGTCATGTTCCAAGCCAAGCCAAGCAAGCAAGCTTTGCTGTGTTCCTGTTTAATGTATAGCAGAGCCCGTTTAGTGACAGATCCACGAGACTAACATACTGCTCAGAGTGGCGACGTGCTTGCATGATCTTTGAACTGTGGTTCAAATACTGCATGCGGGTTATGGGCGTCTGTCTGTTTGCCATTCCTAACCATAGAAAGAAAGTTTCAGGTGGATGTTCGATGTTATTAATATCTTTCGTTACTGTTCAAATCAAATTTTATACAATAGAACAAAAACATAATTAAATTAAAAAAGAATAAATGAAAAATTAAAAGTTTCTTCTGGAAGAAACTCTTGATAGCAATCAAACGACTGCTTGAAAAGCCAGACGATTATTGAAAGTAGGTAGGCTTAGAGAGCTGGTGACCTCAGTGGGAAGCCGGTTATGTACAATGGGACCCATTATTTGTATCGTCTTCGCGCACTTTACCAGGGTGTGGGTGATGGGGCGAAGCCTGTTCTCGTGCCGGGTGGAGTAGTCACCAAGCCTCCCGTAATCATCCAAGTTTTTCCTGACATAGGTAAGCCACTTCGTTAGTCACAATCATTAGACTGTCAGACCCTCCACCTCCCATGGCCTTTCGACATCTAGGTCCCACAGGCCGAATCACGGGGGAGGTGCCCGGTACTTGCTCAGGTGCTCTTTGTCGGACACCTTGCTTGATCCCCCTACACATAACTAATTCTGTGCTTGGTCCTCTGTACGGCAACTCTCCCCATTCAGGGGTGCGACATCACAATGACGGCTTCGTCGTCGGGCTGCTCAGTCAGTCTGTCGTAAATAGATATCGCTCATATCTTTTGTTTTTTTTCATTAGACTGTCAGTGAACACTGTTACGTGTATAGTTTGTCGGTGTTAGGACTATATTCTAATGCCATCTGGATGGGTAGCACCCTGGTATCTATTTCTGCCGCCAAACATTAGTCACAGTGCATGCATTTCTAAGTTAAGGACAGTGGTTAATACCACTAGTAAACACGTTCGTGGACTGTGCGTCTATTGGACGGTACGTCTATTGGACGTCGTCTCCTGCCGCATTGCGAACTCATGTCACGTGGGCGGTGTCCACGAATATGTTAAAAAAACATCGGAAACTTTCGACTTAATGACTTAAAAACGAGTTCTGTTAACTCCAATGGTAGAAACATTAATTATTTAGACGTACTTACCTATCAAGGACTAGATTATCTTCAATTCTAACCGGATAAGTGGAGTGGTAATTGTTAGATTCAAATCTGTGGATTTGAAGTAATTAAAGTTTTAAATAAAACATTGGATATTTTCTACCAAATTATATAAAAACTACTTCTGTAACTCCAAATCCAACTTTAATTATTTGTTAGACGTACCTATCTACAAAAAAAATATTAAAAAAAAAAAATATAAAACCGACTTCAAGACTACATGTACAAACTTAAACAAAAAAGTAGAAAATAATATTTTAATTACTTCAAAGCAAAAATTATTGATACTTATATACCTATTTAAAATTTATAACAACAGCTTTAACAGAAATGGCACGGTTGCGTAATCTTTTCAACAACTAGGTAGGAATAGGTATTAATGTATAATTATTATGCAGGCTCCTTACAAATACATACAATCTTCTTTGTTCTTGGCTAATGACAGTTAAAAAAATATTGAAATTCTTCATCACAACTTTTGCTGAAGGGAACCTCAAATTAGCATGTCGTCTATGTAGGTATATACTAACCTTATGTTTGTGTCTTTGTTGATTTTTCAAAAAGCGCTGAATGAATTTCGATAAAGTTTATATGGGACCACCTCTGAAGTATGACCTACCATACAAAAACAAACCATCAAAGTCAATTCAGAATTGGCGGAGTAATCGCGTAACAAACCTACAAAAAAACACATACCGTCGAATTGAGAACCTCCTCCTTTTTTGAAATCGGTTGAAAAAATAGATTATTCTCACTTAGTATAATATGGTATGTATTAGAGACTGCAATCCCGCACCCAAATGCCAGTCCCGCAATCCCGCGGGACTGACCTGATTCAGTCCCGCGGGACTGCGGGATCGGTCAAAAAAGTAGAGAATAAATGAAACCATCATTTAATATATTGACAAATATTTGGTGTATTAGGAACTTTTAAACTAAAAAAATAACAACTAAAATCAAAGCCATATCATATATTTATGTTTGGTTCTGTTTCTGAAAGTATTTTCTTAAAAAACACAATGTGTTCATAGATTTGTCATTAAGATTACTTCTTACTTTAGCGCATATGTAACCGGCGGCAGAGAATGCACGCTCAGACTCTACGCTTGTAGGTGGGATGAATCTCACATATTTGTGCACTAAATCGAGGTACTTTCCTCTGTTCCCTCCGCATTCGAAGAGCGTCATTTCTCTCTTTAAAATGATGTCAAGTGTCGAAATTTGGACACCAGCTGGACGACCAGTCCACTGTGATTGCAAGGTTCTTCAGTTCTTCTTCTAACGAAATAATTTTACGTAAATGTATGATTTTTTCAATCCCGCAAATCCCGCGGATCCCGCACGTCTAGTCCCGCAAAAGCAATCCCGCAAAATATGCGCGGGATCCCGCATTTTGCGGGATGCGGGACTGCGGTATTGCAGTCCCTAGTATGTATGTATTTATGTAAGTATGTTTATTATAGTTATTATTATTTATAATGTATTTAGTTATTATGTACTTATTTTGCCCCCCTCACTCTTACTGCCTTGTCTCACACCCTGTAAGGTTGGCTGGAAGAGATATCTTTTAGAGATAACCTCACCTTTGTACACACCATTTATTACTGTATTTAGTTTTAAGATGTGCAATAAAGGATATATATTTAAAGAATATGTATTATCTTATGGATTAACCAGCTGAGTGACGGAGTTATTATTATGCCTAGTTGGTTGCCCAGTCAAATACAATCGGAGACTTTTAACCAATGACATAAAACGACTTCCTAACACCAGAGGCAGAAACTTTACTTTCTAGACGAACCTACCTACCTACCAAGAAGTAGATTATCTTCAATATTTGCCGGCAGAGCGGCGTGGTTAAACCATTGTTACCTTAGTTTAGTAGATATTAATTAGTTCCGTTGAAAACCATCGCACATTTTCCACCAAATGCAACGATCTCTATATACTACTAGACGGAGCGTTCCAAACAATCGCTCTGTTCCACGCAAGTAGCCACAACTCTTTCACATTCACTTTGAAACATGTGCAGTTACTACTCAAAACATTTAATTATTTACTAAATATTGACATTATTTAATCGTAGCGTCATTATTTAATAATAATTTAATGTTCTGCGTAGTAACTGCCCAAGTTTCATTGTGAATGTGACAGAGTTGTGGCTACTTGCGTGGAACAGTGCGATTGTTTGGAACGTTCCATCTAGTAGTACATAGAGATCGTTGACCAAATGATATATAACGAATTCTCCTAACTCCAATGGGTGGAACAGAGTGGAACTTTAATTATTTAGACGTACAATTGCAGAACAAAAAGGTTAAGTACCTTAAGATCTATTTAGAATGAAAGGTTAAGCAAAGTTACTGTTATATCGATTACAGGTTGCCAACATTAAGAATAAAAATATATAGGTTCTTTTTACTCGGTCATCATCATCATCAGGTTATTTTTGTCTCCACTGCAGGAGCACAACCCTCTCTCATCTGCAGGAGACAGACGGAGGATTTGGCCTACACTCCCCGCGCTGGCCAGACGGGTTGGAGAGGCCTGATTGATGTTTTATAATGTATTCCCTTAGATTTGTACGACATCCACGGGAAGAGTTGGAGTGGTCCTATTCTACTCTACCGGAAATTATAAGGCAATATAGGTTTTACACGATATCTACGTATAATTTGGGATATAAAGTAAGAAACGTAAGGCTTAATAGAGAAGAGCCCGGATCGGCTTCAGTGCACCTTGGGAGAGGCCTATGTCCAGCAGGACTCTTTTAGGCTGATATTGATGAATGAATGAAGAAACTTTTCTAGTTAAACCCTATATATTTCAGCTATTTTTCAATTTATTGGACAAGACAATGCTAGGAATATATTTAGTAAAATTTAATCAAACGGAAGCCATTATATAGTGGTAGAGGTTAAGGGTGTGCCTCTTTGATATTTTTTTGAATCCTGATGGGTTTATGCTTGACTTCAATCTCACCTGATGGTAAGTGACGATGAGGCCTAAGGTGAAGCGCGTTTGCCCAGAAGATGCCTATTCACTCTTCCTTACAAATATTCAAATTTTACTCACCCGGAAATACCGAAGCTGGCAGGGAGTTCCATTCCTTAGTAGTTCGCATCATGAAAGAGGAAGCAAAACGCTTCGTGCGAAAGCGTGGTATGTCTACTAAGGATGAAGTTCCTCCCCAAATAATCCCACTAATATGAATATTATAAATGTGCGAAAGTTCGGATGTTTGTTACTCAATCACGCTTCAACCACTGGATGGATCGGGATGAAACTTGACACACATATAGGTTAGGTCCTGGAATAGGACACACGATAGTTTTTATCCCGATTTTTTTTTATCTATTTTGAAATTCAAAATGTGTATATATCGAAGGTCGTGCCGTGTGGTCTCCGGTAGAGTAGAATAGGACCACTCCAACTCTTCCCGTGGATGTCGTACAAGGCGACTGAGGGAATACATTATAAAACATCAATCAGGCCTCCCCAACCCGTCTGGCCAGCGTGGGGAGTGTAGGCCATATCCTCCGTCTGTCTCCGACAAATGAGAGAAGGTTGTGCTCCTGCAGTGGAGACAAAAATAACCTGATGATGATGATGATATATCGAAACCTACGCAGATGAAATCGCGGACAAAAGCTATTGATAAATAAGTTTCCATGCTGAAGCTAGTTTGAAAAGGTGACATGTGACTGCGAAGTGAGAAAGACATTAAATCGAAAACTGCTAAACCTTCACGTTCCACGACTGTACCTACGAGTACCTACCAAGGAGTAGATTATCTTCAAGATTAGCCGGCTGAGTGGCGTGGTAATTACGATTGTTTCCTTCATTTCTGTCGTCAGAGGGTTGTTGAATTTAGCGGGTCGAGATAATGGGGTCCAAATGACGCCTTTCAGACTTCAGATGAAATTTTCAGTTGCAAATAATTTTAGCTTAACATTAAACAACAAACTTCGAATGGTTCCCGAATGGTTCAACAAAAACACTTTAGAAACTAAATATAAGAAATATCTAGTAAACTCATTAACGTAACTTCAATGTACGTTTTAAAAACTTTGTAATTTGCTTCGCTATCACCATTGCGTAGTGATATTTAGTATTCTCTGCCATAGATGTGTATAAAGTAAGAGAGCTATTTCTGCCAACAAACTGTATTAAACAGTTTGGCGGAGTTATGGTACCTATATATATTTTTTTGGAGAGATGAATAAATGATTTTTTTAAAGTGGTTCCCGGCTTAGACTAATGGCACTCTCAATATTCACGTGGGCGTCGTCAGGGCGACTAAGGGTTTGCACCAGGGACGGACAGCAGCGTTCTCCTGTGTATATTAAGATCATTACTGATCACCAGTCCGCCTGTCAAGCGTGGTGATTATGGCAAATCCTCCAATGGACAGCCCACCAAAAAAGTCGCGCGTGTCTTGTTTACAGCAGTGTTGTGACGTCACTTCCGTTTTTGGAACTATTTCATTGAAATTACTGTACCTTCGTAATTTTTGATCCGATTTTATTGTTTATTTATTGGGGTTTTTAGCGTTAAATATCTGCATAATAAACAAAAAAACGTGATAAATCCTCATTGTCGTGAAAACTTTGAACAGGATCTTGTTCAAATCAACCATAAAATATATTTTTTCAATGTAGATATGTCATTTGGAAAGACAAAAATGCCAAAGTTGAAGTAATATAAACTAGAGGAGTATAAGAATTATGCAAATTTCTCGTTCAACAACGACAGTCAAATCTCGCCCAAGTAATTAATGAAGCCCAGCTCTTCCGTGATGCGAATAATGATCGAGAGGGACTGTTTACTTGGGATTTTTTGAGCCGAGAGCACTTTCTGTCACAGCTTGTTCAAATTTAAATTTTTATGAGGATGTTGTACGCTTTACATAAATAATAGACCCGATTCTGAAGGTATTAGGTTGAAATTTGACAGCATTAAAATTAGTTTTGTCCTTATCCTTGCTATACTGTTTGACAGGGATAGAAAGAATTTCAGTGGCGTAAAATTTGAAGTTTGTGTCCAAAGAATAGAGCTCATTATACATCAGGGTATAAAACTACAGTGAGACTAGTCCGAAAGCTCAAGGTGGCTCAGCGGGCCATGGAAAGAGCTATGCACGGAGTTTATCTAAGGGACAGGATCTGAAATGAGGTGATCCGCCAGAGAACTAAAGTCTTTGACATAGCTCACAAAGTTAGCATGTTGAGAAGCAGTGGGCTGGCTATACGAGTATCTGTCGGAAAACCGAATAGCGTAATAACAAGTTCTCGAGTGGAGACCGCGACTGGGCAGGCGTAGTGTGGGACGGGTGTCCGGGCTAAATGGAGCGATCTTCGAATGGCGGTTGGCAGTGACTGGATGAGAAGAGCCGAGGATTGGGTTCAGTTGCATGCTTTGGGAGAGGCCTATGTCCTGCAGTGGGCTCTTACAGGCTGATGATGATGATAATACAGAGTGGATCCGAAAAGTGTCACTAGTCAATTATGGCGTCCGGACATAATTTTCTCCGAAATCCGACTCCTTCGTGCACGACCGTTCCATACGAATAAAAGAAGGAGAAAAAAAACACATATAAGCTGCCGTGTGGTTTCGGTAGAGTAGAATAGGACCACTCCAACTCTTCCCGTGGATGTCGTACAAGGCGACTAAGGGAATACATTATAAAACATCAATCAGGCCTCCCCAACCCGTCTGGCCAGCGCAGCACAGTGTAGGCCAAATCCTCCGTCTGTCTCCGGCAGATGAGAGAGGGTTGTGCTCCTGCAGTGGAGACAAAAATAACCTGATGATGATGATATAAAATACCCCAATAAATGTTGTGTCTCGCTCATGTAGTGTTATGTGTCGGCTGTCTGAATTTAAAAATTCATCAAAATCCAACACTGCCTGTCATGACCTTCGGCGCGGAAATGTGGACACTGACGGTGGGCCTGATCCACAAGTTTAAAGTCGCTCAGCGAGCTATGGAGAGGGCTATGCTCGGGGTTTCTTTGAAGGATATGATTGGTAATGAAGAGATCCGACGAAGAACGACGATAACCGACATATCCGAGAGGATTGGCAAACTGAAGTGGCAGTGGGCGGGCCACATCTGTCGCAGAACCGACTGCCGATGGGGCAGACGAGTTCTAGAGTGGAGACCGCGGATCGGCTCGCGCAGGGTGGGACGCCCCGCCGCCAGATGGAATGAAGCGGTTGAATGCGGAGGGCGGAGGACCTTGTGTGGTGGCGTTAATTGGGGAAGGCCTATGTCCAGCAGTGGACGTCTAAGGGCTGACGATGATTATATTTTTGGCTTTATTACCAAATTACATCTCTATCTAAAATAATACAGGATTAGGTACTGGTAATTCGATGTATTAATCCTCTTACCGGGTGATAATGCCGGTTATATTTAATTAATTAACTACAGTAATTAATTGCGTGTCATGTACGTTCATGATCACTTTGAACTTTTTAACGGGCATGTAACATTTTGCTGCCTGACATACCTATTATTTAACTACAATCCATTAAGTTGGTTTAATTTCTAAAATAAAGATGCCTATATCCAGCAGTGGACGTCCATAGGGTGGTATGATGATGGTGATGTGATCCATAATTATATTTAACTAGCTGTTGCCCGCGACTTCGTCCGCGTGGACAACTTAACATCACATTTTATTATGTATTTCCCGTAGGATTGGGATGTTTTTTCGGGATAAAAACTATCGTATGTCCTATTCCAGGACCTAACCTATATGTGTGCCAAGTTTCATGACAATCCGTTCAGTGGTTGAAGCGTGATTGAGTAACAAACATCCAAATATCCAAACATAAAAGTATCCAAACTTTCGCATTTATGTATTAGTAGGAAATAGGATAGTAGGATAGGATATGCTAGCTCAATAAAAATATGTGCAAAGTAGGTACAAAGACCTACCTAATTCGAATGGATTAGATGATCATTGTTACTTATCGGGTCGGATTCGTGGAATAAAGGCGAACAATTATACCAAACAGTAGGGTTTATTGAAAATACACGTGATATAACAAAGAGTAGTCGCGTGGTTGGGCTGGCGGTTAGCTGCGGACTGCGGGTCACAGACATTTGCGTAGGGTGGTCGACCAAATATAAATAATTGAAATAAACTCTTACAAATAACAAAATTATATAATAACAAAATTAGGTAGCTTTGTCCCAATTTACGATTAAACATCGAGCGCGTCGCTAACAGTCATTATGATGTCATTGACATTAATATATCGGAAAGTCGACACTTCAGGATTTTGACTATATTTTTTGTTTGTATTGAAGTTCTCAGTCGATATTTCAAGGTTTGATTTCGAGAATTTTTCAAAATGGCCGACAGTAGGTAAACCAGAAAGGTTAGATAGCCTTTGTATGGAGACTGCTCGATTTTTAATACAAAATGTAAAAGAAATAATCTATAAACAACCATCCTTTCAAAGTAAAGTAGGTTCAAAGTTTGGTCAATTTATTTTTTATTAGACATCAAGTTTTCACGACAATGTTCGAAGTTTGGTCAAATAATTAAATTTCACGGGAAAGTCGTTCAGATGAATTTAGATAACTTACTAATTAAATTTTTGTTCAACTTTACAAAGCAATATTGTTTATATAAATATTACATTTTATTAGTAGCTGTTTTCGTGTAGTTCTGGCTTAGAATAGGGCCACCCCCAATCTTCACGTCGTTGGTGTCGTTAAGACGACTAAGGAATTGCACCAGGGCCGAGCGGCAGCGTTTTCCTGATTACGATCATTACTGCGAACCAGTCCGCCTGACAATCATCATCATGTCAGCCCCTAGAAGTCCACTGCTGGACATAGGCCTTCCTCAATGAACGCCACCACACCCAGTCCTCCGCCCTCCGCATCTAGCCGCTTCCGGCCACCTTCTTCAGGTCGTCGGTCCAACTGGCGGCGGGGCGTCCCACTCTGCGAGTGCCGATCCGCGGTCTGACAATATCGGTGATTATGGCAAATTCCCCAATAGACAGCCCACCAAAAGTGATATTATATTGGGGAGGCTTATGTTCAGCAGTGGATGTATTTCAGCTGATGCTGATTAGTAGCTGTTGCCCGCGGTTTCGTCCGCATAGATGGGAGATTTTTAAAATTGTTGCGTAGTGGTTGTCTACGTTATTTGTAGAACTAGTTACTAATTAGTGATTTCGCTCCGGCCGTTTTCGTAACTGAGATTCGCAACCAGTTGCGAATCAAGAATTTTTATTCTCTGTTCGCAACCAGTTGCGAATCAAGAGAACTTTTTCCTTAATCGCAACCAGGTGTCCTGACCTATCGTCAGGACACCTAGTTGCGATTTTGTAACCAGTTACGGCAAAAGAATAATTTTTCCTCTTTCGCAACCTTCCTTATCTGTTTGTTGACACTCTATTTGTTGATTTGCATACAAACTTTTCAAGATAAGCTGTTGGGAATCTTGAAACTTCAGGTGTAGTGCAAAACTTGATTTACAGTTTTTACTTATGATTGAGATGAAATGATTACTTTGACATTAAATATGAATAATTTGCTTGTTGCGTGGCGCAGAGGTCTTGCGAGTGGACTCGATTCGGCCAGCGGAGCGGGGGTCGAGGTGGGGGGCCTCTTTAATGCCTTAGCTAGGTTGATGCATTATTGACATAAGCAGTGCGTTGTTAGAACAGTTATTCATTTTTTGTTTCTCGTATGGCATTTAATTTAACAGACGTGCCGACGTATAGATTCCGCTGCCCAATTTGTTTCACTATTATCACCAACCGAAGGCCACGTGTAGTTGACCTGGAGCAAATAGTGGTGCAACATCGGCCCAGATTTGCGGTTTGCTAAAGATGTTTTCATGACTGAGGATCGAGGTCATATCACTCGTTAATTCAGTGAGTTATATAATCAGTCATTTATTCAGTTAGTCGTTCGGTCAGTCATTCAGGCAGTAATGCAGTCAGTCATTAACATGCATGCATACACCAGTGCCCCACAACAGAGCTAGAATATATTGATTTAATTTTATTGTATAATTGAATTTAATATTTTGACATCCTAATTGCTCTTGTTTTAAATATTTGAATGTTACTAACACCTAGTCATATAAGTATTATTGTATTACGTTACTAACAATAATGGATCCTTGATATCTTAATAAGCGAATTTAATAATAATTAAGCTGGTCATTCAGTCAGTCACTCGGTCTGTTAATCACTAAGTCAGTTTGTCATTTAGTCGGTCACTCGATCAGTACTGAATGACTGACTAACATAATGAATGACTTTCAGTATGTTAGTCAGTCATTCAGTTAGTTATCGGTCAGTCATTCGGTTAGTCAGAGTCAATTTACAGTTCGCCTACTACTCTGACAAGTGGTACCTGACTAAAAAACAAAAACTCGAAAATATACCAGATCCACCTTCCTAAATAAGGATCCTATATCGATCTGTCAGTCCAAGTAAGTCCCTAGACAATTCAAAAGGCCTATTTAAGTAAAATACACAATATCCTGGACTCTCTTCAAGGGTAGGATGCGCCGTAAAAATTGAGAAGGGTATGTGTCGTGTGGTCAATGTAACAGCGTATAGCGTTTTTCTTGCACATGTAAAATATTAACACTGATTAGTTTTTGAGAAAAAAAATACACGATATTTTTTTAACGTATCACACTGCTCAAACGTGGTGATTGAAGTCCAAAAGAAAATAATGTATTGTATACTTTGAAATAATGTTGTCATTTACTTAATTGAATTTATTTTATATTTTTGTATCCTGATTTATCTCGTTTTTAAATATCTGAATGTTATTAACAACTAGTCATGTAAGTATTATTGTATTACTAACAAATATGGATCTTTGAAATCTAAATAAATGAATTTAATTATAATTTAAAGGCAAGCACTGCACCTCGCGATGAAAGAGACTTTTTAAACTTAAAAATCATCACTCAAAAATCTTCGCAGTGCGAAATATGTACTTTGAAAAGCCATAGGTAACCATAACTGACTAGCGATTTTCCGCCATGAATTATTGTCTGTAAATAAATTTATTCATAAATTAAACTAAATTTATTAAATTAAATATTTATAAGTTTTCAGGAGTTCAAAACGTTCAAAGTGACCTAAATAAGTACCGGTAAATCGCTGTTTGATATGATAATTCGTCAATCGCTAACTCTTGTAACTTATTTGAACACGTTCCTAGTTATTACTTACATGAGAAGTAGCGATTACGCAATGGAGCCTTTTTTATACGGAACCCAAAATATTAGTCATAACATAACGCTTAGTGCCAGTAAATATTTATTTTTACTATTATTGGATAGAAGGTACGCCATGGTTATAGTTTTTAACGGGGAATTCAAACGTATCTTAGAGCACTTCGTTGATCTGGGGGCTTGGTCATCAAACCCGAGTGATAGAGGTAAGTAAGTAAGTTTTAAACTTACTCACGTCAGCAAGTGTACGTTTAGCACAATGTGAGGGGTGGGGGGGGTCCGACGATTAATGATTTTTTTTAAAGTTTTTCTTAAATATCTCGGAAATTTACCTGTTATTTTCATACTTTCCTCATCATTGCCGGAGAATTCACGGAACCCTATAAAGGTACCCTATTTATTTGGTACAGTAAGGAATTACTGCATTAGCAATTTATGAAGACCTTTTTATATTTCTGTTTTATTAATTTGTTCCTCAGAAAGCCCATTGCTTGACGGGTATTTTTTTATTGCTGTAATACCTAATTGCTTTTTATTTTTGTCATGGGAAACTGTACAATGACCCTACATTTTATTGTACGTGAGACATTATGTAAGACTTACGTGTTCTAGGGGTACCTAGAAAATTATAATACAATACCTAATACAAGGTATTGTATTATAATTTTCCGTTGCATAAGGAATACCGTGTGGAGTCCGGTAGGGACAACTCTTCCCGTGGATGTCGTACAAGGCGACTAAGGGAATACATTATAAAACATCAACCAGGCCTCCCCGACCCGTCTGGCCAGCGCGGGGAGTGTAGGCCAAATCCTCCGTCTGTCTCCGGCAGATGAGAGAGGGTTGTGCTCCTGCAGTGGAGACAAAATAACCTGATGATGATAAGGAATCATTTCACTTGTGAACTCGTTTACCACAAAAGTAATCGATTCTCCGATAGGGGTACCTAATGCCACTGTAACGTACTAACTTTTTGAGCTATGTCGAAGACTTTAGTTCTCTGGCGGATCACCTCATTTCGGATCCTGTCCTGTCCGATAATTATCATCTAGTACCTACCAGTCGCTTTACGTAGATCGTCGTCCCATCTAGCCAGGGGACGTCCCACACTACGCGGTCCCTTTATCACAGTGGCTGAAAACAAAAGTCTGCGTCCTACCCGTAATGACATACGTCGCCGAAACGTGGGGCCAGTTCGAAAACTCAAGGTCGCTCAGCGGGCTATGGAAAGAGCTATGCTCGGAGTTGATCTATGAGACAGGGTCCGAAATGAGGTGATCCAAAGTCAAAGTCAAAATCATTTATTGCATATGAGTACACTTGGTACATTTATACACATATGTACATTTATTTGACGACCTCCGTGGCGGAACGGGTAACTCTCGGACTGCCACGCCGGAGATTGCGGGTTCGAATCCCGCTAGGGGCAAATGTTCGTATGATGGATATGAATGTTTGTACCCAAGTCTTGGATGTTTATATATTTATTTAAGTATGTGTATCCATTATCTAGTAACCATAGCACAGGCTTTGCCTAGTTTGCGACTGGATAAGTGGTGTCAATGTCTGAGATATTTATTTATTATACACGTAATTTTTTTATCGACTACCGCTTCCTAGGTGTTAGCGCTGTGATCCGAGGGACTAGTCCGAAAACTCAAAATCGCTCAAGAGCCGAGGATCGGCTACACCCAGCATAACACTATAACTTAATCTTTGCTCTTTTTTTTCAGGTATGGATCACTTTGAAAATGATCGTTCCATTAGGTAGGTGAGATGATGTCAATCGTGGGCTTATTACAGAAGTCATTCACTGCTAAGAAGTAACTGTAACAATTAGAAACTTAGCTTATTGCAAGAAGTCACTCACTGCTAAGTAGCTTAGCGCTTTTCATAGCTTAAAAAATATAAGCTGGAGAAGATTTCTTTAATAAATGCATACAGCGACGGCTTATTACAAAAAGTCACTTACTGCAAAAAAATTACCGTAGCAATTAGAGACTTATTGCACAAAGTCACTTACAGCCAACGATCTCTATGTACTACTAGATGGAGCGTTCCAAACAATCGCTCTGTTCCACGCAAGGAGCCACAACTCGTTCACATTCACTTTGAGACTTGTGCAGTTACTACGCGCAACATTTAATTATTTACTAAATATTGACGCTATTTACCCGTAGCCTCAATATTTAATAATAATTAAATGTTCTTAGTAGTAATTGCACAAGTTTCGAAGTGAATGTGAACGAGTTGTGGCTCCTTGCGTGGAACAGAGCGATTGTTTGGAACGCTCCATCTAGTAGTACATAGAGATCGTTGATTTACGCCATCTAATTTAATTTAAATGGTGTAAGTGGAAGAAAATAACGTTGTCAAAAGGGTTATTGTTCGCACAGACCCCTACTAATTTTATCATAGTATCGCTCATCTTTAAACAGATAATAAATTGAGTGCAATTTAAAGTTAGTCTTTCCGTTAAACGGTTTTCAGCTCAATGCTTTCATTATGAAGGACTTAAAACTCCGTTAGGGGTATTATAACTCTAAACGAGCTCGCTGTGGCTGGACTTAGTAATGACGTCACTTTGATGTCATTTTATGACATCAGCTTGCATAATAATAGGCTTTGCTAATATTGTAAGAACTATAAAGTAGTGTTAATGAACCTTCTGGGTAAGCGCGCTTCACCTTAGGCCTCATCGTCACTTACCACCAGGTGAGATTGAGGTCAATCGTAAACCCATCAGAAAAATAGATATATAAAAAATAGGAAATTGGAATAAAAACAGAACTTAGAACTTAGTTTGTTTTGTTTTATTTTAATTTGAACCCAAATTTTATTCTAATACAATTTTATTATTCTTTTTGTACAACAAATATGACATTATTATGTTGAAATAAATGATTTGAATTTGAATTTAGTCTGTTTTCGCGTCTGTACATAAAAAATATTTATTATTATATTTATTATAATATTCTTGGATAAAAGATAAGTAATAGAATAGTGCATTAAAATAATTTTTGAAATTTATGTCTGTTTATTTGTTTATTTTTGCACGCATCACGTAAGCACAAAAACTACTGAATCAACTCTGATGTAGTTTTCAGAACAATATAGGACTTCTTTCTGAGTAATATTTCATCGCAATCGGCTCACTCAATCAAAAGTTATACGAATTTATAGTTTTCAAAAACTTACACAGTAAGGTATAAAAATATCAAACTTCCAAAATGTCCAGCTATAATAATGGAGCGCATACCAAGTGTGATGTTAATTCTATTAGGGAGGCTTATGTTCAGCAGTGGGCGTAATTTGACGGACGTTATCATCATTGATGACGATATCATCAATCTTATTCTTAACATGTGTGACAGATAATCGATATTCTGTCAATGAAAAAATTAAAATGTCATTATTTTTTCAAAAGAAATATATTTTTACTCAAACACAAACGTTGTAAAGTTGTCAGAGGCGAGACACAATCCATTTATCAATCAAACTGATCGCTGGAAGAAGCCGCTTTGGAGCTAAAAGCCCGAGTTTGTCTCCTTAAATTGCTTCCATTTACTACTGGTTCTCGAATGGAAAATTGAAGTTGAGGTGAGTTCTCGAAGTGACACCAGGGGGTCAATAACGTATTTTCGCACAAAACGCAATTGAACTGTAGCTAAAACGCAAGTTTTAACACTATTCTTACTCCGCTGCGCACAGCGTTCGTGCTTCAGCTGCGTTTCAGCCGTAGCTAACGTTTAAAACAAACGTCAGACGTAGATAGGACGAATGTTTTTCTACATTTTGACAGTTGTCTCATGTAAAAACGAAACGCAGCTGCTGTCAAGCGTCTGTTAAAAACTTAAACTTAAACGTAACTTTTGTTTAAACGAACAAAAAACCTAACCCCCCAGTAAGCTTATTTACTAATAGTAGTTACTATTAAGTAGTCTGTAAGTTATCTAAAATGACACTTTATTTGAACTTTTTAACTAAATTAATACTCTTAAAAATTCTTTTCATATTAGAACAATTGAACGATTTTTAATAAAATTTAACTTTTTAATGTGAAAAATAACCATTGATCCTCGTACATAACCAAGTTACATTGCTAGTAATGTATTTATAAAAATAATTTCTGTTACAAAATCAGGTTACGGAGGGGGATTTTTTTCGTTCTTTGTACCTACATACACTGAGAAAAAATGGCTACTTATAATATTATATCTTTGTATACGTGTAGCCTGTGGAGGCATTACACCCAAGGAGCGTACAGGGTACTGCGCACTCAGTACAACATGCCTTCAGGGGGCTGATGGGGCTGCGACGTCACTGCAGTGCGTCAGGGATGCTGGTACGCATCGCTTCCCTGATCCAACGGATGAGGGGCAGCTCCAACAGTCATCTGCAGACTGTGACGGCGAGACCGGACGTGGACAGTGCTATTATGCAGCACTGGACCCGCGTCCACCTCGTCAAAGATACCAAAACATTTTTACTTTACTAATATTAAATTACAATACAATACAATACACTTTATTGCACAAACAAATACAGTTACACGTTATAAAAGTTACAAATAGTACAATTTAGGCGGTCTTATCGCTTTAAGCGATTTCTTCCAGACAAATTATAACTTATAACTAACATAGTTATAAGGTATCTTACTAACACTCTATGGGCAACGCCTGAAGTAAATTATTTTATATTTTAATAGCTAACCGGAGCCTATGTACTAATGAGCCCGCAACTTGATACTTACTACGTGTATTGCATATGTAATTTAGATGTCACCTACTTAATAATGTGGCCGGCTACTGAATCAGTTGTAGGCAACTCCATTTATATAGGGGCGGCTACTTACTTACGTAATAGTGGTATATTTTATCCTTTTATATAGAGGAGCGCTACTTTTATAAGTAATTTTTTCTCATATATGTTTAATAAATTGTTACCTCATTCTTTTTACATCATCATCATCAGGTTATTTTTGTTTCCACTGCAGGAGCACAACCCGCTCTCATCTGCCGGAGAAAGACGGAGGATTTGGCCTACACTCCCGCGCTGGCCAGACGGGTTGGGGAGGCCTGATTGATGTTTTATAATGTATTCCCTTAGTCGCCTTGTACGACATCCACGGGAAGAGGGGGAGTTAATTATGCTGTACCGGAAACCACACGGCAATTATTTTTCACAATTTGATTTATTTAATAATTATTATTGTTCAGTTTCTTAATTTTTTATGATTTGCATCTTTTTATCGAGAATTCTGAAACCAATAGTAGTGGTTATGTGAAGACTCGGATACGTAATAGACATTTTGAGCGACAACACCAGACGAGTGCTTCTCGATCCCGATACACAGCGAGCAGTTCTTGAGCAGTTCATCACTCGACTTTTATACTTCTCATTTATTTGACAGAAGCTGGGGCGGGTAACGAGCAATTAAACTACTCCAAGGGATTTTATGGAGAACTGTACTGATAAATGTGAGTAACTGAGCTCTCTTATCGGTAGCCATTTTCAACACACGCGCGCACATATATGCATATGCGTCCGACGGCTGAGAAACTGACGGTATGGAACCTAGGCCGCTACTTTTTTTATATACGAGTACCTAATAATACATACATACACTGGCCATATCTATCACGGAGCCCACGGCCGTTGGGGCAGACGAGTTCTGGAGTGGAGACCGCGGATTGGAAGGATGTATTCGTTATAAGGAAATCCGACGAAGAACGAAGGTGACCAACATATCCTAATAAATTAGCAAGCTGAAGTAGCAGTGGGCGGGTCACATGTGTCGCAGAACCGACGGCCGTTAGGGTATTCCCGCCTCCTCACCATTCTTGGCGTTGGAGCAGACGAGTTCTGGAGTGGAGACCGCGGATTGGCACGCGAACGGTAGGACGCCCCGCCGCCATGTGGAGCATCGGAGCGACGACACTCGCAGGGTGGGACGCCCCGCCGCCAGGTGGACCGATGACCTGAAGAAGGTGGCCGGAAGCGGCTGGATGCGGAAGGCGGAGGACCGGGTGTGGTGGCGTTCATTAGTGGACGTTTTATGTCCAGCAGTGAAAGTCTAAGGGCTGACATGATAATACATACACTTGCTAATCCCAAGCTAGGATTTCTCCTGTGTTATGGGAATTAACCAAGGATGAGACACTTTACAGATATACCATCCAGACCGGGACCAAACTGTAAAAGTTGTCTGTTCCCAGTGGGTATTGAACCCACCAACTCTGGAACTCGAGTCCGATGACCAAGCCACTCGACCAACGAGGCTATTTACATTCTGTATTTTGGCTTTCCGCTGTCATATAAGATGGATCGCCGTGTCGCGTGGATATTTACACCCTCCAAAAATATTTTATTCCCCAATGTTTGTTCACAAAGTCGCGAATCTTACCTTAATTTCACATTCGACGTCATAACTTAATAAAACCGTCATAATCTCCGTATAATCTTCTAGGAATTTAAATTAAGTTTAAACTCCGTCAGAATTAAATTAACTGAGAGTAATATAGCTGGAGGCTTAGATCGCGTGCGACGTTGGTTTTCCAGCAGTCAATCAAAAAGGGTACACCTTACATTTGGGTAGCTGTTGCCCCGCGTTGCCCGTATGGAATGAGGATCAGTCGCATTTTTTTGTTAAGTATGCAGATATTTAGCGCTAAAAACCCTAATAAATACTATGAAAAAATTATTTAAATGGGATCAAAATTGACGAAGATACAGCAATTTCAGTGCAATAGTTCCAAAAACGGAATTGACGTCATCCGTCGCGTCGCGGGAAGAATGGTGCGCACCACCACTAGCGCAGTCTGCCGTAAACAAAACATGCGCGACACGGAGCAGCGAATGAAATCGGAGAGAGAGGGCGAGAACATTGTAACAAGTGACATCGACAAAGAAAGCGCGCGCGTATTTAAATTTTTTATAAACGCGCGTTTTGGAGTTTAACAATTTTAAAATTAAAATCCACTGCAATGCATAACCACACTGACTAAAAATCATTGTTAGGAATTTTAACATTATTTTTGACATTTTCTCACTTCCACCCCCTAAGAAAGAAATAATATTATTGGGTCAAGAGCACGCTTTTTTTTTAATTTCTCGCACGTTTGTATATTTGACATATTTGGTTTCAGACTTTTCGACCGCTTCGTTGGCCTAGTGGAGTGGTCTTTGGACTCGAGTGCCAGAGGTAGTGGGTTTGATTCCCACCGGGAACTTACAACTTTAAAAAAATTGTTTAAATTAATAAGGGTTCACTCGGGACCCCTACACTTGTAAGAGCAGCCTGCCCCGTGGGGTCGACGATACGACTTCAAAAACAAATTAATAATCTACAAAATGACTTAATTTATGAAATGAACTACCTATTTTGCAAATTATCAAGTAATTTTAATTATCGAACTAAATTTAAAAACCTGAAAGGACGCTGGCAAAAGTTTATACAAATAGTGAGATGAAAGTAATATAGTGAAATGAAGTGTTATGTTGTGAAGTCTGGTGTAATGTAGTGTTGTAAAGTGAAATGTAATGTTGTGAAGTGTAGTGTAATGTTGTGAAGCATAGTGTAAATTTACGAAAAATAACGAAATCCTATTGGTCAATTACACATATCTCCGCTACGCTTAGCTCAGTGAACGCCAGGTCTTACTCCCGTCCCAGCTCCAAAAGGTAAAAAAGGTAAAGGTACTATTATCCGATATTACTAATTCAATTATCGAAGATTTTCTACGAGGGCTGTCTCGGAGAAAATTAGTTCCTCATTTGTGTATAGAGAGACCGAATAAAATGAAAATGAAGATTGAATGAAATGAAGTGGAATTAGAAAGAACTGGCGACGTAAAATAGCGTTCAATAACTTTTAAATGAGATGCAGAGGTTTAACGAAATTCGATATTGACGCAGTCTGCCGTACTTAGTGCAGATTTTAATAAAACTAAGTTATGATTATGAGAGTTAGCGACGAGAGAGAGCATTATCATAGGATTGGTGGCGATACTGCAAGCAGGAGGAGGACGACTGATTAAAGCGGGCAAAAATAGCACTCACTCGGAGCCAAAAAATATTTTAAGAAGAAAGAGTGTCATTTTTGAATTTATTTAGGACTTAAGAAATTAAAAATAAACCGTACAGAATAAAATTTCGAAAATTGGTATGGGTGGGTTTTGAACCCATGGCCTCATAAAAGTGAGGTGAGTGTACAACCAAATAGGCTAGCATAGCTTGTTGAGGAATGCCTTTGTCCTGCAGTGAACGTGAAAAGATCTATGATGATTATTAACTTTTTCTATTGTTCCTCCATGTTGTTTCAAGTCTCTTTGAAAGTAGTGCCAAGACATTGGCGCTTATGTTTCATACACATTGTAACGTGAATCTCTTTTAATTTACGTTAATCGCGATTTCAACACAATCGATTCTCGATTCACTTTTAATCGATAATCGGTATCAACCGTAGAAGCGGCAACCCCTACGCGGCGACGCGAAACGTCACTAACTTCACTCGGTCATTTCAAATCTCGAGAGAAAAAACGAACAGCTGTTTCGTACTGTCAGATTTTAATTTATTCCTTGGTGCCCTAAAACCACCTAAAAAGCGTTAATTACTCAATAAATAGTGTTCCCTATATTAAACACTAAATTCAGTTAATTTAGACCCCCGCTGTTGGGTAAGTGTGAACTGATATTTACCTATTTGTTAATTTGGCCTTGTAAACCTCTTTTCATAAATTCTGTTCTGATCTGTGTATGTTTTCCACTTGTTTTCTTTGGTTCTTTATGTCATGTTCTATTTTCACCTTCCTACCACTGTGCTATTCCGTTCCAATCTCCATGTATCGCCACAATCAAACCACCCATCATGGCCCAGCTTACTTGCAATGGTGTGGAAAGGTGGATGCATGGAGACTCACTGGAAGAGGATCTAATTCCGCTAAATCTTCCAGGGTTCTAAGTTAACGCCTAAGTTAACGTCGAAGTTAACGTTGAAGCTCTCTTCACATCGTTGACCTACACTCTCCGCTACATCGTTTGGCCTTGGACCCCTTGGACGAGCTGCGGACACTCATTGCAGAGCCAGCACCTAGCCCTCATCGGAGACTCCTGCAGTCACCGTCCACACTACAGCAGGGACAGCCAGGCCAGTAGCGGAACACCCCTGAAGCTCGACCAAACCTAGAAACTGCCATCAGGGCGGTCGATCACGACCCATTTAAATCTTTAATAAAATTATCTTATTCTTTGTTCATGTCTTGGGTTTTATTAAAAACACAGCCCAAGCGTGACAGTGGCGCCTACAACGTGGTTTTGATGGTCAGTTTTTGAGTTTTGTTGAGCTTTTGAGTAGTTTGCATTGTGCGCATACACATTGTAAAGTTTTGTTTTTTTACTTTTATTTTTGCTTTCTTTATTTGTGTGCTTGATAACCAAGTTTTAGAGTGTAAATTGTTTTGTAACTGTTGTAAATTTTTTTTTGTCTTAAATTGAAATTACCTTCAAATGTAAAAAAAAAAAAAAAGTGAACACTAGTGACGTTCCTACCTTTCGGTAATTTATAATCGATTCTTTATAACGATTGTTAATCGATATATTTTTATGTTTTGTAATCGTTTCTCTTTAAATTAATCGTATCTATTATTGTAAACATTCTACATTTTGGTTATCGGTTATTTTTATTTTGCATATTTAATTTTTAGTTGCAATTTTTATTTTTGTTTTGGCTTTGCTTTATTTCATTCATTTTCATTCTTATTTATATTTTCATTTTAAAAAAAAAAAAAAAACAACTCTGTTATCACTACATTGTTACAGAGCGGAGTAGTAATAGTGCTTTATTTATTTGTATCGTTCACATTTGCCCAAACGAGTTTGATATCTGATATTTTTGTTTATTCCTTGCTTTTGTCGACATGGGCGATATTAAGTTTTTGTCTTTGCAAAAAGCAGAGTTGGCGTATGAAGTTGCAATCCGTGGGGAAACTCCCGCATCTACGGTTGAACAATTGCGAAAACAGATTGTGAAAATAGCTGCGTTACATCCTTCGGAGGATATTCTTGTCTCACCATTCGGTCCTGTTACTGATCTGGAAGCAGTTAAGGAAACATTGCTGAAACTTGACGATTTAGTAGCACAATTAAGTTTAAGTTTTGATAGGAATATTTTATTGAGAGCTCAAAATTTAACACTGCATTTAAAATACAGAATTAGCAGAATTGATTGCTCTACTTGCGCGGAAGGACTTCAGATATTGTCGGATTGTGTAAATCGATTCGAATCGCTTAAATACAAACTTAAAAATATAAAACCGCCTGGTGACGCACTAGACAAAGATGATGACACGGATGCTGCTGGGACTATGACCCCTAATGTTATGGCATGTACAACGTCAAGTTGTGATAAAGGACTGTCTGATTTGTCAAAACTAAAATTCAACGGCAAAACGTGTGCACGTGCTTTTATTCAACGCGTAAACGAATTTTCAACAGCAAGAAGCATACCTTCTCATAAACTACTTACTTTTGCTACTGAAATTTTTACCGATGAGGCACTACATTGGTTTAGAAGCATTAAACATACCGCATCCTCTTGGAGTGATGTCTGCGAGAGACTTAAAGACGATTTTGGTCACGCTGATTACGACTATCGTCTTCTTGAAGAGATAAGAGCACGCACACAAGGTGAACGCGAAAACATTACTATTTACCTTTCTATTATGTCAGGCATGTTCTCACAGCTGGATAGGAAAATGTCGGAGGAAGAGAAACTAGAAATTATTATGCATAATATTCGTCCTTGCTATACCAACGTACTAACTTCTTCGCCTGGTATTAATAACATTGAAACATTGCGTTCATTATGTAAAAATTTTGAAAACATACAAGCCCGTATGTCTCAATTTCGAGAGCCGCCAAGAGTTTCTACTGAAACACTAGCCCCTGAGTTTGCGTATCAGTCTACGAGTGCTAATAAAAACTTTAAAGATCTTCCGAGTAATAACCAAAAGTTTCATTACTCTGCTAACTACACTAAGTTCAATAAAGGGTATGGTAACTATACACAGTACAATACCCCAAACAACACAAACGCACAGACGAAACAACATTACTCGTACAATTACAATCGTAGACAGGGTAATACTAATACTAACTACTCAAATTACAACAACGCAAATACTAATGCGAAACCTGTGAACACCATCACAAAGAATAACAAGTTCTGTCCACGTTGTCGAGTGGACAGTCATTGTCTTAGGAACTGTACAGCTGAACGAAAGATAGTTTGCTTTCGTTGCGGTCGTCCTGACGTTCGTTCAAATGACTGCCCTGATTGTCAAAAGAATACTCCAAATAATTCAAAAAACTAGAAAACCAGGGTTGTGGTACATCTAATATTAACCATTTTGATGCTTCTGAATGGCAAAAATGGTTACAATTTATTAAAAACTTCTCTACAATTTACAAAGTTACTTCAATCCTGCTAGATAAACCTGAAAATGATACTAGACCTTATATTAAAATGAAAATTAATGATTTAAATGCTTGCGGTTTATTAGATTCTGGTGCTGCGGTATCGATTCTTGGCAATAATTCCCATCAGGAATTATTAAACGTAGGTCTAACCATTAACAATGGCGATGAAATTAGTGTTATTGCTGCTGGTGGTCAAAATTTAAAAAGCATAGGTTACATGAATCTACCGATACACTTTGAAAACGCTTTTAACATTATCAAGTGCTATATAGTTCCACAAATTGAAACTCCCTTACTACTAGGAGTAGATTTCTGGAGGAAATTTGAGTTGTGCCCCAAGTATATTGGCTCTATTGACATAACTCAAAACAGATTAGCTTCGTTAGCGATTTTAACTACGGATTTTGACAAGCATATTACTTCTATGGATAATCTAGTAGATTCACAGCGCCATATTGCAAACAATTTAATTGAACAATTCAACGAAATCTCTACAGAACGTAAGGGTCTAGGCAGAACTCATCTGATTACTCATCACATTGATACAGGTGATTCCCCTCCGTTAAAACAGAGATACTACCGTATGTCTCCCGAAAAACAGAAAATTTTGAAAGAGCAGGTTGATGAAATGCTAGGTCTAGATGTTGTGGAGCCTTGCGAGAGTGCATGGTCATCACCAGTACTAATAGTATCCAAAAAGAATGGTCAACCTAGATTCTGTTTAGATAGTAGGAAGTTAAATTCTGTTACCAAACGCGATGCGTATAATCTTCCATATATATCAGAGATACTGGACAATCTTCGCGATGCCAAATTTCTTTCTAGTATTGATCTGTCCAAGGCATTTTGGCAGATACCTATTGCTGAAGAAGATAGGAATAAAACCGCATTTTACGTCCCAGGTCGCGGCACTTTACGTTTTAAGACCACAGCCTTTGGTCTGACAAACGCACCTGCGACTCAGCAACGTCTAGTTGACATGATGTTCGGCCACGAATTTGAGTTAAGAGTATTTGCGTACTTAGATGATATTGTGCTTGTAAGCAACACTTTCGAGGAGCACGTCTCACTATTGTTACGAGTGCTTGATAAATTGAAACAGGCAAATCTCACTATCAACATCGATAAGTGCCAATTTTTTAGGAGTCAGTTAAAGTATTTAGGATACGTCGTAGATGCTCAAGGTTTACGCACTGACCCAGAAAAAGTACAAGCTATTGTAAATTACCCAACCCCAACTTGTAAAAAGGACGTTAAACGTTTCTTAGGAACTGCTACTTGGTATCGCCGTTTTGTTCCTAACTTTAGCACGTTAGCGGGCCCTCTAAACAAGTTGACTACTAACAAAAAGACATCTCCACCCTTCTCTTGGAGCACTGAAGCAGATGCCGCCTTCAATAATCTCAAAAAATGTTTAGTTTCTGCCCCAGTCCTGGCCTGCCCAGATTATAGCCAACCTTTTGAGGTCCATGCCGATGCAAGTAATTACGGCACTGGCGCAATGTTGACGCAATTAATTGACGGAAAAGAGAGGCCCGTAGCTTATATGAGCAAGTCTTTAACTGGTGCAGAGAAAAACTATAGCATAACAGAGAGGGAAACACTCGCTGTTCTCATTGCGTTGGAGCATTGGCGTTGCTACCTGGAGAATGGACAAACCTTCACCGTCTACACGGACCATTCCGCTCTTCAATGGTTTTTATCCCTTAGCAATCCAACCGGTAGACTAGCTAGGTGGGGGGTACGTCTATCTTCATTTAATTTTGTCATCAAGCATCGTCGTGGAGTAGATAACGTTATACCCGACGCTCTATCTCGTGCGGTCCCCGTATCAGCAATTTCCACATCTAACTCAATTACAACTACAACCGATTCTTGGTACAAAACAATATACAACACTTGTTTAAACAATCCCAGTAGTCTCGAAAATTTTAAAATTAATAACAATTCCCTTTACCGTCTTTCAAAAAACAAGTCTCCTCTTACTGCTGAGTTTGCATGGAAAGAGGTAGTTCCTAGCGAACTACGTGAGAAAGTGATTTCTGAAAACCACGATGAACCTACTGCAGGTCATTTGGGAATTCACAAAACTTACCTTCGCTTGGCTCTACGCTACTTCTGGCCGGGTATGCACTCAGACGTTGTAAAATTTGTTTCAAATTGCCCAACTTGTCTTTCCATCAAATCACCTAACCATGCTACCCTGGGTGAAATGGGAAGACCAAAACAATGTTCCCGTCCATTTCAGATGATTTCAATTGACTTCATTGGTCCACTTCCCACTAGTCGAAAACAGAACTGTTACTTACTTGTAGTAGTCTGTTGTTTTTCTAAATATTGCGTTATGTTTCCACTGCGCAGAGCAACAGCTGATGCAGTGGTGAAACATTTAGAGGACTCTGTGTTCCTTGTTCATGGTGTTCCACAAACAATTTTCTTAGATAATGGTAGCCAGTTTATTTCCAAAAATTTAGAAAATTTCTTTAAAAAGTATAAAATACCAAATGTATTCTTCACACCAAAGTACACTCCACAGATAAACACAGTTGAAAGGTACAACAAAACTATTGTAACCTGCATTTCATGTTTCATAGAGAACGATCACAGATCATGGGATGTTAATTTGCCAAAAATACAATTTGCCATGAATAATTCTGTAAGTGAGGCAACAGGCTATACACCCACATTTCTCATTCATGGGAGAGAACTCGTCACATGCGGATCCCACTACATTGATCCGAATATCGAGGACGAAGTTATTTTCTTACCTCGCGACATTTACTGCGATAATATAGGTAATTTAGCAGGCATATTTAATAATGTACAGGCTTCTCTTTGGCACGCTCACGTAAAGAATACGTCTAGGTATAATTTACGCCGAAAATCGGCAGAATTTCAAATTGGTGACATCGTCTGGAAAAGAACGTATTTCCAGAGCGATAAAGACCAATACTTTAGTAAAAAGTTAGCACCCAAATTTATCAAATGCAGGGTGGTAAGTAAAAACTCACCTTTAGTATATGAGTTACATGACATGAACGGTAAAGACATTGGTACTTGGCATATCAAAGATTTGAAATTAGTTAGTAGTTATCAATAAATTACTTGCAATACACAGAACAGATTTTTTTATCAAAATTTTGTAATTTTTTTCCTCACCGATAGTCGCGTCGATGATTGTCACCTATTTTTGTTTTTGAAAAACGGAAGATTTACTTTAAGTCAACAGATCAATATGTCAGTTGCCTTTATTTATGATTTGGTGCCTCGTATTAATCAATAAATATTGAGGTTAGTTAGAAAGATGAATTTTGAAAGTTGAAGAATGTTTTGTTGATGTATGAATGGTAAGAGTAGTTCTTCTTATTTACATTATCGTTGGAATTTACTTATAACCTAGGTAAAGTACAACAAGAACGGCGTGATTATTAGGTTGAATTTTTCCTTTATTTAGTTAGTTTCGGATTTTTCTTCATAGGAAGTAAAATCCTGGAGGGGAGAGGCGAATCTGTAACGTGAATCTCTTTTAATTTACGTTAATCGCGATTTCAACACAATCGATTCTCGATTCACTTTTAATCGATAATCGGTATCAACCGTAGAAGCGGCAACCCCTACGCGGCGACGCGAAACGTCACTAACTTCACTCGGTCATTTCAAATCTCGAGAGAAAAAACGAACAGCTGTTTCGTACTGTCAGATTTTAATTTATTCCTTGGTGCCCTAAAACCACCTAAAAAGCGTTAATTACTCAATAAATAGTGTTCCCTATATTAAACACTAAATTCAGTTAATTTAGACCCCCGCTGTTGGGTAAGTGTGAACTGATATTTACCTATTTGTTAATTTGGCCTTGTAAACCTCTTTTCATAAATTCTGTTCTGATCTGTGTATGTTTTCCACTTGTTTTCTTTGGTTCTTTATGTCATGTTCTATTTTCACCTTCCTACCACTGTGCTATTCCGTTCCAATCTCCATGTATCGCCACAATCAAACCACCCATCATGGCCCAGCTTACTTGCAATGGTGTGGAAAGGTGGATGCATGGAGACTCACTGGAAGAGGATCTAATTCCGCTAAATCTTCCAGGGTTCTAAGTTAACGCCTAAGTTAACGTCGAAGTTAACGTTGAAGCTCTCTTCACATCGTTGACCTACACTCTCCGCTACATCGTTTGGCCTTGGACCCCTTGGACGAGCTGCGGACACTCATTGCAGAGCCAGCACCTAGCCCTCATCGGAGACTCCTGCAGTCACCGTCCACACTACAGCAGGGACAGCCAGGCCAGTAGCGGAACACCCCTGAAGCTCGACCAAACCTAGAAACTGCCATCAGGGCGGTCGATCACGACCCATTTAAATCTTTAATAAAATTATCTTATTCTTTGTTCATGTCTTGGGTTTTATTAAAAACACAGCCCAAGCGTGACAACATATTGTTAACTTTGGCGTTAAATTGTTCGTTAGAAACTTAAATGAAGCTCTCAACTGGGTGAAAAATTGGTTTATTGAAATAAATTGCTTGTAAGTAAACACGCGCTCGATCGTCGTGCAACAAAGGTAGTTAGTGCATTGCGCGCGCGCAGCGCCGCTGTCTCGTCTTGCCTCTCCTTGCCCCGCACTCCGCCCCTCGCCGACCGTAGCATATTTAACATGCCCGCCGACGTTGAAAGTATCAATCACTTTCAACTAAATACATCGTCTCTTGTGTCATTATCGACCGGCAGAGGACAGATCTTATTGAAAGCTCGCTTTATTGTTCCTTTGCTCGTCATTATGTCTGCAACTCGACCCACGCCGTCGCTGCCAGTATTTATCTTCTGGATTCGCCCGAGACACCATTTCATAGGAGGTAAGGCGTCTTCTTTGGGTCAATTTCAACAGAGCGATTTTTATGTTCATTTCGGTGGGATTTTTTATTTTAAGACCTATCTCAGCTTTTTTAACGTCAAAGTATACTTTTTCCTATTTTATACAATGTGTGTTAGCGGGCACTAAATCTCATGAATAGTTATTGAGAAATATGAGATTGAATACCACCGAAATGAAATGCACCCACCGAAATGAAAAAATATCCACCAAAATGAAAAATAGTCCACCGAAATGAATTTGTATATTTAACTTTTTTAAATAACTTACTAAAACGATAATTTTCTATTTTATACATGTTTTTTAAACAACAGGGAACGGGTTCAAAGGGAAAGGGTCACAACAGGAAGCCAAAAACTACCGCGGAATCAGTTTACTCAGTATTGTCGGCAAATTGTATGCGAAAGTCTTGATTGAAAGGATAGTGCGAGAAACGGATGAGAAAATATGGGACGTACAAGCGGGATTCAGAAAGGGAATGGGATGTATGGATCAAATTTTCTCCCTAAGGTGCATCACTGAAAAACACCTCGCCAAACACCTGAAGGTGTTTTGCGCCTTCGTAGACCTGGAGAAAGCATATGATAGAGTGAATAGGAATGAATTGTGGGATGTGCTGTCCAAGTTTGGGGTGGGGAGCAAATTGATACTAGCGCTGGAGTCACTTTACGAGAATTCCAGTGCATGTGTCAGACTTAACGGCGCATACACGGAATGGTTTAGCATCTCAAGGGGCGTTAGACAGGGTTGTGTTGCATCGCCGTGGCTCTTCAACCTATTCATGGATAGTTGCCTGACTGATGTGCGAGAGAGTGACTGTGGATTGAAAATGAGTGAGAGCATCATCAAATGTCTCGTATACGCTGATGACCAAGTAATCCTTGCGTCGTCGGCGGGGGAGCTGCAGAAGATGGTGGATATTATGAATGTAGCGTTTGAGAAGAAGGGTATGAAAGTGAATGTCGGAAAGACCAAAGTAATGATTTTTGAAAGAGACGAAAGTATGACAGCCTGTGAGTTGATTATTTGTGGCGAAGAACTTGAGCAAGTGAAAGATTTTGTGTACCTGGGGAGCTTGTTCACAAGGGATGGAAAGTGTGAAGAAGATATTGAAAGGAGAGTAAAGAAAGGAAATGCAGTGAATGGAGCTATCAATAGCCTTGTGTCCAGCCAGATCATGTCTCAAAAGGCAAGGATGGCTGTGCATAATGCTGTTCTGGTTCCTATGCTGACGTATGGTAGTGAATGTTGGGTATGGCAGAAGAATCATGAAAGCAGGATAAATGCAGTTGAGATGCGGTCTTTACGAAAAATATGTGGAGTGAAATTATGTGACAGAATGAGGAATGCAGTGATACGTGAGAAGTGTGGTTTAAAAGAAGATGTAGTAACGAAGGTAGAGAAGGGTATGTTGCGTTGGTTTGGACATGTAGAGCGTATAAGTGAAAGAAGAGTGACAAAAGTCATATACAGTGCGAATGTGGAAGGAACTACAGCTAGAGGTCGGCCTAGGAGGACATTCAAGGATCAAATTAGTAATGTCCTCAAAAAGGCTGGGGTCCGCAGTGAGATGAATAAAAGGAGGTGCATGAAAAGGTTGATGAACGTGAGTGAGGCTAGTGAGGTGTGTCAGGATCGCGCAAAGTGGCGATCCATCGTCTCTGCCTACCCCAATGGGACCAAGGCGTGAGCATTATGTATGTATGTATGTTTTTAAATAAATTAAAAGTGAAAGTTTATAGTAATTAGTGGATATTTCAACAAAAGGTAAATATTTCTTTATCATTGTGTATTGTCAATACGGGAACTGTCTCAAAACTTAAAATCTCAAAAGAAGTGATCTGGCGAGGGAAAACAAAGAACTTTTCCAACGTATGTATTTATTAATATTGCAACAGCAGCAGTCTACTAAAACAAAACAAGTTAAATTCTCAAGCATACCTAGTTAGTGTGAAAGGCAAATAATCAAAACAGAAAAAGCAAAAATACTTGATAGGCTAAAAAGATTAGAACAAATTGACAATCTCCATGCTTCTTCGTAAAATAATCAACTTTAAGAAAATTTTAAAAATCTTTTACTGGGTCTTTGTCACAAAACCTCTCTGATGACTTTTCAATCCGTGAAAAACTACTTGAATACTTGCAGATATTTAATTAAAAAAAACTGTTTACATCACCCATTTGATAGAAAATCATCAATTGTAGTAAAACAGTAGGTTATTTATTTAAATTACGTACTTATATCTCTACAAATTCGTTAGTCACGATATCAAAAACTGTTGTATTTTAAATAGATGACTTGTCTTCGTTACACTTACCAAATAGAATATTATTTAACAACAATTAACAACTTACTTAACAATTATTCAGTCTCACTTAGCTCAGTTTTATGTATACAGCACCGAAATTATAATAAAGCTAGATGGAATATTGTAGTCCTCTAATATAGCCAAGATCTTTGATCTTAGATTGCACGTAAATGACTAACCAGACATACTCGTAACTATCATAAGTACTTTAAATACGAATAAAATTAAGACTTAGGTTGTATCACATTTAACTGAGTATATCACGTATTTTGTATAATTTAAAGAAACTATAAAATAAAATCAGTCAGAAGTTCACGTTATTTTTGAATTAAAATATGTCGAAATCAGAATCTTCTTCCTCGTCTTCTTTCTCATCTTCTTCTCTATTCTTTTTGTTTGGTTTGTTTCCTTCTACGCTCTCAACGTCTTTTAGATTTTCGGAGTTCCATGACTTTTCATATTCAGAAAATACCGAAGTATTGACATTTTCAAAAAATGAATACGTAGGAATAGCTTCATTCCAGTCTACATAATCTGCAAGCAACGATGTAGTTAGTTCCTGCCTTTGTGTTTTTTTCCTCATAGTATTGGATGCAGCAGTCGATTGAGATGTCGAGGGCATCGGAGACAATGCCTCTGTACCTTCATGAACTATTGCTTTATTTTTGGTATTTTTATGAATTTGTAGGGAATTTGATTTCACAGATAGTGTTGATGGTTTTTGCGCAGCCATTTTTTTTCCTGAAATCGTCGATGTAGTTGTTGTTTTTGATGTTGAGAGAATTAATGTATTTGGCATTTGAACTACACGATTTTCGGTAATTTTTATGTTTTGTTTTTTAATTGGCAGATTTTTTGATTTTGTACCTATATTTGCTGTAGCTGACGGCATTTTACGGCAGATTACATTGCTGTTTGCATTTTTCACTGCATTATCTTTTTGGGGAGCAATCTGAAAAATTGTGGACAAGTCATGAAAGCCCAAATGTTTGCCGTGAGGGCATCTGATAGCTTCATTTAGGCACTCTGTTTTAGTACAGGATTGGCGACGTAGTGCCAAGCGGTTTCCTGATTCTTTGGTCCACACAACTTGGTGAACCTGCATAGTTCCCGGGAAAGCCTTCAAGTTATTGGGCAAGAGCCAGTCTTTTTCTGTCACTTCATAGTCTTCAACTGTTTCAATCTTTACACCCTTAATAGAAGACTTTAAACATTTCACCAGCGTATCGAAATCGGGGATGTCATTTCCGTATGATACCAATTTATCCGCTGTTCTCTTCAATAGTCCACCTACTCCGTCAGGCGCACCCTTTCCGTGCCCACATTCACAATAGTTCCAAACAACGTGGGTCATCGTAGGGCAATAGTTAGTCAATTGTGACATTATGTATAAAATCTTTTTATTTCGGTACTGTGCAGATGGAGAGTCCGAAACAATATAAAGATTGCAAACCAGAGGGGCTGTTGTCTCTATTTCACGCAAAATGGGAATGAGATGAGCCCAAACTGCGGCAGCATCATGTCTTACAGATGTGCTAACAGTACAAAAAGCCTGAGTTTTCGTCATCCACCCGTCTAGTTTAAAATAAAGCACAGAAGTATGTAACGTGAACTGTTTTCTACTACCGCCAAAATGAACTGATTGAATTTCAGAGTTATATTTAGAGTTATAGTTTTCACTAAAATCAATATGTATCACGCAATCTTTCTCAGTCATATTTTGTTTTAAATTTTTAATAGCCTGACTTTGATTTTTAATGTTAGCACAATGCTTTAAAAATGGTTTCAGATCATTCTCAAATTTCTTGATAAGGTCCAATGGCTTTACAAAGTGTCTCACTTTTTCAACTGTAAACGCTGTTTTTTCGACACCATTTTTGAGGTACGTACCTTTTTTCTTTTCCCAAGCCCAATATACTACGTGTACTGCATTATCAAATTCCTGATAATCCAGGTATCTGCTTCCACAATTGGGACATGTTCTCTGTAGACAATCAACGTTATCTTTATCACAGCATATGCTGCTCAAAACTGCAGATGTTGTATTTTCTTTAATGATGTGGTTCTTTTTCAAGGAATTAGTCAAAAGATCCATATTTTCATGTTTTTCACAAAGACATGTGTTTCGCGCATTCAAATTTGGTTGTGTGACCCAAAAAGGTTTCATTCGTGAAAATGTTACATAACTAATCGGAGGATAACCTGAATTCAAATATTTCTTGTGTAAATTTTGTAGTGTATCTGTCATTAATCTTTTTTGTTTCTTCACACCATTTTTAGTCACAGTGTCTTTTTTGCCAGGGCAAAGACTAGAGTTTTCGTCGTCTTCATAAAATTGTATAACCGTTGTGCGAATACGTTTTTGTTTCGGATCAATTATTGTTCTTAAGATTGGTTTTTTCTGTACTTTTGAGATTTCTCGTTCTGTGGTATTCAAATATTGCTTGCGTAGTCTGTCATACTTTTTTCTATACATTTCTTTTTCCTTACTAGCTTCATTCAATTTCTTTTGTAAGTCAGTTAATTGCTTAGATTTTGTTTTTTGATATTTCCTGAATTTCACTTTAAAATCTCGTTTGAATTCTACAGATGCAATAGATGAATCTGATTGAGGACTGTTAGGGCATAATGTTGACTCTGCTGAATTTATGCTGTCGACACTTGGTGTAGTTTGAAGCGATCCTGGTGGTGTTTGCTGTGGAGTGCTTGTACATATATAATGAGAGCTGTTTGCTACTATGGCACCAATACGTAAATTTTGACTACTAGATCGGAGGATGCGTTCACTTGACTGGCTGTAAAATCGCAACCTACGCCGGGCAACACTTGATCTAGGGTTGATGACGGGAGTATTGCTGTTTAATGTGTCCTTATCGTTACATAAAGTTCTTGGATCTAGGCTGTTGTTTGGAAGATTAAGTAACCCGTAATTTTCATCAATATTTGATGGTGGCTCTACAGATTCATTTTCTTGAATATTGGATTGTGATGCTAAATCCCCCTGATTTTTATTATTTAAAGAATCATTCGAGGCTGCCGCTACATTGCGTTTTTTTCTCTGATAAGCGAGGACACTAATTTTGTTTTTTTTTCGTAAAATCCGGAGACTGCGAGGGGTCATTTGACTTCTTGAAAGAATCAATCCAGCTGCTTTCTTTCTGGCATATCTTTCCCTATCTTTTCTAAGCAACTCTTCGCGTAATATTGGATTACTTTTTATTCTTTCTTTTCTTCTTCTTTCGTATATTCTCCTTTTTTGTCTCTCTTCTTCTGTTCTCGGATTTGGCATTCTAAAATCAAATTTCAAAAATAACACAAACGAAAACAAATATCCTAACTCAAATCAATTATTTTTTCTTAAAATTCTGAGAAATTAGCCGTGTTCGCTTCATTTCGGTGGGACTTTTCATTTCGGTGGGGTATTTTAGTCCACCGAATCCTCCGAAATGAATCCACCGAAATGAAAAAATGAAGGAAAAAAAAAACAATTAAAAAAAAGGTAATTGTTTAGTATAAAATTAACACTAGTCAAGTGAACATCAACTTAAACTCCATACAATATACAAATTTAAAACCATAAGAATAAACGATAGACAAGATATCTAAGTCACCGAAATCAATAATTTTTTGTCTTCATGTCACCGTAATGAACTACTTACGTTTTTGGCGGGAACACGCAGCAAGTTACGACGTGTAGTGTTGCACCGAACTCAGGAGCGTGACTAAGCGAAGAGGTAAGCGGGAGTGGGACACACACAAAGCATTCTGTGCAACGATATCTAGATACAAGTATATGTCCGCGGAAATGAATTATTTTCGCCGGACACTTATATTCTTACCTATCAGAGCTTGTGCAGGGTAGTTACATAAACAGTAATGTTTGCCACGGATACTGTAACTTTATGTCAATTAAATAAAGGCAGACGTTAATCTCAATGAAAAATAATACTCGTGTTATAAGGCATTTTACCATCAAAACTGGATTGCGGACACCCCACCGCGATGAAAAACTAGGCCTTTAATTATTTTTTTAAGTTATTTATTAGATTCCTAGCTTAATGTTATTTGTTGCCCAGAGTAGATAAGTACATGTTCTGTCCAAAAAAAAATATAACAACAACATTTCAGAGTCCAGCACTACCGTTTTCAGCCACGCCGCGAAAATATTATGCCTGGGAAAACTACCCCTTTGATTAAAACCATTGCTCCCTTGTTTAAGAATCCTGTTGATGCCTTCCACTTGAATTTTTGTTGCAATTCTGTGATGTACTCCTTTTGCCAGCGAACCCAAAAATGCTGACGCAGCTGTTCGACTCGCTCCCAACGTTGCAGCCTGTTCGGATTTACGTCGTCTAACTTTGGACTAGGCAGAGCGGTCAGAGGTCGTCCAACCAAGAAATGGCCAGGAGTAAGCGGAGTCAGATCACAAGGATCTGGTGAAATTGGTGATAATGGACGTGAGTTCAAAATTGACTCTATTTGGACTAAAGTGGTATATAACTCCTCAAAGGTGAGGCGTGATTCTCCTAAAACTCGCGACAGATGATATTTGAATGATTTAACACCCGCCTCCCACAGCCCACCAAAATGAGGCGCGTAAGCGGGAATGAATTTGAATTCAATACGCTCGTTCGCCATGCTTTCAGACAATGAGTTTGAATTTTGCTTAATAAAGTTACAGATCTCATTTTTAGCTCCCACAAATTGGGTACCATTATCGGAAAACATGATCGATGGTCTTGAACGTCGTGCGATGAACCTTCGCAAAGCAGCAATATATGCATCCTTGGTCAATTCTGTAACCAGCTCCAAATGAATAGCTTTCGTCATGAAACATACAAAGACTGCAACGTAAACCTTTATGAGCTTACATCCACGGCCCCGCCTGTCAGCAGCAAGAAGAGGTCCAGCGTAATCCACACCTGTGGTCTGGAACGGATAACCAGGATTGACACGCTGCTCAGGCAACTGTCCCATAATAGGGTTGATCGTTTGAGCTTTCATCCTGAAACACCTGAGGCATTTGTGTGCGACTTGCCTGGCCATGTTACGTCCGCCTATTGGCCAGAACCTTTCCCTAACTGAAGACAACAGTAGCTGTGGTGCGGCATGAAACAATCGTGAATGTTCTTCAATGAAAATTAACTTTGCAATCGGATGCTTACATGATAATAAAATGGGATGTTTTCTATCATAATCAAATTGTGAATTGCCTAAACGCCTACCTACCCTAATAAGACCTACTTCGTCTAAGAAAGGTGATAGGTTGAGTAGTATGTTTTTATTAGGTAAAGATCGTTTGGCTTGTAAGATTTTATATTCCTCAAATGACTGAATTTGTGATTGCTTTAAAATTACCGTAAATGCGCTCTCTATCTCGCTTGTAGTAAGAGGTCCTGATAGCTGCTGATCTTGGGGGTTACGAGTTTTGCCTTTGCAGTTATGTACGAACCGTAATACCCAAGCAACTGATCTCTTCAGTATTAACAATTTTGAAAAACGATTTATTTCTATCAGATCACTCACCGGTTCTGGAGCCACTACACAAGATGTGACTTCAGGCAGAGCGTCAATAATCTGTTTAAATTTTGAATTTGGCCAATCATTCTCGGTTTTACGTAAGTATGGAGGTCCGTGCCACCATAAATCTAAATTTTGAATTTCTGACATATTAACACCTCGAGTCAACAAATCTGCTGGGTTCTGTAGAGTAGGCACGTGACGCCATTCGTGGTTTTTTGTGATTTCCTGAATTTCAGCTACCCGGTTTTTAACAAATTGTTTTAATTTGTTTGGAGCCGTTTTTAACCATCCTAGAACAATAGACGAATCAGTCCATAGAATGCATCTGTTGACAGGTAATCTAAAGGCTTGGAGAACTTTATGTGTTAACCGTGCTGCTATCAGTGCACCACAGAGCTCCAGTCTTGGGATCGTAACTGGCTTCAGTGGCGCAACCCTGCTCTTTGCACAAAGCAATTGTGTGTGTACTTGATCATCATTAGAAGTACTTCTGACAAATATACAGGCCCCATACGCGTCCTGTGACGAGTCACAAAATGTATGAAGTTCAATTACACTCGGATCATCACAGGTCACGCAACGAGGTATACGCAAACTATTTAAATGTATCAAACTTGTTGTGAACTTGTGCCAGATTAGTGCAATTTCTGATGGTAAAGGTTCATCCCATGAAATTTTACACAACCAGAGCTTCTGTAGAAGTATTTTGGCTTGAATAATAACAACACACAACAACCCGAGCGGATCAAAGATCTGCCCAATGGTGGAAAAAACTGACCGTTTAGTCGGGTTTGTATGAATTGTCGGGTTATGTGAAAAGTATAATTCATCCTGAGATGCTAACCAACCAACACCTAACGTGCTGGTAGAATTTTGTTGACTAAGATTAAGTGTGGTACATATATTGGATTCAGAAGATGTGCAATTATCAATGTTGGATTTTATTTTTCGCAACTCAAAACACCCCGATGATAGAACATCACATATATCATCGCGAATTTTTAGTAAGTGATCTTTCGATTGACTACCGGTGACTAAATCGTCGACATAAAAATCCTCGCTGATTATTTGAGAGATTAAACTATCCTTGCACTCTATAGCGAGCTGCATTAGACACCTAATGGCTAAAAACGGCGCTGATGCCGTTCCGTAAGTGACTGTGTTGAGCTGATATGTCTCTAACTCTTTGGCAGGATCGTCTCTCCAAACGATTTGTTGTAAATGTCTTTGAGTTTCCGTAATGAGCACCTGCCTGTACATTTTTGCAATATCTCCGGTTAAAACATACATGTAGTGGCGAAAGCGTATAAGAATCGAAAATAGATCACTCTGTATCGTAGGTCCCACCATTTGTAAATCGTTAAACGACAAGCCTGTGGATGTCGGTGCGCTTGCATTAAATACCGCTCTGAGTTTTGTAGTGCTGCTACTTTCTCGCAAGACACCGTGGTGTGGCAAATGGCATGACCGATGTGTATGTGAATCGTCTGTATTGGTGGTAAGTGACATGTGCCCTAAGTCTCTATATTCTGCCATAAATTCAGTATACATTTGTTTCAGCTTCGTCTGTCGATTTAATCTACGTTCGAGTGATAAGAAACACTGTCTAGCCCTTTCAAATGACTGTCCTAAACCTGATTCAGGCATTTTTAACGGAATTGCTACGACAAATCTCCCATCCGACGCTCGTTTAAAGTTATTAAGAAAATGTTCTTCACAGAGTCGCTCTTCAGTTGAATATATTGGCTTAGAACAGTCCTGTGTCTCTTCAAGAACCCAGAACTTTGATAATTGCTCTTGTATATCTGTGTGGTCATTTTGCAGAAAGTTACATGTAATGACCTTTTCTGTATCATTTGTCTTGTGACTAAGGCCACTGGTTGGCCCCGAAACTATGTATCCCAACTTTGTGTGTTGTAAAATTGGACGGTGTGTACCTAGACGTATTTGTCCTGACTCAATTAGCTCCCAAAAAATGTCTGCGCCTAACAATATATCGACATTAGACGGATTGTAGTATTCAGGATCAGCCAGTGTTATATATGCAGGTATATTTGGTAATTCTTGTATACGTACACTGTTTCTGCACAAATTTGCAATGCTTGGCAACACCAAAAATGTCATATCAATGTTGAACGGGGTAACCCTTGATTCAATGGTTGCATTACAACGTTTTGTTATTTTCGAGACTGAATTGTTTATTCCTACTACTGAGGTTTGTGTATTTCTGCAATTTAATTTTAACTTGTGTAGTAAGGCCTCCGTCATGAAGGATGCTTGGCTCCCTGAATCTAGAACAGCTCTAGCTTCATGACGTCGATTGTCCTTGTCACGTATGTGTATGACTGCAGTTGAGAGCAGCACGCGCTCTGTCATTTGGACTGAGAGCACCGTAGTGGCTGCGCTGTCAACTGGTTTCTTTGTATTTTGTGTAATTGTATCGTCATGTAAAAGCGTATTGTGTCTTGAAGAGCATTTCATGCATGATCTAAGCCTACAAACGCGAGCCTGATGGCCAGCCCGCAGGCAATTGGTGCACAGCCTTAGCCTGCGTGCAGACTCTGCCCTCTCGTTAATAGGTTTATCTAAAAATTTAGGACAGTGATATATTCGATGGTTTTGTTGACAAACAGGACATTTTATTGATTGCGTTAAATTTGTCATCGCTGCTAAGCCTCTTACGTGGTCTGTACTGTATTTTTGTTTATCTACCTTGTTGGTCATGTAAATTGTTTCAAGCAAGTCAGCCTTACCTTTTAAAAATGACATAAACTCTGTAAGTGTAATTGTATTGATAGTACCTTTTCGCTCCTCCCACTCCCTAGACGTTTTAGAATCGAGTTTGGAAGAGAATAAATAAATAATGAGGGTATCCCATGTTTTAGTGGGTTCGCCTAATATTTCCAAAGATCTTAGGTTTTTGGAAAATGTGTCTATAATTTTCCTAATCGATACTGATGATTCTCGTTTTAATGATTCCTGCGAAAATAAAGCCTGTACATGATTCTGTATTAATAACCTAGTATTATTGAACCGGTCGCACAACAAACCCCAGGCAACAACATAATTATCAGGTGAAAACTCCAACGACCTAATTACCTGTGCAGCGCCTCCCTCTAATGAAGCTCGAAGGTAGTGAAACTTCTGCACATCGCTGACAGACGGATTTCCGTGGATTAGGGAGACGAAAGTGTCGCGGAACTCGAGCCAGTCCTCATAGTTCCCACTGAACTTAGGAACTTGGATGGTAGGTAGTTTTATACAACTGCTCCTAGTCCTTATATGCTTCACGGCGTTGTGAGCTGCTGCTTCTGGTGAAGGGATTTGTGTCTGTCCTGAAGAAGTATCCGTGGATGCGTTATCGTCATCGTGTTCCTCTAATTTTGGATGGTTATGACCGTGGATCTGCTTTGCTTTGGCTATAATCGCAAAATACTGGTTTTCGAATTCTTGTCGTTCCCTATACTGCGCGGCAACCTCAGATTCTTCGACTGAACACTCTATGCCTATCTGAATTTCGTCAAAGTCTGTCAGTATTTCATTTGCCTTCTCAATTCGCATATTTAACTCTGTTAATTGAGTTGGCGACAAACCCTGGGCTAACCCGTTAACATATGTGGTAAAATTTGTAAGGCGACATTTAATTGAACCTCGCTTTCTTGTAAGATCCGTCATTTTAATGGGCTGCTGTAGGAAACGACTCGAAACTAGTTATTTATTTAATGATTACGTGGAATAACAAATATATTTATTTATCGGGAATATTTAATGAAATTATTAATGAGAATATTATTTATAAGAATTCATTCAAAGTAATTTACGTAATAAAGTACTTGAACTATAATTGTATAAAGAATTGAATAATAAATGAAAATAGTATACTTTGATCTATATTTTCGAAGTATTTTACGTCATAAAATACTCGAACTTCGATTATTTACCACCACTGTATGAATATGAACATTAACTAAATTGAAATTGAACCTTAAGTTCGCACACTGTATGACTACTTTCGTTATCGTGCGAGTTGCTAATATCTGTTTAGAAAGACCGCATTCCAATGCCTGCCGGCCGGTGCGAGAACAATAGCGTTATCGCCGCGCCGAGCGGGCGATGGACACAGTGAGGTTGACGAAACTATGTAGTAAATATTAGCTGATATTTGCACTTACGAAATCCTTGTTAATAAATGCATACAGAATAGTGAATAAAATAAAGAAATTGTAATGAAAATAAATTGAAGAATAAATTATTAATTGAGAATGAAATTGAATTGGGTAATTTATATTGAATGGTTTAATTAAAGGTACTAATATTTTAATGTAATTTGGAACGGACTCACTCTGACCACCGTACACTATCCTTGGTATCCAACTTCATCCAGGTAATTTATATTAGGCTGAATCTTTCTTTCCTGTTTGTCACTCCTTCCTGCACGTCGCGCTGCGTGATTCACTGATTCTTGATATTATTCGGCTACTGAAGGACCATTGTTAACTTTGGCGTTAAATTGTTCGTTAGAAACTTAAATGAAGCTCTCAACTGGGTGAAAAATTGGTTTATTGAAATAAATTGCTTGTAAGTAAACACGCGCTCGATCGTCGTGCAACAAAGGTAGTTAGTGCATTGCGCGCGCGCAGCGCCGCTGTCTCGTCTTGCCTCTCCTTGCCCCGCACTCCGCCCCTCGCCGACCGTAGCATATTTAACACATATCTAAAGCAACATAAACCCCTCCCCCCCCCAGACTTCCTGAAGTTGGATAATATTGACAGTGTGTATACGCCCTTTAACCCAGTAGCTTCTATATTCATTGCAACAACTCATTTTGATTATACTTCTGTCGTTAAATTAATGTCCTGTGTCAGGCATATCCATTAATTTAATAACCCATTACGATACAATATGTAAATTAAGCCTTTATAGCTGTGACGCAGATGATAAATAACAATCAACAGTCGCGTCGCAGTTGTTTCAAATTCACTTGGAATTTTTTCCAATAAAAGAAAAGTCAAAGGTTACTAGCCTCGTACAGCCATGTTTTCTGTGGGCCGAATCTCGTTTTATTGTTTGTTGAAATGCATTGTAAGTTCACCAGTATATAAGTATATCTTATCTAACGAATATTGAGCGACCGAATTCGATATTTTTTGTTGTGGGAAAGTTAGTAGCAGATAAAAAAGTTACACTCAACAATGTCACTATTCTCAATTCTCAAGCATCATCGCTGCATTCTCAGTTTTCACGAAATAGGAAAATACGGTCACGGGTTCCTAACAAAAAAAACCCTCATGCTAGCATTCAATTCAATTCAGTCAGCCCCTAGAAGTCCACTGCTGGACACCACTTTTCCCAATGAATGCCACCATACCCGGTCCTCCGCATCCAGCCGCTACCGGCCACCTTCTTCAGGTCGTCGGTCCACCTGGCGGCGGGGCATCTCATTCTACGCGTGCCGATCCGCGGTCTCTAAAAAACTCGTCTGACCCAACGGCCGACATATGTGGCCCACTGCCACTTCAGCTAACACTTTCGGCTACGACGGTGACTTTCGTTCTACGCCGGATCTCCTCATTACGAATCATATCCTTCAAAGAAACTAAGTTATAATTGTATCAAAAAACAAAAAGTCAAGAAGTCATCATCAGGTAACAAATAATCTTATTTTTCAGTAGAAGTAAAAAAAAAAGTATCAAATAACTATCCTCAAATATTAACTTATTTGGAATACTGCCTTCACAGAGCCGCCTAAATAAACAGACAGGTGTCTACAATAATAACGAAAGTGGAGTTTTAAATTGTTTTTCCACGAAATACGTGACATGGCTAGTCACGCCCGGATTATAGGTAATTTCCTTTAATAACTTGCTATTACAGACATTTTTATTATTTTTTGTTCTGATAAATGTAGCATGAATTGCTTAATAATTTGTGTATGTCCCATTTTATAAATGGATTAATAATTTTTTTTGTCTATTCGATAATTCAAAGGTCGCCCGCCCTATTTCGCCAACAAAAATGGTCAATTTCTGTTTTTATTAAAATCGAGTCATCCATCATATACCAATTATTATGCTCCCTAAATTAAAAGAAAAAAGAATCACATTTTTTTTACTTTTGAGGTTTATTGACTCGATTTTGATAAAAACAGAAATTGACCAAAATTTTAGTTGGCTTACTGTGCTTTGGAGGTATCGTTTGGGTTTCTAAAATATTACAGTAAAGTTACAGTAAGTTTTACAGTAAGGTCACAGTAATGTTACAGTTAGGTGACAGTAATGTTACAGTTAGGCTACAGTAATGTTACAGTTAGGCTACAGTAATGTTACAGTTAGGTTACTGTAAATTTTACAGTAAGGTTACATTAGGTGACAGTAATGTTACAGTTAGGCTACAGTAATGTTACAGTAATCTTACAGTTAGGTTACAGTAAGATTACAGTACTGTTACAGGACAGTGTTACTTTTCATCTATTAATTATCATCATTAGCCTAAATACGTCCACTGCTGAACATAAGCCTACCCAATAGAATGCCACTCTTGGTGGGCTGTCCATTGGGGGATTTGCCATAATCACCCCGCTTGGCTGGCGGATTGGTGATCGCAGTAATGATCTTAATATACACAGGAGAACGCTGCTGTTCATATCTGCTACAATTCCTTAGTTGCCTTGACGGCACCCACGGGAATATTCGAGGCAGCCCTATTATAAACCGGGAACCACATGGTTTGATGTTAAAATGACTTTGTTTGGATTGGAATTCTATTGTTACAAATATTTGTGATATTAATGTTCACATGAAATGCGAAAGTGTAGATTTTCGTGTAGATGTTTTTTGCTCAATCACGCCTCAACGACTGAACTGATATTAATAATATATCCATAAGCTGTAAAATAGAACCATAGTGGAGGTATACCGGTGTAAGTGCACCCCCACTATTCAGCTGTAAAATGGCTGCATATTTTGTCAGTGTGCTTTTAGTCGGAGATATATCCCAGTACAAATCAACACAAACTTTCCATAGCGTTTATTTCCATTAACAAACGTATTTAATTACGGATCTATAAACCTTTTACGACTCATTCTGTGTAACCCTAAATTCGTAATGGTACAGCGTGCTACAAATATTTATAGATGGTACAGTATCCGTTGTGATGATTACTCAATTATCTGTGGACTTTAAACTGTTCCATGATGGCTCATAGTTCTCAGATAAAGACCACTCTCTATCTGTTGTGCTATTCACTAAAATACAAACTCACGTGCGAGTCTCACCCAAGTGACTTCACTCACTTTGAAACCTAATCCATTGGCATCTGTAAACATTCTAGAGCACTATCGAAGTGAAGTGAGTTTTTGTTCACCTCACTTCGATAGTGCTCTGGAATGTTTACAGAATGCCAATGGATTAGGTTTCAAAGTGAGTGAAGTCACTTGAGTGAGATTCGCACATGAGTTTGTATTTTAGAGAACTCAAACAAAAAAAATGTAACTCTTTTTTTTTTGTAACTTTGTTTTCAAATGCATGCTTTACTGCGACACGATGTTGTATACCCACGTGACGGGACATAGTTGAGCTCTAACTATGACATGTAATCCTTTATATACCAATGATCCACAATAGAGATATTTCATTTTATTTCATTTCAAGATATTTCATTTCATTTCAGAATGGCACTACTGGTTGCCACTCAATTCATAAAAGCATCTGCTGTAATAAAAAAATATGTTGGTCAAGTCCCATGTGTAAGTTAGTTGTGGAACTAATAAAGTAAAGCAATAATCCAGAGTACCAACTGGTGCAAAGTTAATATTTGCACCATACACCAAATTACTCCGTTAATGTCTAGGCAAACATACATCGAACGTTATAACGACCGTGTTGGCGTGACAGGGGTGGATTCAGGGCGGTTTGGGACCTCAAATAGGGCCTCAAAATCTTTCTTTAAGGACCCTTCTAAATATATATAAAAGGAGACCATGACTGTCTGGTGTAAACAGGGTAGAAACTACCTTAAATATAGAAAATAGCAGATTTTACTCAAATGAGACTTTATTTTATTTACAGGGACACATTGTCCCGCTTGACTCGGGGAAAAACCAAGACAGATTAAAATTATATTAATTTAATCTTGTCATGGCTAGGTGGTTGAGCCATTACTGGCCTGGCTATCGCTGGAAGTGAGGGATTGCCAATTAGGATGAAGGTCGGAGATGAACGCTGCTAGCAGGTCTTCCAAACAGGGTCTAAACCCTAAGGCTCATATATCGTTGAAATGGTAGGCATTCGAAGCCTGAAAAAGTGAATGGTATTAGGTCCTCATCAAGTGAGAATCTCCATGCCATACACCATTCCACATCACAGCTGATAAGCTTAAGCCTTGATGGTAAATTTGACTGTGGGGATACATGGAGATCTGTATGTAATGAAGGGTAGTGAAAATGAGATTTGATAATGAAACTAGCTGTGCCTGCGGTGGACTACAGATTCCGCTCCCGTTCCCACTCTCGCTCCCTATCCCACTCCCACTCAGACTCTCAATCCCGATTCCGATCCAATGCCACTCCCACTCCTACTCCCGCTCCAACTGTAGTACAAACCAATCGCAATATGATTTTTGCATACAATGGCTGCTAGAAAAATTTACTTTATTAATATCTCAGGTTCTAAGTGGCGCATCAATATGAAACATGCACCAGATTTTTGCTCCAGCAAGACAAGTGTGAAAACTGCATCAAATTCAATAGTAGTGGCGTGATGAGGTAACCGACATACATACAGATAGACAGATAGACAGACAGACAAAAATTCTATAAATAATTATTTTGGCTTCTATATTGGCCCTATAAAGACCCATTTATTTATGGCCCTATATTTACCAATTTTTTACAATATCTCTCATGTACAGACATAGACCAGTTATAGTTTTATTATATGTATAGACTCTAGTATATATTATTATTGGTATAAACTATTGGATTGACAAATTACGAAAATCATATAAAAATATGAAGAGCAAATAGTAATTGAATGGAATGAAGAATATGATTTTAAAACATATACAGCCCACAAGAAATGAGTTTGTAGTGCGACCACAAGACGACGCGACGAAACAATACTAAATACGACGTCCATTTACGTACTGTCATCGTAGGAGCCACCGGCATGACGTCTGTTGACGTACCTACTGTCCACAAATTTATTAATACAAGGTGCATTCATAGACTGAAAAAAATCTTAGGTACATAATTAACAACAAAATAATTAAATCTGAGAATGTAGTATTGCATATTAAAAAAAAGTCTCATTTTAGTAAAATTGATAATTTGAATATTTAAGGTCCGTCCTTCCGTTCGTGAATCCCTGCAGATAGCGTACGTTTTTTCAGTAATTCAGTAGTTTATTCATTTATTGTTCGGTAGGTATTTTATTGTATTTTGTGTACCTACCTATTGAAATATCTGGAAGTTTATCTGATTTTTTTATTTGGCATACGCCCTCAGGGATGACGCCTACCTCACACAACATGTAAGCCTGGCGATCCAGCGAGGTAATAGCGCCAGAGCGTCCTGAGGAGTATGCCTCACCACGAGGGGTTGGACGGCGTACACCTGTTGTAAATAATTGTGTTTTTTTATAATTACTGTTTTTTTAAACTCAATCTTATAAATTCTTTTCCTTTTGGCATAAAACACCAAAATAATTATTATGAACCAAATTAATTAAAACAAAATGAACCATTACAGTCAACGCGGATAGCGGTCGGCCATTGATCTATATAATTATTTTATATAGATCAATGGCCGACCGAATTAATAAATAGATCTATTCAATCTGATGATATCTATATAAAAAATACATATCATCAGATTGAATACGTTCACTGCTGAACATAACCCTCCCCAATAGAATGACACTTTTGGTGAGCTGTCCATTGATGAATTTGATATAATCACTAACGCTTGAAAGGTGGATTTTTGATCGCAGTGATGATCTTAATATACAATAGAGAACGCTGCTTGTCTCTGGTGCAATGCCTTAGTCACCTTAATTACACCCACAGGAGAATTGGGGGTGGTTCTATTCTAATCCGGGAACCACACGGCCCATAAAATGATATAAGTGCACACACACACACACATACAACTCCACACTTCATGCACACACACACAACATCCCAAACACTTATTTTTTTCTTTTCTTCTGTAACATATCCGTTCTTATTTAATTATTTTACGTGAAAACCTGTTATTAGCTATACTAAATGTTATCATATCCCTCATTGTAACACTGCAAATGTTTGTAAGCTGGTGGTTTTCCCAATAAATAAAATAAAATAAGTGATTGATATGATTCTAGAACCTGAAATTTTCCCAATGTGACTTAGAAAACCATAAAGATGGGATTTACTTATCGAAATTCCTGATATTTCACTTTTAATGCGAACGAAGTCGCAGGGCATCCGCTAGTACTAGATAGCGTACGTTATTAAGATATTGTTTACTTTGTGAATTTATACTAATTTAACTTAAATTTAACATAGCAATTTCTCAAGTGGTTAACTCAATTAGTTTTACAACTTGTGTGGTTGTGACGCCGCGGGGCAATTGGGAATTCTATAGAGTTCGTACATCTATGGCCTTAAGGGTATAGAAATATATTTAGATTATGATGCGTTTGGCTTTTTCTAATACCGTCTGTCGTGGGAATGGCGAGGTTGGGAGGGCCAGGAGTTACAGCTCGCTACCGTCTGTCATAGAGCAAACTGCTAAGGAGAAAAATTTTCATGCTATTGATAATGGCTGAATTGGTGTTACTTTAGGCTAACTTTAACATCTGGCATTTGTACCAATTTAAGAGCAAATTTCTTTCTTTCTTTCTTTTCTTTCTTTGAAGTAGAACTATCTGCTATATAGCTTCGATATTTCCGGACAAGTACAACTTGGATCTTTTTTTGGAACTCTCTCCACGGCAGGCCTCATCGTCAATTAGTATCAGCTGAGGCTGAGGTCGAGCGAAAACCCATGAGGAATAAAAAAAGAATTAAAAAAGGTTGTTGGCATTTTGTATTTTTAAATACATCGTTTGCGCACCTAAACTTGTTGCTAGGCGTGGAGTAGGTACATCGTATTTTTTCATTAACAAGAGGCGAGAAGGTTAATCCACTAGGTTTTACATAGCATAGTTAGTACATAGTTAGTATTACACCTGCCGGAAAGCACTCAAATATTTTTCTAAAAAGAAAGCAGAAAGTCCTGTATTATTTCCGTACTAAAAAGCGGGAGAGAAAAATGTATGAAAATCCATTGTTAACGTGCTATGCGGGAAGGAAAAATATATGAAAATTAATTGTTAACGTTCTGTTTTTTTCTAGAGGACCCGAAGCGCGCGGGCTTTTAATTTTTTTTACGGCTACATGGAGCATAGACTTCTTTGCTTTTCTCTATTAGAGAAATAAACAAATAAAGGGAAAATCGTGACTTTTTGGCAGGAGTTTGGCAAAGATGGCCGTCTCTAGTATATAAAAAACCAAATATCTATTAATTGAAGTTTTAATATAAACATCAATTTAAGGGCTTTTTTGTTTTTTATTTTCTTCGTAGGTGTAGTATAAAGCACTATGTATCACTCGACGAGAAAGTGCGGTTCCCAATTCAGGTGTATTAAGGCTGCGCTTCGGGGCTTTCTTCCCTCGGTGAACGATGTACTTATGGTATAAGATTTTGATAGAACCATTTCCACAAAATAAGCCTATTACAAACAAAAGCTGTAACTGTAAATAATTCTTTTACTTTTGCCCTTTTAAGAATCAAATGAAAATAGATTTCACAGAACTTTGAAGCTTTTTTTTCACGAACAATTTGTCGTGTTTATTTGACGTTTTGACTAAATATCTAAGCTCAGTTTTCTAAGAAAGGTCTCAATTTAAAATTAATTGCGTGCTTTTTAAATACAGACTGCAAATACAAAGTTGCCCTAATGGTATACCTATATAATAATTTGTAGTTATGAGTTATTACGATTTAAACATATTAATATGTAAATAAATAAATAAATAGAATGTAGATCTAATATATAGAATACTTCGATAAACATTGAATTTATTTTAACCTTATTACTGTACAACAACACCGGACATTGGCGGCACTAGAAAAATACTATATTATATTATTACTAGATAGACGTAGATTGTAGATAATTTATTTATTCCTATTTTGTTGTAAATATCTATTGAATTTTTTTATCTCTGTACCTTCCTACTTTTATCTACTTTTATTACCTTATGCAATATTTTTTATGTTTATATATTAGAAATCTGTTAATGGCTAATGTTTAATTTATATTATACTGTATTATATATTTTTGTAAATTAACTGTAGGTTTCAGAATGAATAAATAAAATAAAAGAATCGACCTTCACTTGCCAACTTCACGTCTTCCCAAAAATTAAAGTGCGTACTAAATATAACGTTGAGATCAAAACTCAGATTTTCCCCTTTTATACCCCCCTTTTCGTGTGAGAAAAACATCCACCGCGCATTTTTTTCATTATTAATCTTGCTTTGCAACTACGTGCACAAAATTCTTGTCTAGATATACCCGCTCCAACACCAAATCATGTTCCAATTATAATTTAAAATATGAAATTTTATGTCGTTTGAAGGTGGCACAGAATTAAATTTAGATTACGTTCTGAGTACATCTATAAAAAATAGATTCGCCGCGAAGGTTTTTCAGTTCAAAATGTGCCTGTCCTTTGAGCGTTTGTTTGGACTTACCTCATTTATTTTCAGGGTACCGCTTTTTCAGGAAACCTATTAGCGAAATCGTTTTGTCCCTCTGGGAGTTACCATACACTAAAAAAAAGTTGATTTGAGCAAGAACTTTGTTAACAGTGATCGTAACTCCATCCCTAAAGTCTTGTTTTCTTGAACTAAGTCTTGTCTTGCCCATACACGAACTGAACTTTATCACGATCTTGTTTCAAATGATCATAAAAATGATTACTATAGGCAAAGATAATATATTACTATAGGTACTTTATGTAACATATAACAACCAAGACAAAATGTCACTGAGTTGACCACAAATTTTATCAGTGTAATAAGTACATTATGTATGCTCACGCCTTGGTCCCAGAGGGGTAGGCAGAGACGATATATCGCCACTTTGCGCAAATCTAATGTCGCAAAGTAGCTTTCACATGCTAGCGGCGACACATGCTGAGTCAGGGCCTTTCCACTAGCACGACACACGGGCACACACACGCCTCCAGGCTGCGCTCTCGCGGGCTCCCAACGTAGACGTGTAAACAGAAGAAGTTCTATTGTGTCTCGTTGGGTGCCCGCGAAGCGATATGTTTTGTCCACGAAATTTATGTTTTCTACTTGTTTGTGAACTTGTGTTGTGTCAGTGAATAAATGTCTGTCTATCTATCTATCTTTCAGTCGCCCACTTTTCGCCTCGTGATACCCCTTGACGTGACGTGTTGCGAACAGCATCGCCGCCTTGTTGAGGTACCACGGTTATCTAAGGAAATAATTGTCCACCTCGTCAGAGCCTGACTTGACTGAGCATGACTCGGTAAGGCTAACAGTGCCCGGAGTTCACCCAGCTCCGGGATGTAATAAGTATTTAAAATTATTTGACGCTTTTTTTATTGTTGATGGGATTGAGGCCAAGCGCCAACCTCAATCTCACCTGATGGTATATAAGTGATGATGAGGCCTAGTGTAGAGCACGCTTACCCAGTAGATGACTTCACTCTTCCTTTAAAGAGATCCAAGTGTACTTGACCGGAAATACCGCATTATGAATGAGGAAGCAAAACGCTATACAATACAGATAGTACTGACCAAGTATGAAAAAGGACTCGCATGAAGTTAGGCATCTTCTGGGCAAGCGCACCGCGGTAGAGCACCTTAGGCCTCATTGCGTCACTCACCACCAGTACTTTGAGATCAAGCTTAAACCATCCAGAATAAAAAAAAACAAATAGAAAAATAATTTATATAAAGTGTTGGCTTAGTGACTTGAGCGTTGGATATGTCATGAGTTTTATCTTGGGCTTGATTCTTCAGAAAATAATTTTTGGACCAATTATTTTTTCTTGGTCTACCCAGGGTGTTATATTTGTTTGTTATCAGGTTATCACTCAAGCTCAGACAAAGTAGAATTTCAGTTATCTGACCCAGGCTGGATTTAGTACCCAAATTGGGTATTAACTTTATTATTACACCAGACTTGACCTGGGAATACGTACTAACTACTTTGTAATCAAAAATTAGAATACATCCCACATGTTTTTGATGTCTGAGCTGGAATGACGTCACCCCAGCTTGTATCCTATTCTTGTTTACTTCACATACCACAATATTGCCTCCTAATTCCGGATTAAGTGTACATACATATATTCTATGCTAAATCATTAATATTAGGAAAAATCATTACTGCCCTTCTGTATTGCCATAGCCTTTTTATTACATTTGTATCGTCTCAACGTCGTCGCGCCACGTAGTCACGCCGTCATGTAAGTAGTTAATAGTTTGTATTATATTACTGATAGTTTCCACAGTTACACTCTTCATTTCCCGTGGGAAAAATGAATATTCGCCAACTCTCCTAATTCATTTTCTCATGGGAACTTTTATCACCATCATCATACTTAGTACCCTTACATGTACTTAGCTGGACTTAAGCCTTCCCCAACCCCACCATACCCGGTTCGCCGCCTTCCCCATCTACCTTCCGGCCACCGTCCTCAGGTCATCGGTTCACCTGTCGCTCCAACGCCAAGAATGGTGAGGAGGCGGGAATGCCGTAACGGCCGTCGGTTCTGCAACACATGTCACCCGCCTACTGCTACTTCAGCTTGCTAATTTATTCGGGTATGTTGGTCACCTTCGTTCTTCGTCGGATTTCCTTATAACGGATGCATCCTTCAAAGAAATCCAAAGCATAGTCCTCTTCATAGCTCTCTGAGCAAGGTACGCGAGGTATGCTCGGTATGCGCGGTATACGAGTTATGGGCGATATGCGCAGTATGCTCGTTACGCGAGGTATGTGCGATATGCGCGGTATGCGAGGTATGCGAGATATGCGCAGTATGCTAGGTATGCGCAATACGCACAGTATGCTCGGTACGCGCGGTGTGCGTGGTAGTGGTAGAGAAGGTGCAAAATGACATTGTAATTGCACGAAGTTATTTGAATTATCGATGAATTATTTCTATTCTCAAACATTATGATTACCTACTGTGGTGGTCATTTACTTAATAGCGTTAAAACTGTGTAAACCCAAATATTTAGTACTACTTCCGTAATGTCTGCCAAAATTGTTCAATAAATGAAACAAGCTGCACATTAATGTCAATGACTGATAACACTTGTAGGACAAACAACGATCTCTATGTACTACTAGATGGAGCGTTCCAAACAATCGCTCTGTTCCAGACAACTGCGGCTCCGGGAGCCGCAACTCTTACCTGAAGAAGCACCTTTAATTATTTATTAAATATTGACGCTATTTACCTTTAGCGTCCATATTTAGTAATAACTAGCTGTGCCCGCGGCTTCGCTCGCGTGAACTACAGAATCCGCTCCCATTCCCACTCTCGCTCCCGCTACCGCTCCCGCTCCGGTCCCGCTCCCGCTTCCGCTTTCGCTCCCGCTCCCTCTGCCGCTCCCGCTTCCGCTCCGGCTTTGGCTCCCGCTTCCGCTTCCACGCTCACGCCCACTCCCACTCCAATTCCCACTCGCAGCTCCAAATGTAATCCAAACGCATCGCAATCTGAATAGTACGGAAATATTATTATGTGCAATATATTGCATACTAACCTTACCTATATTTCATTCCAGATTAATAGTCCTATGAAAACCAACGCTATTTACGTCTCGGTAACATATACATGAAAGGGTCACCAGCAGCAAAAATAGGTTTGTATTACCAAGTAAACTTAGCGGTCCACTTAGGAACACCATCTATTGTGTATTTTGTTTTCGAGACGCAAATGCGTTTGTTTTCATAGGACTATTAATCTGGAATGAAATATAGTAATGTATTTGAAAACTAAAAATGTCTATAACTATTGATTGAGTCAGCCGATTGCGATGAAATAAAGACTAAATGTTAAGTTAAGTTAATCCCCATATTTTTGTGAAAAGTTTATCAAAGCCCGATCAGTAGATTTTAAGTGATGCGTGCACAAACTCACAGACTAACAGATAAACAGACATACAGACAAAAATTTCAAAAATGATAGAAATGTGTTCTGTTGCTTATCCTTAGACTGCCCAATTTTTTTTTTGCAAATATATTCAATGTACAGAAACGCGATGATTACGATTTTATTTATTTAGTAATAATTAAATGTTCTGCGTAGTAACTGCACAAGTTTCAAAGCGAATGTGAACAAGTTAAGCCGCAGTTGCTTGGAACAGAGCGATTGTTTGGAATGCTTCATCTGATTGTAGGTATCGCAAATTCGACTTCGACTTCTTGTTGCAGTTGGAGTTGAAGTTGAAGTGCTACATTTCAGATATATGTATACAGTTGCAAAGTTTATTTAATAGTTTATTGTACACACAAATATACAAAGAACAACACAAAGAAAAGAAAATCATACAAAAGTATAAGCTTATTTCTAAAGAAATTTCTTCCAGCTAACCTGCGGTGAAGATAAGGGATTATGGAGAGGCAGTTCTGTAGTTCAATACTAATTCAGAATAAAAAGTTTTTGGGTATAAAATCGCTAGTGTAAGAAATAGTCTGGCTACAGTTTCACATTCATTAATCTCACTAGAAAGGCCTTTTATGCGTGATAAATGATGTAGGTACTTGAATCAGAGCTGAGTGCGTGACTTGGTGGTATATTTATTAGTGTCCGACCGAAACTAGTTTTGTAGCCGAAACCGAAACCGAATCTTCGGCCTCGGTCTCAGTTTCGGCCGAAACCGAAACTTATTTACGCATGTTAATATTTCTATTCGATGCTGAAATCAAGTGTGTTTTATATGTTATATAGTTAATTCGTGTTAAATGAAATAATAATGATAAAAAATAACAATTAAAGTATTTAATATAAAATAGATTTGTTTGTTACAATAGGTACACTGCACTTTATTGCACAACCAAATACAGTTAAAAGTTTTAAAAGTTAAAATAAAACAATTTAGGTCTTATCGCGATTTCTTTCAGACAGTCTTTGGGCATAAATTATTATGCCACATACATTTAAACGATAAATGGGTACTTATATAAAATTAATTAAATATAATATTAACTTTAACTTGAACAAATGTATTAAACAATGTTACTCTTGTAACAGACCGCAACCAATCACGAACACTGAGTTTCGGCTTGGCCGAAGTTTCGGCTGGTTTTTGGCCGAAACCGAAACGATGGCCGAACCTCGATTTTTTGGCCTAAACCGAAACCGAATCTTCGGTCGGACACTAGTTATTTACTATAGCTTTATCCTGCGTTGATACCCGGTATTATCATCAGTCTATTCGTCCACTGTTGGGACATCCTCAAGACCGTCACCACACCCAGTATTCCCCACCTAACTACCACACTGGTGAAATTTGTAGCTTAATAAATCTGTATATTTGTAAACTGTCCTTGTTTAATTCCCATAGCACTGGAGAAAATTTATTTTTATTTGCAACTTAACATCAAAAATTATTATGTATTTCCCGTAGGAATGAGATGTTTTTTCGGGTTAAAAATTATCCTATCTCCTATTCCAGGACCTAAGCTATATTGTGTGCCAAGTTTCATCCCGATCCGTCTAGTATTTACTAGTGGTTTAAGCGTGATTGAGTAACAAACATCCAAATATCCAAACTTTCTAATTTATAATATTTCGTAGCATGATTCTTTAGACCTCATACTCTCTGATCCTGATGACTAAGAAATATAAGGAAAGAAAATGCCGACAACTGAATCCCGGTGATAAGTCAAAAAAAGTTTACGTGTACTAACCAGAATGAAATGTCCAAATACACCCATAGACCCGGACGGACAAACACACGGACGCGATTCTGTGTCAACAGGACGTGACTGGCATGACCATGGCGAGATAACGAGAGGGAACTATGTAAGTGACAGGAGAAAGGAAGATTTTCTTGTAAGAGACGATAAAAAAATAGCACTGGACTGCTTGGAAGCATCCCGCCGCTATCTCATAACAATTTCGATAGGGAAGCTGACAGAAGAATCCAGTTAGGGTGGGCAGTATTTGGAATACTGCGTCAAGTCTTCACGTCGCCTATTCCACAATGTTTAAAGACAAAAGCATACTTACTGCCTGTTATGACCTACACGATGCAGAAACGTGGATACTGACAGTCGGTCTGATCCACAAGTTTCAAGCCGCTCAGCGAGCTATGGAGAGGGCTATGCTCGGTGTTTCTTTGAAGGATATGAGAAATGAAGAGATCCGCCGAAGTACGAAGGTGACCGTTCGTTGTTATTGAAAGGATTAGCAAGCTGAAGTGTCAGTGGGCGGACCACATCTGTCGCAGAACCGACAGCCGTTGGGGCAGACGAGTTCTGGAGTGGAGACCGCGGATCGGCACGCGCAGGGTGGGACGCCCCACCAACAGATGGACGGACAACCTGAAGAATGTCGCTGGAAGCGGCTGGATGCGGAGGGCGGAGGACCGGGTGTGGTGGCATTTAGTCCAACAGTGGACGTTTAAGGGCTGATATGATGAACTATATTAATAAATACACAATCACTTAATACCTACCTGATAACACAACTGGTACCATCCTCGTCTCCTTCCCTCTTTTGCCTCCGCCGCAGAATATATAGATACGCTTATTAAGGTTTATGTCCAGCAGTGGCCGTCTAAGGGCTGATATGATATCTCACACTAAACACGCGAATTTACCATGTGAGACATGGTTTAATGCGGTTCGAGCCTATGCTGATTTGACTCAGGATACTGTTGGGGTTTCAGTGATACTGCAGTGCATCAGGGATGTTCGTTGCAGCACGCGTGGATGCTTCTCTGGTGCTATGGGTTCGTGTCAGGCCCAACATCATCCTTAGCGTAATGCGCGGCAGGGTGGACAGTACAAAAAGAGAATACTAAATATCACTACGTTAGGATGCGACAGACCTACTCGTGGTACAGCATGGCAGATATATCGACGCTTAAGTTTAGAGAGAGATGCACTTATGTTGTTGACGTACAGGGTTGTCCCTCTCTCGATTGCGATAGGCTACCAGCCAGCCATATTATTATTTACGCTGACACACGCACGAGTACAGACAGGCGGTGCGCCTGTTGGTAATAGCTCTAGTATATATTATCTTTGGTAATAGTAATGAAATCTTGTATGGAGTGTCGGGGGTATGGTACAGGCATTGGGAAGCTATCTACCTTGTTCAATACAAATGTAAGAATGCCGTGTGGTGGCGGTAGAGTAGAATAGGACTACTCCAACTCTTCCCTTGGATGTCGTACAAGGCGACTAAGGGAATACATTATAAAACATCAATCAGGCCTCCCCAACCCGTCTGGCCAGCGAGGGGAGTGTAGGCCAAATCCTCCGTCTGTCTCCGGCAGATGAGAAAGGGTTGTGCTCCTGCAGTGGAGACAAAATAACCTGATGAATTAATTAAAATTAATTAACTCCGGGCACTATTAGCCTTACCGAATCATGCGGGGCTCTGATGAGGTGGACAATTATTTCCCTAGATAATCGTGGTACCTCGACAAGGCGGCGATGTGGTTCGCAACACATCACGTCAAGGGGTATCACGGGGCGAAAAGCGGGCGAAGGAAAGCCGCTTTGCGACATTAGATTGCGAAAAGTGGCGATACATCGTCTCTGCCTACCCCTGTGGGAATACGGCGTGAGCATTATGAATGAATGAACAATTTAGAAGCATTTGCTGTGATTGAGGTCGCCTTCCTCCTGTGGTTACACCACCACCTTATCCATATTGACTGACGAATATCCGACGCAAATTAGGGCGAAAGCTTGAGTGTTTTGGTTCGGACTAATCCAGTATAAAAAGTACTGACTATTGCGTCCAATTAACTTTTGGATCGTGGTCTGAATACAGACTCGTGCTACCAGCAGAGGTCAAGGAAATTCGTTAAAGAATTTACTTTGTTGCTCCGTTTGACATAGCAGTACTTATGTAAGATTAGTCACAGGTTCAAATCAGGATACTATGTCTCCCGCGACTATCATCAAACTTTATGATGATTATTACTATACGTATAATAGCGTTTAGTGGATAATAAATATGCATTGTATGTTTTTTTTGGGAGTGTTCACTTTCTCTATAATCTAATAAATAAAAACGTTAACTTCGCCTGTCTGGACATGGAAGATATTTGCAAAAAAAAATGGGAGGTTTTTAAAACCGATAAGGGCTAAACTCGGAGTAACGTGCTTTATTTCATCGCAATCGGTTTAGTCAATCAAAAGTTATAGACATTTTTAGTTTTCAATTACAGGTTGGTATGCAATATAACAAAGAAATATAATTTAAATGTACGGTACTATTCAGATTGTGATGAGATTAAACTACATTGTAGCTGTAGTGGGAGTAGGAGCGGGAGCGGGAGCGGGAAAGGAAACGGTAGCGGGATTGGGAACGAGAGCGGATTCTGTAGTCCACGCGAGTATAACCGCGGGCACAGCTAGTACAATATATATGAGTAACCATTCATCATCGTCATCATTAGTCTGTCAATGCTCACATTAAATTCAGTCCTTGGGACTTGCCCTTCCTTCACTGGTAGGTGTTATTTGTTAGCGTACCTCCGTTGATCCTCGAGAAGTTGCGGGGGGAGCAGGCGTGGAGGTGGGAAACTGTCAATGTTCACTGTTGTACAAAGGATTTACTTTACATCCGTCAATATCAGACATAGACATAGACATTTATTATTGGTAATCGGCAATTACAAGTCATACAATTTTAAAATCTATAACATAACATAGTAATAAATATTATATAAAATGATTATGTCTCATAAAATAACATAAAAGAATAAACAAACATTAAACACTACTAATTACATTTACAATTTTCAATGAAGTCATCAAAGCTGTAGAAAGTTTGCTCGATGAGCCACTTCTTCAGCCTCAGTTTAAATGAGGGAGTAGAAGGTGTGTCTGTTATGTCCTCGGGTATCCGGTTGTAGACGGACGGGCCCATGGAACGTATTACGTTTAGACGTTTAGGTCCTCGGTCCATCTAATAATGGAGGGCGTCCATGACAGGACAGTTTGTGGACGTAAATTTAAAGAGTGGTTGCTTGCGGTGCCTAATTAGGATAGCTGTATTATAAATAAAATAAAAAGTAATATTGACGTATGGGACAAAAAGCCAAAATCGGGTTTTAGCTTCCCAAACCCAATTTTCAGCTCTCAATCGAATGGTGTATTTAAAAAACTGTAAAAACCAATAATTCTATCCTTGACATGGTTAATATAGGTGCACAAACAAATTAGTTAACATCACAAATAAAAAATAAAAAAGGTTAAATAAATGTTAATATTAAATGCTCTCATGTATGTATATAATAGAGTATTAATTTCTCTTTTATTCTAAACACGTATAATCGGGTTGCAGAAATCCCTATCGTCTCATGACGTTAATCTTTCACGCAAAACTCTTCAAATAACCTTCATAATCATTATTCATCTATCATCAGTCAACTGTCTGGGCGACAAAAACCAGACCCTTCTCACTGCGACATTTGGACGCCATATTTTAATGTTAATGCCTAAGTACATACTTAATCTTTGGACAATAATAGATACCATATGTCTGTACATGGGAGATATTGTAGAAAAATGTGTATGAGGGGTATTTATAGGGCCAGTAGAAGCCAAAATAATTGTTTTTAGAGTTTTTGTCTGTCTGTCTATCTCTCTCTGCCTATGTATGTTTGTTACCTCATCACGCAAAAAACTACTGAATGAAATTTGATGCAGTTTTCACAGTTGTCTTGCTGGAGGTCTACCTTAAAACCTGTTGCATGTTTCATCTTGATACGCCACTTAGAACCTGAGACAATAATGAAGTATTTTTTTCTAGAAGCCATTATATGCAATACAAAGAAGTTTAATTATTTTGTTCGGTACAATTCATATTGCGATTGGTTTGTATTACAGTTAGAGCGGGAGTGGGATGGGATCGGGATTAAGAGTCTGACTGGGAGTCGGATAGGGAGCGAGAGTGGGAACGGGAGCGGATTCTGAAGACCACGCGATTGGAGCCGCGGTCACATCTATACTGAATATCCCCACCTCCCCCCCGCCAGTTTAACGTCGCTCGCAAATTAAAGCATGACGTGTAGTACGCCGCCGGTTAGAAAGAGAAGCACTTATGTGTTGACGTATAATGTTGTTCTTCTCTCGATAGTTTACGCACACACACAAACGTGTACGGACAGGCTGGTGCTCCTGTAGTAGTAGTAGGTGTTTATATTATGTTTGCTTGTATGGAGTGGGAAGGTATTCTATACCTAAGTATAGTTTAAAAGCATCTAGAGCTGCTAGAGGTCGGGGGTTCGATTCACACTGGGACAGACAACTTTGTACAAGTTAGTTAGTCTTTAGGGATCCGCCTGTCTGTTTGTTCGGCTGATAACTCGAAAACCGATTGCGCTGTAATGTAGAATGTATGTGTGGGTAAAATTTAAAGCATTAATAGAAAAAACATCAAAATTCCAGGATTTTTTTTCCTTTCCCAAAATATTCCAGCAAAGTGTACGACGTACACTTTGCTGACTTTTTCAGTACTATTAATTAAGTCATATAACGTAAATTTTGTTAATTCAAGAGTAAACGGAGTAAAGCCGCTGGTCGGTACAAATTTTTTTGGCGCCCAACATGGGACTCTTTCTGAGAATTAGTCATTTTAATTATAATCATCAGCATTAATCCTAATAATAATAAAAACTTTATTTAAGCAGTAAGTTTACATAAGACAAAATTTACATAAATTTATGACAGTAATTTAAATTATTTACGGAATAGTTGCTACAGTAGATGCCGTGTGGTTTCCGGTAGAGTAGAATAGGACCACTCCAACTCTTCCCGTGGATGTCGTACAAGGCGACTAAGGGAATACATTATAAAACCTCAATCAGGCCTCCCTTACCCGTCTGGCCAGCACGGGGAGTGTAGGCCAAATCCTCCGTCTGTCTCCGGCAGACGGCCGGCGGCTCCTGCAGTGGAGACAAAAATAACCTGATAATGAAGGAATAGTTAACAGTGTAAATATGTGGTACTGGAGCCTAAACTAGATTGCCCTGTATCAGAGGCCTCTATCCTCGGATAGTTTGTCGAATTGTAGGTTTTGTGTGTAGTGAGTGATATAATTAATTATGAAACAGTTTTTTTATTTATTCGTTTCTATATTTGGTTAAATGTATCTATTTAGACACAAAGCAAAATGTATTCTCTATTTGTCTGCCTGAGCTTAGCAATTGTTTCTTTATAAACGCACCATGTTGTTTTCAGGGATAATTATAAACCTTACCTATATCAACCACCACTGCATCTTTTTGACCTTTATCCCCTGAAATAACCTTCCTTCCTATTATAACTGACCTCAGTAAGGATCTACCCTTTTAATGTGCCTAGTACCTACTGTTCCCGCAATTTGAAAACTCTTTATAAGCATTTCATTATCCTCATTATATAAGTCTGAATGGAATTAATTAAGAAGTTGCTGACGATTTCATACTGCGGATATCATTAAAACCGTTTTATAACTGTAGAGCAATTTTTTAAGCTCAATTGGAGATTTGGCTCGATCGCCAGGTGTCGTGAGTTCGATTGCAGACAGACAACTGCGTGCAGTTTGTACAAGTTGGTTCGGCTCTGATACCCAGATTTGTAAATTGTGATGTCCTTGACTGATTTATAAAATACTAGCTGTTGCCCGCGACTTCGTCCGCATGGACAACTTAACAACACAAATTATTATGTAATTCCCGTAGGAATACGATGATTTTTCGAGATAAAAACTATCCTATGTCCTATTCCAGGACCTAACCAAGTTGTATCACGATCCGTCCAGTGGCTGAAGCGTGATTGAGTAACAAAGATCCAAACATCCAAATATCCAAACTTTCACATTTATAATATTAGTAGGATAGCGAATCCTATTCGGCTATGTCGGTGAGTTTCATTATTCGTCGGATCTCCTCATTACGAATCATATCTTTTAAAGAAACCCTGAGCATAGCCCTCTCCATAACCGAAAGGATGAGTAAGCTGAAGCGGCCGTGGGCGGGCCAAATATGCCGCAGAACCGATGGCTGTTGGGGCAGACGAGTTCTGGAGTGGAGACCGCGGATCGGCACTCGCTGGGTGGGACGCCCCACCGCCAGGTGCATCGACGACTTGAAGAAGGTGGCCGGTAGCGGCTGGATGCGGAGGGCGGAGGACCGGGTATAGTGGGGCTCATTGGGGAAGGCCTATGTCCAGCAGTGGACTTCTAGGGGCTGACATAATGATGATGATGAATCCTATTATATATGGTTCCCTATTACTGAACCAACTCCATCAGTCCTAGTCATTGGCCTCTAGCTCAGAAACGTGAAGAGATATTATGTTAAACGTTCACAATTTATGAATTGCTTTGACGTAAACATACAACTATTTGTTAGATTCTAACTAGTACGTGCCTAGGTTTGAACGTCTTAAGCATAAATGCCGTGTGGTTTCCGGTAGAGCAGAATAGGACCACTCCAACTCTTCCCGTGGATGTCGTACAAGGCGACTATGGGAATACATTATAAAACATCAATCAGGCCTCCCCAACCCGTCTGGCCAGCGCGGGGAGTGTAGGCCAAATCCTCCGTCTGTCTCCGGCATATGAGAGAGGGTTGTGCTCCTGCAGTGGAGACAAAAATAACCTGATGACGATGAAGCATAAAGCAAACACCGACTAATATACCTACCACTACAAAGGCATTGGAATAGGGTGGCCATCCATCCAGGTATCCCCGGATTTGTCCTAGTTTACGGGGCGTCCGGGGAGCGTCCGGGCAGGGTTTCATTTGTAGTCCGGGTTTTAAAGTTTTGAAGTTACAATAGTCAAAAAAAAATTAAAAATACTCGTAGATAAAAAGTTGATTTATAACAATTAAATTATTTTTTTGTTTTACTGAGTAATTTTAAAAAAAACTCCGTTGACAGGGTTGTGAGCTCCAAAATCCTGGGTATTCATGCTTCTTGTGCTAGCTGAATTACGCAAAGTGGCGATACACCGTTTCTCCCTCTCCTTTTGGGACCAAAGCGTGAGCATTATGTATGTATGTATGTATGTATGTATGTATGTATACACACCACCCTGTCCGTCCACGTGCGTGTGTGTGCGTAAATTATTGTATGTCTACGTTGAACCCAGCGCGCGAGCCTAGTCGATCGAGAGAAGGACAGCATTATACTTCAACAACATTGTGGGCTTCTCGTTTTAACCTATCGTCTATCTCTTGCAGGCCTAACCTTGTACTAACCTTACAAGCCCTAACGGCGGCCGCCCAGTAATATGTACTGTCAGCCGTTCTCTATTTTGAGGGCGACGTTAAACCACAGATGAGTTTAATAGTTAACAGATACACCACTTCCTGGTAAAACGTAAATACCTACGCTCTTCATCATCTAGACATAGACATAGATATACACATAATTTATTGGCAATATTAATATATGTCATTAAGCTTAAAAACTTAAAAGAAAAAGCTTAAAAATATAAGTCCTTCCCACTGTCAGACAATACACGCAAAAATGTTTCTAAGGCGCTCGACTTAGCGTTGTTATTACTCCGTACAACGCTCGACGGGCGAGGGCCTTTGATAGTACCGACAATACAGGCAAATATGTGCCTAACGCGCTCGACTTAGCGTTTGTCACTACTCAGTACAGCTCGCAATATGTGGGCGGACCGCTACGCGTTTGATGATGCCGACAGCGCCCGAAAATGTGTCTCAAGCACTCGACTTATTGTTGTTATACTCGGTACAGCGCGCGATGTGGACGGGGCAAGTGAGCCGTCGACGGTGCGTGTAAGAGTAGGTATTTATCGCGATAGGGACTTACCAGTGACAGGGGCCTGGTTAAACTGGCTAAGGAGTGTCGCTTCTTACGTAGTTTATATTCTATGCATAGGTAGGTAATATTATACCAAATGTCTACAAATTTACGGTAACACATTCCGGCCACGAAAGGAATTTATTCAAGTCTTCCAAACTTCTTAACGCTGTCGGCGAGTGGTGGAGAGAATTCGCTAAAATGAGAGCCTCTGTCCCGAGTAACAAATAAGACAATGTTCAAGACGGATGGAGCAATTTGAAGACTCCGAGGGCGTTTGAGGAGTGAACTTAGGAATGGTGTGGAGGACAAGCGAAGAGCGTAGTGTGTAAATTTCTTTTTGTATAAGCAATTTTCGTTGGACAGTCAAGTATGTATTTATCACAATCTCTCATAATCATTATTTTAATGGAAACACCTAAATATTCGTATTTTTTTTAATAGTATTAGCACATGAAACAAAAAGTCTGTCAAGAAATTAGTTCAATTAGTTTTGAGTTATACTCTTTATTGTATATACTAAAACTAATTACAATTATTAAATGTGTACAAAGGCGAGCTTATCTTTAAAAGAGATCTCTTTTAGCTAACCTTATGGCGCCAATAAGCGATTTTTTCTTTATAAAATGGTAAACCAGACATTATAAAACGTATTTTTATAAGACTAACCTATAAGCTAGCCTATTAAAACTCACCATTTATATATTTTTTAAACAAAACATTTATTTTGACATCTATGCGAACCACAATCATTAAATAAGTTTTAATTGATATTTTTTACCCGTTTTGCAATAATAATTTTTTGAACTCTTAAATTGTGTTTAGTAAATCATGATTTTCTGAGTTTAGCTAGTATTTAGTTTCCTGTGCGATAAAACATAGTTTTCAAACATTGAATTTTATTCACTAATCGCTACACTTATTTTTTTATTAATTTTAAACCAATTATAAGCCATTTAATTTAATATAATAATGAATTGCATAAATATTATTAGTAATTTAATTAATTGCTATATTAAAATTGTATATAAGCATATATAATTAATTTGTGTACACCTGCAAATGTAGGGTTTTCGTGAAACCAAAATATGCAAACAGAACTGCTAATTATATAACTGAAAATATATAAACTGCTGCTCCGTATTTTTTAACTAAACAAAATATTTTTACTGTGAATTAGCGGAAAATATAGTTATTTCCCGTTACTACACCGCCAGTTCATAAGAATCAAATAATAAGAAAGAAGAAAACCGCATATTATTTCAAATGCTCACCATCACAATATTTCAAGCGAAATGCTAGAGCGATCGCCTGGATTGCAGCAAAATACATCAAGCTTTGTGTCCGAGACCAGATAAAGGGAAGCGCAAACTTGAGATAAGGTAAAAGTAAATAATAAAAAATAACTATAACCTCTAATTATTCAAACGCAAAAATTGCAACCATAACCACTGTTTTGCAATTAAAACGCCACCTAACGCAAAAGAGAAGAACTAGTAAGATCCATAACATATTGCGATAATAGCGCTACGATTTATTTGATTTACCCAAAATATCATAAGATGGCATCTACGTGTTCGCGATGTAAACAAAGCCTCCCAAATAGAGAATACTTAACCTGTGTCCGATGTTTCAATAATTATGACTTAGAATGCGCAAATGTCTCCAGCAAGCGCTTCTATAACACCATGACATCCGAACACAAGGAAAAATGGGTGTGCCAAGTCTGTAAAATGTCGAAGACCAAAAACACCAGCACCCCAATACGAGACCAAGATAAGAATCAAGCACAAACCTCATCACCGGAAAAAAATAACATAACAAAAAGAAAAAAGATAATTCAAGAAAAAGATACATTGAGCTCAGACGACTCGAGTATACTGGGAGACACCATCGTCATGGAAAACTCCTTAACGATGAACACAAAAACCGAAATAACACTGGAAAACCTGAGCGCAATTATATCCCTTCAACTAAAAGAAAACAACAAATCAATTATATTAGAACTTCAGAACACAATTCAATCTGAAATTAAAAACGCTATAGCGAAACTTAGAGAAGATGTCAACAAAGAAACAAGCGGTCTTTTAATACAAAACGACCTTATAAAGGAAAATATAGAACGACTCAACACTGAAATGGAAAAACTAAAAATTGATAATGAAAAATTAAAAATAGAAATAAAGGAACTATCAACGAAATTTGGAGAACCCAGAAAATACCACTCATCTGATAGCAATAGTAAGAAAATAGTGTTGTACGGTTTCGACGAATACTACAGGGAGCCTGAATACGAACAGCACAATAGACTAATTGCAATATTCCGCGACATCCTTCAAGTAGATCTGCTAGGCTACATCGAGGATACATATAGAGTCGGCAGAAATACTAATATAAATCGGCCTCTGGTAATAGAACTAATCAGTAAGCGAATGTCAAAATACATAAAAGACAATAACTACTACTTTCAAGGGTCCGGCTTGGCAGTTTCAGAATATTTGGATAATGATGCACGAAAAGACAGGAAAGCTATGAGAGATGAGATGATTGCAGCACGAAAAAAAGGCTTCTACGCAATAATACGAAATAATAAATTGATTATTGAAGGAAAGACAATTGATCTAAAACATAAAAGTCACATGAATGACCTAACAATTATACACGGAAAAAACGAAGACAATGTAGAAAATAATAAAACGAACACTCATTACAGAAGGAGCGGAATTCAATATTCTCAGAACTTTCAAAACGATAACGAATTCAATGAAAATACTACCTTTCGAAGGTACGATCCTACATTTTAAAATATTGTTCCAAAATTTCCAAAGCCTTAATAACAAACGGGACATACTGACAGCTTTTATTTATCAAAACCCAATATATCAAGCAATATGTATCTCGGAATCCTGGCTATCACAAGGAAAACTAGATCTAACACACTTTGAGGGCTACAAAATTGGAGCAAATTATTGCAGGAAAAATCGAGGAGGAGGCGGTGTCTGTACCCTTCTGCAAGAACATATTGAAAGTATAGAAAGAAATGATATCACAGATATGTCAATAGAATACTTATTGGAAGTGTGCGCGACTGAGCTACCGAGTGAAAACATTTTGCTAATAACTATGTACTGGAATAGGGAAGAGGAAGATCTATTTTTCAGTCGGTTAGAACAGATTTTAAATTATATAAACAAGAAATATTCCAAATTTAAAATAATTTTGGGCGGCGACTTTAACATAGATATTCTACAAAATAATACAAAAACAAATAAGTTTTTGGATTTAATGTCAGAACATAACCTAACCCAGCATATAAAAAAACCTACACACATTACATATACGGCGTCAACATGTCTAGACCTAATATTTACAAATTTTTCTGATAAATATCTGTATACTGCGGTGGAGGAAATGGGTTTTTCGGACCACGCTGGTACAATCATACATACGAAATCATTACAACAACATAAACAAAAGCATAGGACCTGGTATACAGAGAAAAGATTATATAAAAATACAGACGTTGAAAAATTCAAACAAAAATTAAAGAAGGTAAATTGGTATGACACTCTAACAAAAAATAAAAACGTTAACGAAAACTATGAATCTCTGCATATCACATTAATAAGCATCTTAAATTTATGTATACCGAAGCGGAAAATAAAAATAAATCCAAATCAAAAAAAACACTGGCTGACTGTAGGCATCAAGCTTTCTTGTCAAAATAAAAGACTATTAAAAACTCTCGCACATAAGTCAAATAATGATATACTGAAAAACCACTACAAAAAATACGAAAAGATATTAAAAAAGGTGATAAATAAATCCAAAAAACTACAATACATAAACAAAATGAAAAAATCAAATAATAAAGTTAAAACTATGTGGAGTATAATAAATGAACGTACAAACAAGAAAACTATTAGATATAATACAAAATCCAATATTAAATTAGAAATAAATAACATTCCAATCTCTGAACCCAAACATGTAGCCAACACTTTTAACCAGTTCTTTGCATCCATTGGCGGGACACGAGCCACGGACGCAGGCGAGCCTCGAGGCCGCCCCGTGCTCCGCCCCGTTACGAACACCATGTATCTTAGTCCAGTAACCTACCGCGAGGTGCACAACATTATAAAAAACCTCAAAAATAAAAAAAGCCACGGTATGGACGAGCTCCCACCTGCTTTGTTACGACAATGCGCGAATGAATTAACTCTACCATTTTGTCTGCTAATAAACCAGTCCTTCAATGAAGGTGTGTTCCCTGATTTGCTAAAAACAGCTATAATAAAACCAATCCACAAAAAACAGATAAAAACAGACCCAAATAACTATCGGCCTATTGCCCTATTGCCAACAGCTTCAAAAGTGTTTGAAAAAGCAATGTGCGATCGTGTGTATAGCTTTTGTGAAAAATATGAAATATTTGATGATAGCCAAAACGGTTTTAGGAAAAAACGATCCACAACCTTAGCAGTGTTCAGATATATCCAGGAAGCCCTCAATATAATGAATGACCAAAAATACGCTATTGGGATACTATTAGACATGACTAAAGCATACGACAAAGTACAATATAGAATACTATTAGACAAACTATACGGGGTGGGTATTCGCGGACCAGCTCACAAATGGTTAGCTTCATACCTAAAGAACAGAGAGCAGTTCGTAGAAATTGAATTTTTCAACAATACGACAAACGAGATAAGAAACGTCCGTTCAGACAAAATGATCATCAATGCCTCAATCCCACAGGGAAGTGTCATTGGATGTCTTCTTTTTCTTATCTATATAAACGACCTGCCGAAAATCATGACAGAGCCGTGTGTTCTATTCGCGGATGATGTCTCCCTCATAACTTCATGCAAGGATAGTATTAATCTCGAGAAAAAACTGGAATCCATATTAAATAATATAACGAATTGGATGAACGAACACAATCTCGAAATTAACTACTCAAAAACAAAAATAATGACTTTCCATCCATATCAAAAAAGAAATTTATTAAACATTAACTATCATTATAACGACATAAAATTAGAAATTGTAAATGAATTTACATTACTTGGCCTAAATATAGATACTCATATAAACTGGAAGTCACATATCCAAAAATTGCGAACAAAACTATCTAGATTTACATACGCACTACGCGAGATCAAAAAAACAACAGACTTACAAACTGCAACAGTTACATACTATGCATATGCTTACGCTTGGCTCAGCTATGGTGTCATCGTGTGGGGAAATAGCACGGATGCACACACCGTTTTTATTTTACAAAAGAAACTTATCCGAATTCTCTTCAATATAGAGCAAATATCGAGTTGCAAACCATATTTTCAGGAACAAAAGATTCTTACATTGCCGTGTATATACATATTAGAAATTTGCAAATTCGTTCGTAAACATCCACACTTCTACAAAACCCGAGGAGACATACCTACGAAATACCCGCTACGCAATAAAAGCAGACTGATGCAACCTACTTCCAAGTTAGGACTGCACTCATCCAGCCCTCTCGTCATGTCAGTAAAAACATATAATCACCTGCCCGATATAATAAAAGAAGAAACTAACAATAAGAGATTTAACAAATACCTGAGACAGCTACTAATTTCCAAAAGCTACTACACATTAAATGAATACCTAAATGATAAATTATGATAAAATTAGATAACAAACAGATATGCAACAAATGAAATAAAATTATTATTTATACAAATAATGCATAATACGAGTACATTTATGTACATAATTAACGTCGACAATACTGTTGGTCCTCCTCTCTCCTACTTGCTGTGCCCAAATGGGTCCATGAGAACTCTTGTCTTTTTATTATCTGTTAACACCATGGAATGCAATAAAGTTTACTGATTACTGATTACTGAAATTACACATGCAATAAATATTTTATTTCATTAAAAAAAAAACGCTTGCCGCCTATAACTTGCTGATCGCAATTTTAGTGAGAGCTATGCCGAAGTGAATAATTTTATTTTATAACGATATTCTTCTCCATTTATGGAGAAATCGTCCCATTATTATGTAATTGAAGATGTGTCCGATTAGCTTCGTTTATGTGGAGTCAGGGATGTGGGACATAATTATAATACCTACCTACTTGTGCCTGTGGAGTGAGCAGGGCTCTTTCCTTCTCTTGAATTCTTTTATTACTTGTGATAGAGATATCCCATTCCTAACGTATACTCCTTACCCGTGCCCCAATCTCCTGTCTCCCTCGCCCCGATCCCTGGCCCGTCCGCCAATTCAAGGTCTGCCGTGCCGATGGATGTGTGTCCAAGGGTGTTGCGAGCCATCTATCAACTTTGGTAGAATAACAGATGACGCACAGCGCCATCTATTGTTGATTAATATTTAATCAATTGTAAACGTCACTGTCAATGAACTGTCGTTGTCATTCTTTAATGTCATTTGTCACTCCATTTATGGCATTGTGAATAAATTACTTGGACGAGCAACCTATCACCTCTCACTCACCGATACAAGGGGCTAGCCTGGTCGTAAGCGTGCCGACATCCTGGAGCTGGGCGAACTTCGGGCTCTATTAGCCTTACCGAGTCATGCGTCAGTCTGATGAGGTGGACAATTACTTCCCTAGCTAATCGTAGTACCACAATGTGTCTCAACACGGAGGCGGCGATGTTGTTCGCCACACATCATACCAAGTGGTATCACGGAGCAAAAAGCGGGCGAAGGCAAGTCGCTTTGCGACGTACGTCAGCATCGCGCAAGGTGGCGATACATCGTCTCTGTCTACCCCTCTGGGACCAAGGCGTGAGCTGTATGTATGTAGAGATAAAGGACTACGATAGAGAAATGTAGAGCAAAGTAAGTCAATAAGAGTTTTTCTTCTCTGACACTAAACTACTAGCTATTTTATTATTGTATCTATGTATTTTTGGTGGAGACCGTGTGGTTCACGGCTTAGAATACAGCCACCCCCAGTCTTCCGGTGGGTGTCGTCAAGGCGACTAAGAGATTGCACCGAGTAGCGTTCTCTTGTTAATCATTACTGCGTTCAACAATCCGCCTGCCAAGCGTGGTGATTAGGTATGGCAAATCCCTCAAATGGACAGATCACTAAAAGTAGCATTCTGTTGATGATGATGAACTTGGTATATGATGGAAAACATAAGGATCAAATAAATCATTTAACGTCCCTGGATTCAAATCTCGACCTTATTAGTCAATATCTATAAAAATCTCCTAAACTCTAAGCAGCCTGGTTGAAAATAGTGCTCTAGTCCCGGAGCTGTGCCAAACTGCATCCTATTACAACGATTTATGGCCCATAAAACCCCAACTTAATTTTCCACATTCTGACTCGCTGTGTAAAGAATGCTTTAACAGGTACTCCCCTGGGTCAGACAAAAAAAAACAGCTGCATAAAATGTTAACAATCTTCTGATCATCAAGATACTTGAAGTTGTATGATAACTTTTATGTTGGTGCATTATCCCCCTAATATTATAAATTCGAAAGTTTGGATGTTTGGATATTTTAATGTTTGGGTGTTTATTACTCAATCACGCTTCAACCACTACACGGATCGGGATGAAACCTGGCACACATATAGGTTAGGTCCTGGAATAGGATACAGGATAGTTTTTATCAAAAAAAAAAACATTCCTACCGGAAACTAAATTAATCGTAAAAGTTTTTAGGGACGTTGATTACGATAATGATATCTATTTTGAAATTCAATATGTGTAACTATCGAAACCTACGCGGACGAAGTCGCGGGCAAAAGCTAGTTCTGAATATCTTGGAAAATGAAAAGGGTCCCGCGGTGTACAATCTGCTTTCAAGACACTGTGCGCCTGGCTTGTCAAACAGTCATTTTATAGCTGTGATACATACATACATACATAATGCTCACGCCTTGGTCCCAGAGGGGTAGGCAGAGACGATGTATCACCACTTTGCGCAATGTAATATTGCAAAGTGGCTTTCCTTCGTCCGCTATTCGCCCCGTAATACCCCTTGACGTGATGTGTGTTGCGAACAACATCGCCGCCTTGTTGAGGTACCACGATTAGCTAGGGAAATAATTGTCCACCTCATCAGAGCCCCGCATGACTCGGTAAGGCTAATAGTGCCCGGAGTTCGCCCAGCTCCGGGATGTCGGCACGCTTACGACCAGGCTAGCCCCTGGACACGCATCCATCGGCACGGCAGACCTAGGATTGGCGGATGGGACAGGGATCAGGGCGAGAGAGACAGGAGATGGGGTATGGGTAAGGAGTATAGGGTAGGAATGGGATACCGCTACTACGGAAGGATAGTGGGATTGTAGTAGCGATAACTCGGGAAGCCGGGACTGCATACCCGTGACTCGTCTGGATAGCACCATACAGGCAACTACCTTTACCAAGTCCCCTGACTAATCTGGATAGCACCGGACAAGCTGTGATGAGTTATTACCAAACTCATTGACATAATTAAATTGCACACATTATAGTGGAGATTCTTATTTTTAATTTATTTTGATATCTTATCTTATCTTATCTTATCTTCTTAGGGGGCCAGGAAGACCTGGCGACACTTCGACCCTTCAGGATCTTTTGTGCCAAACCCCTGACCACCAACGGTGCCCCAAGCCGATATGGTGGACTTCACATACGCCTCAGAATTTCTTCTTCGGCTTATGCAGGTTGCCTTACGATGTTTTCCTTCACCGAAAAGCCTGTGGTATTATAAATAAACCGTACTTAAGTTTCGTAAAACTCATTGGTACGGGCGGGGTTTGAACCCACGACCTCATGAAATGTGAGGCGAGTGCACAACCAACCGGCTACCACGGCTCCTTATTTTGATATGATTTCATTTGATTGTATATTTATTTTATTTTTTAGATTTATTTTATTTATCTATTGTTTAGATTGCTTAAATTCTAAAATAATGTAATATATTTTTGGTATTAAATTAAAATTAATTTAGTTTAATACTATTCTATGTAAAATTTCCGCCTTGGAAGAGCGAGAACCCCTGACACACGTATTAATTTACTTAAAAGGGGTTCCTTACATTTAAATACTGTATTAACTGTAAGTTGTTGCAATAAATCGTTTCAATTTCAATTAGTGTATACCGTGTGGTTCCCGGCTTAGAATAGGGCCACCCCTATCTTTCCCGTGGGTGTCATCAAGGCGACTAAGGGATTGCCCCAGAGACGGGCAGCAGCGTTCTCCTGTGTGTGTATGATAAGATCATTACTGCGATTACCAATCCACCTGCCGAGCGTGGTGATTATGGCAAATCCGCCAATGGACAACTTTTCAAAAGTGGTATTCTATTGGGGAGGCCTATGTCCAGCAGTGGACGTATTTAGGCTGATGATGATGTACAAAAGTCATCAACTGTCTATATGTCTAAAATGATGTCAAAATGTGCTATTTCAATAGTACCCTGTACTAGAAATAGACGCCGAGTTCTATCACGTGTCAAATATGATCAGTATTCAAGCATGAAATCCCAAATTACGCGACTCCCGTAATTTTCGAGACCATTTTACATAACAAAAGGTGATTGAGTATGTGGTATTGATTAATATGTGTTTTGACAACTTTGAAAAGCTTGACTAGGCGGTCTGGGTTGATAATAGGATTGTAATCTGAGAGTAATAATAGTTTTGATGACCTCGTTTGGAGGTTGAGGTGACCGCTCTGTAATTCGAATTCTTCTTCTTTTAGAATTTTTTTTTATATTGTGTCGCGATCCTCAGCAGTGAGGGAACGACAGAGAAGAAAAGAAATGAACCAAGAAAAAAATTATTTTTTAATTAAGTACATATCACTATGTACACAATAACTTAACCTAGATGTCAGTTGCAGAAGGGTAGCCCATAAATTTATATTTTAGGATTTTTTCATTCATGATTCATTATCAGGTTATTTTTGTCTCCACTGCAGGAGCACAACCCTCTCTCATCTGCCGGAGACAGACGGAGAATTTGGCCTACACTCCCCGCGCTGGCCAGACGGGTTGGGGAGGCCTGATTGATGTTTTATAATGTATTCCCTTAGTCGCCTTGTACGACATCCACGGGAAGAGTTGGAGTGGTCCTATTCTACTCTACCGGAAACCACATGGCATATTTTAGGATATCAATTGTTTAATATCTATGTTTACGAGTATTTGCTATGTATGTATTATAATTAGGAAGTGCGGGGCTTCTTAACAAAGGCTTTTACGCTTAAACAGGAGTCCCAGTCCGTTATATCTACTGTATAATATTGTTAAAACAATAAATATATTTTTAGGAATCAGAAAATAAATTGTATTATAATGTATTTGTACACGCCATGTAGTACACGCACTCAACTCTCAATTGCGACGACGACGTAGATTGTAGATAATTTATTTATACCTATTGTAGCGAAGCGCTACTAAACTTGATAAATAAAACATAATATCATCAAAACACTATTTAATTAACAAATAAGTTCAGTAAATTAAAATATAAATTGAAGGTATGTGAATAAATAAATCACATAAAAAAAACTACAAGATCGTAATTTGTGGCATTTCAGTTCAACAACTCATGATATTACCATCCAACATTGTCGGTAATGCTTACCTACAGCTTACCTCGCATTATTAGATTTCAATGAAATCATTTAATAGTAGAATTGAGCAAATTATAGCATTAAACTATTCTCGCTCGTATCTCCTAAACTACCGTTCCGTTTGGAACGAAATTTGGTAGACATGCTTTTCATATAGCTACCTTTCACCTGATAAACATATATTTTGATTTTGGAAACATTTTGTAGTTTCATTATTTTTAATTATAAAAGCGAGTACATTCCTATTTTCTTATGACAGCTGAGAGACGTCACGAAGCCAATCGATAAAGATCGGCATTCGCTGTCTCTGTCTTTTACTCCCATCAGACAAGGAGGTCGGCAGTCGACATCGACCTAGGGAAATAAATCTTTTTACGAAGAAAACGACAGCCCGACAGTCTGGATTGGAGTTTCGCGCGATACGCCCGTATCATTTTAGTTCCCGGCTTACTTTCGGGACATGGCTTGAGTATTTCGGCTAGCAAACTCCACCGACTCATTCCGTCAGAACGATGCCCTTCAGGCGTCTGACGATCTATATATTTGCCATGTAATTTCATAACTTAAAGTAAAAGTAGCTTATTTTTAATGGAGCGTCCATCTTGAATCGCAACTACGTGAAGGAAGAAGATGTCCGACCACATGTTCCCGATGAGAGACGTTTGAAGACCCGCGAGGGAGGTCTGCCATCAACAGCGCGTTCGGACAGCAGAGGAAAGGTTCCCGGCACAGATTGTGTACCCGATCGCCAGGCGGTGATCTCCGTCGCGTTTTCTTTTGTCTCCACGAGATGCTGAGGACGTCCATCATTCTGCGGTTGTGAACCAACAGGTTCCATAGCGGAATCGTATCATCGAGCGTGTGATTAAAATCAACGAATATCAAAACGGCGAACTTTATTGTGTGACTAATAACTACCCCCGCGCTAAATTTAATCACGGTATTCGTGTATGGACGATGTTAATTTTACGTTAGGTAGAATCATCATGAAATCCGGTACCGGTGAGTTTGATTATTTATAATTAACTTATTCTCTGGCCATAATCATAAAGTGCACTCTTCATTGTAAAATTAGATTTAGAGATGTTTTCTTATATTTTTTAATTATAGCCTCTCGAGGCAGTTAAAACCCCACAACAATATTTGTTTCATTCATCCCTTCATAGGATCCGACAGGACACCACGTGTTATGTTAACGAACGGTCCTTGAACCAGAAGCCTGATGCTGGACCGGCTGATAACTATCCAATATAATTATTACCTCACCATTTCATCTTACTTACTTCGATTTTACTTAAAATCATTTATTTAACACAACAATGGCGCCCGAACATATAATATAACACGCGTGTCATCATATTTATTAATATTTCACAATTTAAACTTATTTAAAATCAGTAATTTTTATTCCACGGAATCTCTGAGGAGGAGAATGAAACTTATATAAAACCATGTTAAATATGCTTTTCTATTGAATGTAAACTATTATGTGCAACTGAAATTTATTTGTAAGGGGTTATGCTGTTATTGTTATTATTGTTTTCGTTGAGAGTCCACAGCTCCAAAATTTTCAAAATTTTCCCATGGCATAAAAACATTATTCGGTCAATATGACCATTGCATACCGATTGCATTTCGCACGGTTGCATTTCATTTCTTCATTAATACCTGTTAGGTCAGGACAATGAAAACATTCATAATATTATAAAGTTAAACATGCAATTGCATTTAGTACAACTGCATTCATTCTTCATTAATACCTGTTAGGTCAGGATATAAGGATATTATGAGTTGAAACAAATGACAATCATTTAATTTCATATTTGATGGAAAATCAAATATTGGAAATTTTACTTCAAATTAAAAATAAAGTATATTTTTTTTGAAATTTTTTTTATACCAAAGTTTTAAATTACTTTATGGTTCTAGTAACTAGACAACCTAGTGAATTATGAACACCAATTGGGAAGTTTCTAACCCACATACTTTTTTCATTAAAATAAAAACTGAATATTTTTAGTATAGCCGGAGCGGCATACAAATTTTTTAACATTGTATCAGAACTACAATACTACTTTGAAATAGATCAGATATGGTAGTGAAGTCTGATTTAAATGTTATATAGGTATTATATTATATACAAATATGTGTATAATATATATTTAGTAAATATTTTTTAAATTTTAAATCCAAACTCCAGTAGCAAGTGGGACAGTAAAATGATAACGAGTCTCCTAATATTAAGGTAGGACACTCTAACATCTGCACTGTCACCGTAGGTCTCAAAGAGTATTCAAATGGATAAATTTTTTGGTTCTATTTAGACCAATTTTAGCCTACAGATGTCAGACTATTCTAATAGATAGACTAGTAGTGCGGTATGTGTATTCTTCTTAGATACATTTTCTTTTTATATTTTTTTAATTGCTGTGCTTATAAACACATGCAAAATAGATAACATTAGGGCATGTCATTTGTTAATATTTTTCTTAAAACTCAATATAAGAGTTATTTCTAGTTGATAAGAGGATTCTAGTAAGTTAGTATAACCATAGGTTAGTAAGTTTCATAGTTAGTATGACCTACTAGAGGTTCACTTGTTTTTTTCATTTTGCATAATTAAATAGTAAGAATGATAGGATAAGTAAGTATAGGTTATAAAAATGTTATTAGACAACATTTTAAAACTAATAACAATATTTTTAAATTTATAAACATGAACTTATTCAACATCATTGAAAGGATAGTACGGATAGCTAGCAAAACAGTTGGATTTATTAGATGAGAGATAATGAAGGTGATTGAATAAATAAGAAGTATGTAACATATCTATAAGTATATGTATATATATATAGTGATGAATGAATACGAGTAAGTTAGAAAGATGTATGTATGAATATGGCGTGTATGTGTGTTTGAGTAAAGAAAGATTTCAAGGAAAGAAAAAGTCATGATTATATGTTAGGCAAGTTTATTTTTTAATTTTTTAGTTACGTTTGTTTTTTATTTAAGGCATAAGCAAGAGCTTTGTCAGTTGCTGTTGATAGAATGTATAAAGTAGATTTTACCTCAAAATTTTTTTGTTTAAATAAATTTTTTTACCCTTGATTGGAGGGGCTGCTAAACGCTGACTGTGTCACGCGTTTTCCTCTGACAAAGGGGGTATTGTAGCGAAGCGCTACTAAACTTGATAAATAAAACATAATATCATCAAAACACTATTTAATTAACAAATAAGTTCAGTAAATTAAAATATAAATTGAAGGTATGTGAATAAATAAATCACATAAAAAAAACTACAAGATCGTAATTTGTGGCATTTCAGTTCAACAACTCATGATATTACCATCCAACATTGTCGGTAATGCTTACCTACAGCTTACCTCGCATTATTAGATTTCAATGAAATCATTTAATAGTAGAATTGAGCAAATTATAGCATTAAACTATTCTCGCTCGTATCTCCTAAACTACCGTTCCGTTTGGAACGAAATTTGGTAGACATGCTTTTCATATAGCTACCTTTCACCTGATAAACATATATTTTGATTTTGGAAACATTTTGTAGTTTCATTATTTTTAATTATAAAAGCGAGTACATTCCTATTTTCTTATGACAGCTGAGAGACGTCACGAAGCCAATCGATAAAGATCGGCATTCGCTGTCTCTGTCTTTTACTCCCATCAGACAAGGAGGTCGGCAGTCGACATCGACCTAGGGAAATAAATCTTTTTACGAAGAAAACGACAGCCCGACAGTCTGGATTGGAGTTTCGCGCGATACGCCCGTATCATTTTAGTTCCCGGCTTACTTTCGGGACATGGCTTGAGTATTTCGGCTAGCAAACTCCACCGACTCATTCCGTCAGAACGATGCCCTTCAGGCGTCTGACGATCTATATATTTGCCATGTAATTTCATAACTTAAAGTAAAAGTAGCTTATTTTTAATGGAGCGTCCATCTTGAATCGCAACTACGTGAAGGAAGAAGATGTCCGACCACATGTTCCCGATGAGAGACGTTTGAAGACCCGCGAGGGAGGTCTGCCATCAACAGCGCGTTCGGACAGCAGAGGAAAGGTTCCCGGCACAGATTGTGTACCCGATCGCCAGGCGGTGATCTCCGTCGCGTTTTCTTTTGTCTCCACGAGATGCTGAGGACGTCCATCATTCTGCGGTTGTGAACCAACAGGTTCCATAGCGGAATCGTATCATCGAGCGTGTGATTAAAATCAACGAATATCAAAACGGCGAACTTTATTGTGTGACTAATAACTACCCCCGCGCTAAATTTAATCACGGTATTCGTGTATGGACGATGTTAATTTTACGTTAGGTAGAATCATCATGAAATCCGGTACCGGTGAGTTTGATTATTTATAATTAACTTATTCTCTGGCCATAATCATAAAGTGCACTTTTCATTGTAAAATTAGATTTAGAGATGTTTTCTTATATTTTTTAATTATAGCCTCTCGAGGCAGTTAAAACCCCACAACAATATTTGTTTCATTCATCCCTTCATAGGATCCGACAGGACACCACGTGTTATGTTAACGAACGGTCCTTGAACCAGAAGCCTGATGCTGGACCGGCTGATAACTATCCAATATAATTATTACCTCACCATTTCATCTTACTTACTTCGATTTTACTTAAAATCATTTATTTAACACAACACTATTTGATTGTTAATTTCTATCTAATTTTTTCATTTTTTTTTCTTCTGTACCCTCCTACTTTTGTCTACTTTTTTTTATTACCCTATGCAATAATGTTTATGTTTATATATTAGAAATCTGTTAATGGCTAATGTTTAATTTATATTATACTGTATTATATATTTTTGTAAATTAGGTGTAGGTTTCAGAATTAATAAATAAAATAAAAATAAAAAATAGAAGCGGATTTAGTTATTTAAAAAGGATTTAATTTACTTAACACTGAATTTGAACAAAACTAGAAAAGCGGTACTATCAGTAATAGAACAATACTAATACCTATGCTAATACAATAACATTGCACACAAGCACACGTAGACCTCGCGCGACGACTAGCCGCAGAATAGCGGCGAGCCTCCTTTGCTTCGCTCTTATATAGCCTGTGTCGCCTATCCACTATTTTAAACTTAATAATGTCCAACAATGTCGCCGTGGGATTTCCGGTAGAGTAGAATAGGACCACTCTAACTCTTCCCGTGGAAGTCGTACAAAGCGACTAAGGGAACATATTATAAGACATCCATCAGGCCTCCCCAACCCGTCTGGCCAGCGTGGGGAGTGTAGGCCAAATCCTCCGTCTGCCTCTGGCAGATGAGAGAGGGTTGTGCTCCTGCAGTGGAGACAAAAATAACCTGATGATGAATGTCCAACAATATATATATAAAAAAAATTTTTATTTGTTTTTTTTTTAAATATTTGCTGTTTTAACTACAGTACGCTGTATCACTACACCCCAGCACTCCATGCAGGCGAACAGGTTTAACTACCGACTACTACCAGTGTATCCGTACACGTTTGTGTGCAAGTAAATTATGGTAGAGCTGGTGCACCGAGCGCACGAGCATAGTCGATCGAGAGAGGAACACCGTTATATCTACGTTAAGAAAATAAATGCTTCTCTTTTTTTACTTATAGCGTCGTTCGTTCGGCGCTAGTCGATAGCGCGCTGGCGTAGTAAAGTTATGGCGAGCGTACTCTACTGCGTACTGCAAGCATTGCTCTATTTTACGGGTGACGTTAACTGGCGGGGATGTGAGTATCGCTTCTTTACGTAATATTTTTATTACGACAGAGAATGTGGTCGTGACTGTCCACAAACATTTTAGATTTACAATTTTTTTAAGATTGTTGTTGAAAAGGTGTTTTTCCAGTGGCTGTTTTGACACCAACTGAGCAACTGATGAACTGAGATTACAGTTCATCTCAGTTCATCAGTTGCTCAGTAGCTCAGCAGTATAACTAATTAGACGGCCTTTATGATATTTATTCATTTCCAATATGTCATACTAAGCTAACGATCTCTATGTACTACTTAGTGTCACGATACGATGTCAATATTTAGTAAATAATTAAATGTTCTGAGTAGTAACTGCACAAGTTTCATTGTGAATGTGAAGGAGTTGTGGCTACTTGCGTGGAACAGAGCGATTGTTTGGAACGCTCCATCTAGTAGTTCATAGAGATCGTTGTACTAAGCAGTATAAATAACTGGTTGGACTTTTTTTGTCCAATCTGTCGGATCGTAGAGCTGTATGACTGTTGGATTAACCCCTTTCCAGGTGCTAATATTTTCATAGCTTTTTAATATCTTCTTACGTATACGTTGGAAGATACTAGTCACTATAATTTAAACCCATATCACGCCTTGGGCTGTTTTGGAAGCTTGATAATAAATTCATCCCCGAGCAGGACAATGGCTGACAGGGAGGACCCTTGTCTGAACTATATACATGCCGTATTATTTTATGAAAGGTCAGTCAAGTTACATGAAAAAATAATGGCTTAATTGTAAGTAAAGGTAAGGAAGAGAGGAGTAGGCGAACATCCTAGCTGATGAAGTTATTACACATATTTTTAATCATCATCATCATATCAGCTCTTAGACGTCCACCGCTGGACATAGGCCTTCCCCACACCCGTTCCTCCACCCTCCGCATTCAGCCGCTTCCGGCCACCTGTTTCAGGTCACCGGTCCATCGGCGGGGCGTCCCACCCCGCGCGTGCCCACTTCTACTTCCATTCGGCTATGTCAGTCACTTCACGGTACATTCTTGTCGGATATCTTCTTTACGAATCATATCTATCAAAGAAACCTTTTATATGTTTTCTTTTTCTTCTCTGTCGTTCCCTCACTGCTGAGGATCGCGACCGTATAAAATGCGCCTCCACGCATAGCGGTCATTGGCCAGCCGCACTGCTTCATATAAGGATCCGCCAGCTACTCTCCTCACCGGGTCTGACCACCTCGTCGGAGCTCGTCCTCTGGCACGCCTGCCCTCCACTTGTCCCAGAATGATGAGCTTCTCCAGGTCGTGCATATGTTTTAAAGAGAAGTAATTAAATGGTTTTACAATACTTAATTTGGTTAGAAACAAAAAATCATTTGGACAGCATACGAAGATTTTGCTTGCAATAAATAAAAATTAGACTGCAACCCTTGTTCTGCAGTTAGCTTGTAATATTAAGTGTCTGCTTAATAAACAGTCGCACTGCAACATGATTACTTTGTCAGCAAGATTCCACAATTGGTCAGAGTAGGTGATTATTGGGCATTCTGGCTCACTTTCACTCGCTCCACTCGTTCGCTCGCTGCGCTCGCACAGTGAGCTAGAATGCCCAATCGGTTTTCGCTGTTTAAAGTGAGCTAGAATGCCCAATCGATTTTGGTTGTTTGAAAGTGAGCTAGAATGCCCAATCGGTTTTCGCTGTTTGAAAGTGAGCCAGAATGCCCAATCGGTTTTAGACGTTTGAAAGTGAGCTAGAATGCTCAATCGGTTTTCGTTGTTTCGTGCGTGCCGGAATTCCCAATCATTCGACGGTTGGTTGTATTAGAACGCAAGATCAAATTATCGCAAGACGTCGATTGCGATTGGAATCATACGCTCCGCTTAACGGACTAACGGGTGACGTCGGGCGTTTTGTACGAAAAAGGTTAAGCGTGATACGTATAAAACTCTTAATGTAATAAATATGTCTACATTCTGCAGGGATCCTTGGCTCATGCATGTCAAACATTGAATTATTATTAATTACAAAATGAAATTTGTAAAACAACCGCATTCATTGCAACTAGAAAAAATTTGTTTGGGTTATTCAAAAGAGATTTCACGTCACGGCAAACTTTTACCGAATACTATTCGTTGTATTATATCTGGACCTTCCAACTGCGGTAAAACGAATTTAATTATTGGTCTACTATTACATAAAGATGGACTACATTATAGAAATGTATACCTTTACTCTAAAACACTTTTTCAACCTAAGTACGTATTTTTAGAAAAAGTTTTTAGAAAGGTGCCAGAGGTAACTTTTACAAAATTTCATGGTAATGATGAGGTTTTGAGTCCTCATGAGGCAACTTCTAATTCGATTATTATATTTGATGATGTAGCTTGTGAAAACCAAAATCATATAAGAGATTACTTTGCAATGGGTAGACACAAGAATATAGATTGTTTTTACTTAAACCAGACCTATAGCAAAATCCCGAAGCAGTTGATACGGGACAATGCTAATCTCATTATTCTTTTTAAACAAGACGATATGAACTTGAGACATGTTTATGAAGAGCATGTTAATACAGACATGAATTGGTTAGCGTTTCGAGAAATGTGTGCCAAGATTTGGAGTGTACCCTATAGCTACTTAGTTATAAACAAAGACTGTGAAAAGAGTAAAGGATGTTACAGGATGAAATTTGACACATTTGTAGAATTGCATTGATGATTTAAAAATACTATATTTATTATTATACCATCATTACAACTTAAGGCTTCGCCTGGTAAGGTATAAACATGGATAATGAACAAGCATTGAAAAAACAAGTAATAAAATCAGCTGAATCAGTTAAAAGAAAACTAAAGATGATGCGAGACATTAAAAGTAATAACGAATTCGCAATGGAATCGGTTTTTAAACCATTAACAGAGCCACTGAAACAAATTATAAACACAAAAATGGAAATACCACATAGAAAAATAAAGAAACAAAGACTCAGCTACACTCCTCTTAGTAAACGCAAGGAACATCGGGCTAGTTACGATGTTAGTGATGATGTCGAAAGCGACCAATCCAGTAAAGACTTCAACAATACAGTTTTTATGAAAAATCGTAAATCCGAGGTTTATTTTAATGACGAAGATGAAGAAAAAAGCGACTACGTCTATTTGGAACCTGATAAAGATGAAGACAATAGTGATATGGAACCTGATACTAGCGGTCTATCATTCAAATCGACTGACAACACTACTCCCATAAGAATGTCTTCAGAAAACATTCCTTTTGGGGTCAGAAACGAGAGAGAAAAACTCATGATGGGAACGTTACGTGTTTTTGTTACTGAACATAATATTTCTATTGGTTGTAAGACTTTCGCAAAAACTCCAGGGCTAATGGAATTATTGTTTAAGAAAACACCGCAATTAGAATTAATAACTGAAGATGATAAACAAAATTATAAGACTATATTATTGACTACAAATGCTCATCGCCGTGAGTATAATCCCATGAAGCCTATAAAAAGTAATAAAGGTCGAAAATATACACAAATAATTAGACCTCTATTTATGAAGTTGGCCAAAAACTGTGTGAGCACTGAAAGCATATCTCATGGATCTGGTTTGCCACTCACAAAAAAGCTGAATCAGAATGTAGATTATGTTTACTGGGATGATCCTAATGAATTAGTTAATCGATTGAAACTATTAATAGCTTCGCGAGATGCTGGAAACACAGGATTAGACAATGAAATACTATCTATTATCGAAGAGTTGCGGGAAAGTGATATCATTAATTAAATATATGCTGATATTTAGAAAGTTTTTCACAGTCTTTATTTATCCGCTGGTTGAGATAGTCGCTAGGAAATGAATATAGATAAATTTGGTCACCACGTTCATAAACGTTTGCGTTTACCGGAATCATTGGATTCACACAAGCTCTTAAAGTCAGAAAACGGAGAATTTGATTTACATTTAGTAAGGTTAAAAGGAGTTAAGGCTCCATCAGCCTCCGATGATGCTGTAAATAAGCAGTATGTCGATAATTTGCTGAATGACTATTACACAAAACATGATGTATTAGACGAACTACATAAAATAAAAACGGATATAATTAATCTCATGAGAGTAAAATTTTATATGAAAGGAGAAGTAGATCAAGCCATTGCCAACAGCAAATTAAAAGTCACCAAAAATGAGTAAGCAACAAGTAGTAGACGAAATTCACAAAGCAGCACGAAAAAATTTTAACAGACGTCCTGTAGTATTAAAAGGTATCGATGATTTATGGCAAGCTGATTTAATTGATATGCAGAATTATGGAAAAGACAACAATGGTTATAAGTACATCTTAGTCATAATCGATTGCTTTTCAAAATTTGCTTGGGCACTGCCTGTTAAAACGAAAACTAAATCTGAAATAACAAACACGTTTAAAAAAGTACTTGAAAAGAATGGGCGTATTCCATTAAATTTACAAACCGATTTAGGTAAAGAATTTTATAATGAGGATTTTCGAAACTTAACGATGTTATACAAAATAAACCATTATTCAACATATTCCACTAAAAAGGCTTCAATTGTTGAAAGGTTGATTAGAACTTTGAAAAACAAGTTATATAAATATTTTAGTTTCATTGGCAATTATAAATGGATTGGTAAACAGTTGAGTAACATACTTGACTCTTACAATAATTGTGTACATCGAATTACTAAACATAAACCAAAAGACGTGAATCAATACAATGAATCTTTAATATTAAATAATATAAAGGAATCAAGAAAATATATTACAGTAAAAAGGAATAAATTCAAAGTTGGAGATTATGTGCGAATTAGCAAATACAAAGGAACTTTTCAAAAAGGATATACCCCTAATTGGTCAACAGAAATATTTATCGTGTCAAAAGTAAATTCGACTAATCCACCGACTTATGAGATTGTTGATCAACGAAAACAGATCATTTTAGGTACTTTTTACGAACAGGAACTTCAAAAAACAAAATACCCTGATATTTACTTAGTTGAGAAAGTTTTAAAAAAGAAAGGTAATAAGCTATTTGTAAAATGGTTGGGCCTTAATGAAAGTGAAAATAGTTGGATTAACAAAACATCCATCGTATAAATCTATATAATTAGTTGATACGTATTATATTTTTATTAGTATACCTGTAATGCATGGAGGAGGACTTATTAATAGTGTAATAAACAATTTACCTTTTGAGTTACATTTACCAGGGTATAATTACTGCGGTCCCGGTACACGACTACGAGAAAGATTATCACGGAACGATAGAGGAATTAATAAATTAGATAACGCTTGTATGCAACACGATATAGCATATTCCAACTATACTAATTTAGAAGATCGCCATAAAGCAGATTTAGAACTATTGAACATGGCAAATCGAAGACTTAGGTCAAAAGATGCAGGAAGAGGTGAAAAATTATCTTCCTGGATAGTAAGTAAAGTAATGAAAGCAAAACTAAAAGCAGGTGCAGGTATCAAAGGCTTCAAAAAGGTTGTCTCTAAAATATATAGTCAGTTGAAAAAATACAAACCAAAAAATAATAAGTCTGCAATTAAATTTGCCTATCTGGCTGCAAAGAAGCTATTCTCTAAAAATAATGGATTTCGATTACCGCGCGTCATACCAATTCCTAAAACAGGAGGAATTTTGCCTCTAATTCCTATATTTGCGGGGTTGTCAGCTTTGGGCACATTAGCTGGAGGAGCAGCAGGTATCGCGAAGACAGTAAATGATTATAAATCAGCACAGAAAAATTTACAAGAATCTGAACGCCATAACAAAGTAATGGAATCCATTGCTTTGGGTAAAGGTTTGTACATCAAACCGTATAAAAAAGGCAATGGTTTATTTTTACGATCGGCAAAAAACTAAAGAAAAGGCTACCTAGACGCGCGCTTACTAATTTGGATATTATAGAACATGCACATGGTATTCCATATTTTAGAGGTGTTTATATGAGAAATCAGTTACCAAAAAAACCTAAACGTATTGAATGTGGTGTTATTAATTTAGACAGCTCTAAAAACGAAGGTACTCATTGGGTAGCCTATGTAAAACTAAATAATTATTGTGAGTATTTTGACAGTTTTGGAGATTTAAAGCCGCCATTAGAGTTAATCGGATACTTGGATAAATATGATATTTACTACAATTACAATATATATCAAAGTTTTAATTCTGTTAATTGTGGACATTTATGTATAAAATATTTGAAAAACTTTTGGATAAACATTTAAAAGAACTTATCTCTTGTACTTATTGTCATTACCAAAATGACTTTCACGCTGTCTATATCGGATACTAAGGCGAGTTTAGCAACAAACTATTCGCCAAATTTACAATTAGATAATGATTATGAATGTGGTCTTTTGTATTTTTCTACATTTAATTCTATACCGAATGTAGATGATAGAAATAATAAACTATACTATGGTGACAATGAGGTGATAGAAATACCAGAGGGCTCCTACGAACTTCAGGATATTAGAGACTATTTAAAAGATAATATCAAGGATGGTTCATTTGAATTAAGGTGTAATAACAATACTTTGAAAACTACTATCTTTTGTTCGAAAGTAATACATTTTCAAAAAGAAGATTCCGTAGGACAATTATTAGGTTTTGGACCAGAAACCCTTCCCGCGAATATATTACACGAATCTCGCTTTCCCGTCAACATTCTGTCGACAACCGTTCTCCGGGTTGAATGTGATATCATTAGCGGATCTTTTGTAAACGGAAAACCTAGTCATATTATTCATGAATTCGCGCCTAATGTTCCACCTGGTTATAGAATTATAGAAGTACCTAAAAACATAATTTATTTTCCAGTAAACCAGAGTAGCATAAGTTCTATTAATATTAAAATATTAGACGTAAATGGTAATTTAGTTAACTTAAGGAACGAGGAAATTCAGTTATATTTACATTTAAGAAGAAAATGATTGACTTTAATAATAAATACTCTGCATCTGTAGTAAAAAGCAGCAGTGTGAATTGTACTCCTAAAGCAATAGCACCTTCAAAACAATTTAGAAAAAAACCATATTCAAAAAAGAAGTTAACTAAAGAAAATAAGGACTTCCTTAAACTCATAGGGCTAAAATGAGTATCCTAAATATAACAGATGGTCCAGTTTATGACAATTCAATTGAAAGTTATGAGTACTATTCATACAAACCATACGTAAACAGTTTTAAAAATAATGATGAGATACGAATACCTATAAATCAACAGGATTTGTACGTATTGCCATCGGCCAGTACCATTTACATAGAAGGAAATGTGCAAGTTTACAACCGACAATCAAAAACAAAAGTTAACCAAATTCACTTCACAAATAATCCAATATTGTTTCTATTTCAAGACATACGTTATGAACTTAATGGTATAGAAATAGATAAAATTAAAAATGTTGGTATTACTACAACTATGAAAGGTTTGTTATCGATGGGTGCGGCAGAATCGAAAATTTCAGAATGTTGGGGTTGGAACCTTGATGGTACTACAAACCACGGAGGTAATTTCTCAGTATCTATACCTCTTAATAAAGTTCTGGGGTTTGCAGAAGACTTTAATAAAATAATAATGAATTGTAAACATGAGCTTATTTTATTGCGTAACAACTCTAATTTGAATTGTATAAAATTAGGCGAGAATGAATATGTTCATGATGTTGAAATTTCTAAGTTGGTTTGGCGGGTACCCCAAGTGAAAGTTTCTGATCGTGAAAGAATTAATCTACTTCGTCATTTAGAAAAAGATCGTTCATTGACTATAATGTTTAGAAACTGGGATCTATATGAGTATCCTTTACTTCCTCAGACGTCTAAGCATACTTGGTCAATTAAAACGTCTTCTCAGTTGGAAAAACCACGATATGTAATATTGGGTTTACAAACTGATCGTAAGAATCAAGTAACTAAAGATATGTCTCAATTTGACCACTGTCATTTACGTAACGTTAAAGTGTTTCTGAATTCAACTTACTTCCCGTATGAAAACCTAAACGTTGATTTTGCCAACAACAATTACTCTTTATTATACGAACATCACGCAAAATTTCAGCAGTCGTATTACGGACGTCGACCAGACCCTTTATTAAACTTTGAAAATTTTAAAAATAAAGCGCCATTGTGGCTAATTGATTGTAGTCGACAAGTAGATAGCGTTAAACCTGGGGGACCCATAGATGTTAAAGTGGAAATTGAGTGTGTTTCAGACATTCCGAACAACACCACCGCTTTCTGTCTAATTATTAATGAGTCCATTGTTGAATATAAACCATTGACTAGTACAGTAAAGAAAATATCATGAGTAACAATTTCATATTCGTGGATATACAAGGTTTCAAAGATTACAATAATGTGTTTATTATTAAAGAACTAGCCCTGGTGACAAAAGAATATTCTCAGACCTTTTTAGTCAAACCTCCTTACGCTTTTTCGTATTTAACAACAGAGGAGAAAAAACAGGTCGTGTGGCTAGAAAGAAACAGGGGTATACTTTGGAGAGAAGGCTTTATTGACTATCGCGAATTTAAAAGATCTATTATTTTACCATTGTTAAAAAATAAGATCATAATCGTAAAGGGTCAGGAAAAAGTAAAATGGATGAGAGAATTATGTAGTGACTGTAATGTTATTGATGTTGGCGTAAAAGGTTGTCCCAGTTTCGTAATTTTATATAACACATTTTGTATAAATAATACTTATAACTGTTTATCTCATAAAAAATATTGCGCATTAAAAAACGCAATTACCATAAAAAAGTGGTGTTATGAAAATAATATAGGTACTTAATTTAATTAATCGCTAAGATCAATTATTTATCAATTATTATTGTTTCATAGTATATTGCCAGCTTTGTATTGTGTTTTGGATACATGTAAATAAAATAATAATAATAACTTCTCTTTTATTTTATTATCGACAAAAAAACTATGTAGACACCATTTTAATTAAGCATTGTATTTTATACAAAGAAAATATTGACAAATAGATATAAGGATTAATAACCTATCTAAAATAGACAGATATGACGCTCTTTATTATGTCAAAGTAAGTCTAAGATGTAGAATTCAGCCCTTAATTATTTATTTACAGTATAACGTGGTACAAACAAGTAATTTATTAAATAATTGAAACAAGCAAGTAAATTATTACATGTAAATAGATTACAAAGTAGGTGTTATTTTTATTCAAATATCTAATCTTAAGCTATACAATCTTAAACATAAAATAGGTAGTTAGGTAGCCTTGACTTCTGACAGCAGTCGTATTCGTAATTGTGTTCCACATTATGGATTCTGAAAGTTAATAAGAATAAAATTAGTTTAGAACCATAACCGTATAGAATCAATCCATAACCAACACTATTAAATAACAAAAAAAAATAAGTACCTTGCACTTTTCGGCTCGTTCTCCAAGTTGCGCGCTTATCTGGTACAGAATTCGTCTTATTTTATATAGGACGCTATCACCTTCTTCATATACCACATATTGCGTCCTGGCTTGTGACCTCATAACGATTTCAGTTTCAGTTTCATCTGCACTATACACTTCAATTTTAACTACATATTTCGGTATTCCTCTGTCATGTACCGCGATGTAACTGGTTTTAGCGTTTTGTAGCTGCTGATTTCGTAACATTATGATATGAAATAGGATACTTGAATTGATTAATTAAAAGCAAGAGAATTGAGAAGACGCGACGAAGGACTGGTAGCGAATGATGGTTATAGTCAATATTTCTAGTTGAGTCTTGTATGAAAAACATCGTGTGCGCGACGCGGCTCGAGTTACACCGCAGGCGCAAAGCTAAAGACAACAGACATGATCAAACTTGAAAAATAATGTACTGAATCAGCAGTCTCAGCTACATAAATAACAATATTAATTGTATGTAATATATAGGTAAATTATGTAGGTAACGCTTCCTCTGAAAGAAGCCGAAATAAAATGTATCTACCTATAAGTGCGTAATTGTATCTATCTCGGTATCTCAAAACAAGGGAAACATAATTAAGATATAAACAATGAAGATGCAATTTAAAATAATAACAACAACAAAAATTATAATTAATACAATTTATTTAAAAAAAGTAGGTAACTCATACATTTTGGTTAACCTAATATAATACAGGTTATACTCCTATTTATATAAGTATCTTATGAAATAATCGCAACCCAGAACAGATATTTCTTGTTCAATTATAGAATTAACACATTTGTTACAGTTTAAAACTAATAAGATATCATCTAGTGATGAAAGAAATCTATTTTTTAAAATTTTATCGATATTTCTAACAAACATTGTAGCTTCAATATAATCGTTTTCAGTCAAATTTCTTAATCTTACGTGTATACAATGCGCAAAAATATTAATTGCTTCACACACTAGGTACAACATATTTATAGAACAACGTTTATCACAAAACATTAGCTGGTATAAAAAAAGTTGATAAAAGCGGTCATGGTTGGTCACATATTTACCAAATAACTCAAATTCTTCATATATATGCCCCCATTCTTCTAATGTAAAAAATATATCACTATTTTCACAAACTATGTGAACTTGTGGTGCAAAATTGTCTAAAGCCCATAAACCGGTGGTTATCTTAACACCATTTGAATGTAAATATGTATGTTTTGAAATTATAACGTTGTATAGATAACTTTCAGCCATTACTAGAGGTTTTTTATGTTAATGCATGCTTTCTTCATTTTTAAATATTTTGGTAACTCAATATAGCTAGAAGCTCGTAGAGGTGAATATTTGTTAATATTTACCTCCAGGTACAAAGTCCTTAAAAAGGACCACCCACTGTCTCTCTCTTGAAATCCATCAACTTTATTAGATATTATTTCAATGACCTTCGCAAACATATCATTAAACTCATAATGTTTATGTATACAAATATTTTCCGTTGCGAAAGATTTAATTTCAACCATATCATTTTTCGGCAGCGAGAACTCTGCAAAAAGTTCAAAGTTTGCTTTTATATTATTGTGCTGAGCTATCTTCGCAGCGATCAACTGCCGCACGGGGCGGCGCACGCGCCTCAAGAACTCGCCGGGCGCGGGGGCAGCCGAACGCTCGCTCTCGCTCCCACAATCGCTGTCGCAGTCCGCCTCACTACCCCCACGTCTCGGCCCCGACTGCCGTCCGCGTTCCCGTACCCTAAAACTAGCAATTCGGTTTCTAAATGCTGAACAAAGTTTTTCAACATTTGGACTTATTTCGTTCGAGTTATTATCTTTATGTAAACGACTTCGGAGGTGACCCGAAAAGGCTTTACTTTTGATGGTTAGATCACAAACAGTACAGAAAATGTTTCTGCCTGCCATGGTTGAGATATTTTTGTTCTAGGATGAAAACATTAATTTTAACACTTTACTTCGATGGTCTAGAGGCTAAAAGGCCTAACTTGTTTATGTAATTGAAAATTTAAAAAGAAATAGAGAATATAAAATATGTGACCGATTTCTGGTTTGTATTAGTACCTACCTAGGTTAATTAATTAAATTGTATGCAGTTGAAAGTTTTTAATATATTTAATATAAAAACCACAAAGTTATTTTAATAAAAAATATACAAATTAAATTATTTTTTCTTATTAGAAAAGAACTGCCCGTCTTCCTTGAACCTAGTTTTTGCCGCATTAATGAATTTCTTCAAAAAAATTAGCTCATCAGCTCCCGAACCAACTTGATACTTAAGAGTTATTGCAGCTTTTTCCCACCTGTCCTTCGGGTCGACGCGCAGGATGTCTCGCGTGTCGTACACTCTCAGCTCCACGAACTGGTCGCCGGCCAGCAGGGCGGTGCGACGCAGCACGCCGTCGGCTACGCGCCGCGTCAGAGCAGACGTGAGCGGCGGCCGCTTGGAGGCCGCGCGCCGAGCTTCCTCTTCGTCCTCACTGTCGTCAGACAGCAGGGACCACTCGCGGCTTCCTTTTTTGCTCACAGCCGATGACGATGGAACCTGCTTCGTTCTCAGCTTTTTAGTCTTCGGCTTGGCGGGCGCGGCAGTCGATGGCACAGACCTGAAATAATAATAATAATACAACGTTAATCTAATAATAATAGCGTAAAACAAAGTCTCTCTCCGCGTGTGTCTGTGATTTTGGATAAAGTTCTTAACTATTTTATAGTGAATGAATAGGGTAGGTTTTATAATTATGATTTCAATATACAATCACTGTAAGTACGAGACCGAAGTGGACGACTCCATTATTTGTTACATATAGCGTCTCTGATTGAATAAAAAATAAAATATTTGGTAAGTACTACAACTAACCTTACGTCACCGTCGTCATCCGAATCAAACGCGCACGATTTTCTTTTACTGGCTTCTTCCACGCTCCTCTTACTGTAATACTCGGATTCAGACCTGCAAATAAAATAAACCCCTACTGTTATTTCGAATAAAACATCATTAAAACTTAACTGATGAGTAAAATATTTGTGAAATTCTTGTTTAGTACAGGGAAATGATAGTTTGCGACTAGATAGGTATATAATGTTGAAAAACTTTATTTATTTAAAAATGAATAATAATCCAAACTTACGAACATTATTGTTTTCGCGAAGATGCGCACGCTGGTAGAACTGAAGACGGCGGGGAGGGGTAGCGGGGGCACTGGACACTGACGATGCGCGGAAACGAACTAACGACAACCACGTACCGAATCAGAAAAGACAATAAAAAATTTGAACAATATTCAAAGCGCTTTAATGATAATAAAATTATCAGGGACTAAAAACCTTCGGACAAACAATTAAAATGCAATAGTGATTATTGCACAGGAAGGTAAAGAAACCAAATTACATTTATTTGTGTCTAAGTAAAACGGAAGCGGTATTATTGCTATAATGCGATCACTTCCGAGAAACCTTCGGGTAAAGAAATAAAATAAGCTTATTAGGTGGTGCGTTTTTGATATAAAATCTGATACATTTAATAACGTAAAATGTATCCGCTTCCAATAATATGCATACATACATCTTCTGTAATAAAACCAACATTGACTGAGTATCATTGCAAGTAATTTTATTACATATTTATGTACATGAACATGCTACTTCTACTAGGAAAAGTACTAACATTTTTACGTGACTGCACACATGTAATAAATGTTTATGCTTGTTTAATTGATTAATTTTTGATGAAAGTTCTGTGAATTGTTTAATACCCCTGACATTTTAATCAGATCAGCATAAAACTGTGTATGGAACATAGGTAAATAAGTGACACATTGCGGTGTATGTGAACTACGATTCGCGGCAATATCAAAAGGTGACGGTCGTCATTTAATACTTGGCTATGTTAGGGCGAGTACTCAACTTAAAGTAGGTACACAACAATTAGTTTAACTAGATTCTTTAACTTTGTAAAGTTATTATGAATTATGATTCTATTTTATAAATATGTAATTCTATCGTAAGATAACAGACTGTTATAGGTAATTAAGCACCTAAATTATTCTTATAGGTGCTTATCCATTATGTTTTTAGCACTTACCCATTCTATTGATCTCTGTACAATCATTATTGCACATTATAAACTTTGTACGTCTATCATTGGTCGCGTTACTGAAATTTTGTAAATATAAAATGGAGTATTAGATAACATTATATAATATTTAAATTGTTGGAACTTAATGTCACACTAAATTTAATCAATGTGTACATACCTCTAATACGTCGTAACCATGCGCAATGTAAAATGAAGTTTCAGCATTTCAAGTACAGTCGTGGGAATCATTGTAATGAATAAGTTATTTATTAACATATTGCATACTTAGTAATAATCGCGATTAGGACCATGTATTATAACAAACACTTTAATAAAAAAACATAAAACATCATGATGATACCGGAAATCATAAATCAGCGAATTGGGTGTTTTCGAAACTATTTTAAAAAGTCAATTAAACAAAATCGATTAAATTATAGTGCCTACCTGCTATTGAAATATTATAACTAATACCATTACGTATTCTCCTGTTTTTTCTTTGACTGTACGTCGACATTCTTTTGCTTTGATAAGCGCTCTGTGCGCGCTCGGTACTCAAGTAACACAAGAACATAACATAATGCTCGTAACGTAATATGTAAGTATTAGGGATCGCTACATAATTTGTAAAACCCTTATACAATTCTTCAATACTCATACTGATTTATTTCAACCTTTTGGGACATTGAGAACTCTAGGCTAAGTCGACATTGTTTTGTTTCACATTTATGAATCAATGTAAGAATGTTAGTTCATTTATAATGAACTTTTGAACGGAGACATAAATTTTGTGTTCTTTGGTATTTGCGGAGTTACGTACATGTATGTGATAGAGATAAAATGCAGATATACCTGCGCGTTAGTTAATAAACTTGAAATATTAAATGTAATCAACCAGGATGAATAGAAGAGAGCTTATAGAGCGCAAAGTATTGTAGTCCGCAAAACTCAATTATTTTACCATATATGTGTTTTTCGCCATACTCATCAAGTCTAGGGCCTAACTAAGTAAAAATACATAAAACATTCGAGTAATGTGACATTGAGAAATGATTTCGATATACAGAACCCTTTATTAATTAATTGGTAGCATGTTTGCATTGACTCTTTTATTTTGTAATTATTATTGTAAATTGCAACGCGGTGAGGAGCCACGTTTATTGTTGTGTTATTTATGGAAATTGTAACTCAGATACAGAAAGCTGGTTCAAGGTAAAAATAATTACTTGAGATGTTTGGTTTTAACTTTGGGCTAACGGTACGACCAAACGGGCTGGGAACAAATTCCTTAAGCAGATGCTAATGAGATAGTTAAATGTATGTATTGTCTTGTGAAGGAATGAGGTTCTTGGTGCTGTGACTTTAGGAAGTCCTTGCTAACGGTACGACCAATCGGGCTTGAACAATTCCTTGAGCAAACGGCGACAAGATAATTGATTATAATTGTCTTGTGAAGGAATAAGGTTCTTGGTGCTGTTAGTTTAGGAAATTCTTTATAACGAACTGCACGACCAATCGGGCTTGAACAATTCCTTGAACAATCGGTGACAGGATGGTATCTACAAATAGTAATTGTCTCATGATGGAATAATGTTTCTAGGTGCTGGAAGCTTAAAAATGTTAAAACCTAAAATATCTCTCTGTTAGCCTTAAATCAGATTTCGTAATGTATATATAAATGTGAGTAAAGTGTGATCAGAACAAAGTGCACGCAACATAGATTCTCGTACATGTGAGTTTATTATTTTATTAATTTTATATTACATAACCTAATTTCGATTAGCTCGTTATACGTCGCATACACAAACATAATCGCGTTCAGAGCGCTACACAGGGGCGACTCGCGCCTCGACTCCAACCGCGCGTCGGACGGCGAACATAGCTTGGTAATCGTCGGTACGTAACCCAACGCGCACTCAAACGCGTTCCGTTCGAAACATACAACAGGTTTTAATCGACGATGTTTGCAATCGTTATTGGACGTGAGTCGCTTTTGTCAAGATGTTCTAAGTCATGCGATTATTTTAATACAAACAAACGTCGGAAACCGATTGGGCATTCTGGCTCACTTTCAAACAGCGAAAACCGATTGGGCATTCTAGCTCACTTTCAAACGTCTAAAACCGATTGGGCATTCTGGCTCACTTTCAAACAGCGAAAACCGATTGGGCATTCTAGCTCACTTTCAAACAATCAAAATCGATTGGGCATTCTAGCTCACTTTCAAATGACGAAAACAGATTGGGCTTTCTGGCTCACTGTGCGAGCGCAGCGAGCGAACGAGTGAAGCGAGTGAAAAGTGAGCCAGAATGCCCAATCTGTTTTCGTCATTTGAAAGTGAGCTAGAATGCCCAATCGATTTTGGTTGATTGAAAGTGAGCCAGAATGCCCAATAATCACCTACTGGTCAGCAAGATTCCACAATTGGTCAGCAAGATTCCACAATTGGTCAGCAAGACAGCGGGAGCGAGCGAAGAGACTCTAAATGTCAGAGCACCCCGACTCGGTGGTTTAGGTTAGAAGCGCAGCTCGTCACCGCCATGGCTTTCTGTAGTGCTTTCTCTAAAATACAAACTCATGTGTGAGTCTCACTCAAGTGACTTCACTCACTTTGAAACCTATTTCACTTGACTTTAATTTGGCATTCTGTAAACATACCAGAGCACTATTGAAGTGAAGTAACCTAACCTAACCAAGGAACTAGCAAAGAAAGAATTAACCAAACCAAGGTCAAGTGGATTAGGTTTCGAAGTGAGTGAAGTCACTTGAGTGAGACTCGCACTCAATACAATTTCATTATTTTAGAGAATAGCATTACTAGCTATGTTATCCTTTATTTGCTGCACAAAATGATTCTTCTTTCCATCTGGAAAAAGAAAAAAGTATTATCTGCTATTTTGTAAGATATGAACAGCGGAATTTTCTATCCCAAGTATCCTTCTTATTTAAAAAAAAAATTATTTCGTCCTCTAAACTTTGTTAAAACTAATAGAAAATGAAAAAAAACATTTATTTTTTATTTTTATCTGAGCTCTTAACAAAATTTTATTAAACATGGCTGCTGTCAATATATTGACTTGGCTATAATTTTTTTTAAAGCAGTTCAGTACGGCATTAATTGGTGATTGATTTAGAAATGTTTGCTCGTCATAAGATGCTGACCAACTAGCCGTTTTTGCTGACCGATTAAATTTCTCTACTCACAAAAATACGAATAATTTGCTAACCGTTTAAATAAGTTTTTAGTGTGTAAGCGTTTCGGATAAAATTCTTCAAACTACAAAGCCATACTAAAGGGTCATTGACACATATTCTAATAAGTGTTTAATTATCGTATTTAACCCTAAACGCTCATCAGATCAAGAACAAGACCCGTTAGTAAGGCAAAATGTCTTCATAGTTCGACGAATATCACCCTATATCCAGCAGTGGACGTCTAAAGGCTGATATGATGAAGCATCGAGTATCGGAGGCCTGACCTTATTGTCATAAAAATGGCGTATTTGAGTTATTTTAAAATATATATTTTTTATATAAATAACAACGTATTAGGTATCTACTTAAAGCGAAATTTTACTCTTTATATTTTTTATGTTGCAATAATTTCGTTTATCTCACCAGATTACGGCTTAAAATACATAAAGTTTATGTCAACCGTAAAAAGTGTTACACTGCAGTGTGTTGTGTTTGTGTGCACCTAGCTTTATAGTGATTTTTTTTTATAGCGAGAAACTAATAAAATGTGAAAGTATATTCTAGTACCTCTACTTCTTTCTTTTAACAATTTTTGCTGTTAGTAGTTGCTGGTCATAGGTCACCACCTTCTTATAGATCGTACAATTCACGATGGCACGTCCCGCTTTTCGCGAGCGTGGGATGCGGTGAGCTAATTCGAACGTTAGTATGTTAGTGTACGTATGCCCATATTTGTTGCTTAGTGCGTAACGATAGAACTGACACAGTAACAATATAACGCATACAATGAAATGTAGAGTAGTGCCGTTGTGGACTGATCGATCCATACTATCTCAAAGTCAAAATCATTTATTGCATATGAGTACACTTGGTACATTTATACACGTCATTTTTTTATCGACTACCGCTTCCTAGGTGTTAGCGCTGTGAAGAACAAACGGCGCAACAAACTTCCCGCAAAACATCTTTTAAAAATCAAGTTTGCATACAATTATATAAAGATCGTGCAGAGCTGAATCAACATTCCAAGCATCTTTGTCATTCAAATCATCGTTTATTTTATAATAGGCTTTCTTACATATTTGAGTGTTTATGCGAATCTTAAACTTTCTGTCTGTCACATTTAAAATTTCCTCTGGTAGTTTGTTGTAGAAGCGTATACATTGCCCCGTGAACGATTTACTGACCTTACTAAGTCTTAACCTCGGTAAAACGAGTTTATTTTTATTTCTTGTATTATAACTGTTATTGTCACAGTTCCTCAAAAAGAGAGATAATTTTTTTTTACAACTGTCATTAGGGTGTCGTCAAAGTGCTGCAGGTATATGGAAGACAGTGACCTCTTACCATCAGACGGGCTATCTTTCGGTTTGCCAATCTGGACTTTAGAAAATAGAGCTTAATATTTAAAAAAGAAAGGAATTTCTCCTATGTGTGTGACTTGAACAAAGTTGTCTGTCCCAAGTAGGATTCGAACCTGCGACATCTGGCGCTTGAGTCCAATAACCAAGCCAACGAGGATGTCAAATACTAGGAAATCTATAATTACAGTACTAGGGTACTAGAAGCCTGAAGATATTGATTTTGAATGACTTATTTTTTATCCTTTGTGTTTCGGAAGAGGATTTTTTTGATATAAAAGAATAGGTACCTAACAACTTGGGCCTTTGATATTTAAATTGGGATAAAACTTTTGCTCCAAGGAAGTTTTTACGCGAAAACGGTCAGACACAAATGGTCCGTAGTAATTTGTGAAAATGTGATAAAAAATTGGTTTGAAATTTTATTATTATAACATTAAGTCGTACTCGTATTCTACCTACATGAAGACACGCACACAGACAGACACACACTATAGGGCTTGCTCAACCACTGTCATTAGACGACTGAGGAGCAGACGGAGAGCTGATAAGTGTGACGAAGGAGGGAATCGTCGTCGTGTGACCTGTCTTTCGGTTTTCTACAGGTTACATTTTTGGGGAGTGTGCCAAGGATTTGTAGGATTTGATTCCCCATCCCCCTTTCATCACTGGACTACATCCGTTATATACCACGCTCTCGCACGAAGCGTTATGCTTCCTCTTTCATAATGCGAACTGCTAAGGAATGGAACTCCCTGCCAGCTTGGGTAGTTGCGGACTAGTACAATTTGGATATTTTTAAAGAAAGAGTGAATAGGGATCTTCTGGGGTAAGATTGAGGTGAAGCGTAAACCCACCAAGAATAAATAAACAAGTGCGAGTCGGACTCGCCCATGAAGGGTTCCGTAGCAGCAAGTAACATAATATAAAAGTTATAGTAGTTCGTTGTAACTTTGATCGATGTTTTAATAATAGTATTGTGGTTTACGATTTATGACGTATTAAAAAAATACTACTTACTAGATCTCGTTCAAACCAATTTTAAGTGGAAGTTTGCATGGCAATGTACATCATATATTTTTTTTAGTTTTATCATTCTCTTATTTTAGAAGTTACAGGGGGGGGACACACATTTTACAACTTTGGAAGAGTCTCTCGCGCAAACTATTCAGTTTAGAAAAAAATGATATTAGAAACCGTAATATCATTTTTGAAGACCTATCCATAGATAGACCCCACACGTATGGGTTTGATGAAAAAAAATTTTTTGAGTTTCAGTTCTAAGTATGGGGAACCCCAAAATTTTTCAATTTTTTTCTATTTTTGTATGAAAATCTTAATGCGGTTCACAGAATACATCTCCTTACCAAGTTTCAAGAGTATAGTTCTTATAGTTTCGGAATAAAGTGGCTGTGACATACGGACGGACAGACAGACAGACAGACAGACATGACGAATCCATAAGGGTTCCGTTTTTGCCATTTGACTACGGAACCCTAAAAAGGGAAAAAGGCTGTTTTTCTTTCTTTTTCTTCGATGTTCATTTCCCGGGTTTAATGCGCGCGACAACTTTGGACTTCCGCCAAGCATTTGGTATTTTCGATGAGGCGAGGCAGTTATTAAAAAGTTCCAGGAGCCAGGACGTTGTTACTGGACCCAGGTTTTTTTTAGTTGTTGTTGGAACCGAAGCGAACAGAGAACCGAAGACCTAATTTAATGGCTTACATTTACCCTGAGTTGTTCATACCGGTTGATCTGTGCAAGAAAGCCTACTATAAGTTAGATAACTACTTAAATTATAAAAGTCCATGGAGTGCTTGATGGCTCAGCATAGGTAGACTTAATGATTGTAATGAATAAGATAAATCAAAGGTAGGGCCCTGTGCCGTTGGGTTTGTTGCCACTTCTTCCCCTCGGTTATACAGGTGGAAGTGGAGTAGTTTTATGCAGAATTTGACGTCAAAAAGAGAATAATGTATTCCAATTTTGAAAATAAATATTTTGATTTTCATTTTGATGATAATAATAATATGGAACCAAGAAAAAACCACAGCGAAGTAACAAAACACGCAGCGAACCTTGAATAAATGTCAGATACTCATATAGAGCTCGCTCTACCGAGAGCCTTGGTAATGACACTGACATTTTTCTTATACTAATAAAAGCTCTGATAAATGACAACATGTCAATAACATCAAAGGCGAATGCGACGAGGACAGAATGAACTGGGAAAGAGAATAGAAAAAAAATTACGGAGATATATATTTTTAAAGGTAACAAAAACTAAAAAACAAAGAACTTAGGATACTAAATATTAGGACTACAACAAAACTAAAAATAAAACGCATAGTTAAAAAAGATTAAAAGAGTGGTTTTAGAGTCTCGTTACAAACTGAGCTAACGCTTTAAATTTCATTTTATACAATCTGAACAACGAAAACAAACTGTATTTGCATTTCAGAAACAAACTATCAAACCAAAGTGTCTACAATGAAAGTGTAACTAGCCGCATAATAGATATACCTAGACTAGTTGTGTCTTTGCTCAAATAAAAGGTATGGATAAGATTTTCATTTAAGACAGCTTTATCTAAAAAATAACTTGTGGCAGGTAGTATCAATATCGGGAGATGAAAATATTTCCGCCGTTTCCACTGAAAACCACTTTATTAAACTCTGATGAGTCCACGGTCCTTTCAAAAATAAGAGATGTTTCGCTCTCTAAACTTGTACGTTTGCAAAGAGATGTCTCATATACAATAACTTCAGTGGAGGGATACCATTATTTTTAATTAGGGTCAGAAATAACTGTGAAAAGAAGTAAGGGTTGACCCTTCCACTCGCCCTTTACCAAACTTCAAAATTTCAATGTAGATAAGGGACGGAAGGGTTTTAGATAAATTTACTCGGCGATATGAGGAAATGGAAGGTCACTGCTGTACGGATACATATTTAAAGCAGTACCGCTTTTACGACTTCAGATTTGGTTTTGATACGAATAATATTGGTTTGAATGACCGTTGAGGCAGGCGAGTTCTGGAGTGGAGACTGCGGATCGGCACGTACAGGGTGTGGGACGCCCCGCCGCCAGATGGACCGACGACCTAAAGAAGGTGGCCGGAAGCGGCTGGATGCGGATGGCGGATGATTCAATTCAGTTCAAATATTCTTTGTTGTGCACCAATGCATATAAAATTTTACATAAAACAAAAAAAATTACATAGAAGGATGAGTTTAGTGTACAACGGCGGCCTTATCGCTTTTAGCGATTTCTTCCAGGCAACCTTTTGGTGGTGGCGAATTTTTGATGAGTGGAAATACTGGATGCAAAGAATTTACATCTAATATATATATATATCAAATAAACTGTCACCATGACGGGGTGTGCTGACGATCATTGGGGAAGGCCTATGTCCAGCAGTGGACGTCTAAGGGCTGACATGGTGATGACATATCGTGTGGTTCCTGGCTTAGAATAGGTGGCTCCATCTTCCCGTGAGTGTCGTTAAGGCACCAGGGACAGCCAGCAGCGTTCTTCTGTGTATATTAAGATCATTACTGCGATCACCAATCCGCCTGCCAAGCGTGGTGATTATGGAAAATCCCCCAATGGACAGCCCACCAAAAGTGGCATTCTATTGGGGAGGCTTATGTTCAGCAGTGAACGTATTTCGATGCGCGCTAAATTGTTATTAATACATTCATTCAAAAAAGTATCGGGAATAGATGATTTGTTTATGTTTCCGATTCAATACCTATATATTTTGTTGTTGTTGTTGTTGTTGGATTGGAGATAGAAGTATCCTACCACACATTTTTCCCACACACTTCCACCCACTTCCACCCACTTCCACCCACTGTAACCAAACTCCCTTACTTGCAAGTGCAGACCAAGGACTAACTACCACTGCAAGCATGAGTGGGTGGCAGTGGGTGGTCATGGAGAAAAGGCTGGACATACATTCACACACTCTCCCATTAGTATACAACTTGACTTACATTATACTTATCCAAATCTCTATGAAATTGCTCGAGAATTTTGCGTAATAAATCATCCGCAGATGGAGATAACGACTTTTAGCTGCCAAAGTTTTCAGACTGTGTTATCCCTCCAAGAGGTACAATAGAAACGAAATATTGGTCGTATTATTTATGGAGAGACGTGACAAAACTATGGATGGCTTAATTCATTTACGAAGGGTTTGTTAAAATAGACACTCGTACATCCCGTTTACCTGTATTTGCTACATTTATAAAACACTAGCTTGCCCGCGACTTCGTCCGCGTGGACAACTTAACATTACAGATTATTATGTATTTCCCGTAGGAATGAGGTGCTTTTTCGGGATAAAAACTATTCTATGTCCTATTCCAGGATCTATCCTATATGTGTGCCGAGTTTCATCCCGATCCATCTAGTCACTACTAGTGGTTTAAGCGTGATTAAGTAACAAACATCCAAACTTTTGCATTTATAATACTAGTGGGTGGGATTTAGAACTTTACGAGATATTCCAAGCAAACTTTTTTAATTTTATTTGACACTTTTGAAGCAGTAGATTGTAAGCTGTTATTGTCGCTTTTTACTACACGGGGGCGGCAAGAGATAGTACCCATACTCCGTGATCCGTTTGGGGGGGGGGGGGGGGGGGGGTAGTAGTTTTCCCAGGAGCTGTAAATTTTTATAAAAACTAGGACGCGTCGCTCAAATACTTTATTATATTACAGTTTTAATTTTTTTTACACCGTCTAGCTAGAGGAATCTAGCGGTTTTGGAGCTTACGGAAAACAGGTACGTACATGATAAATTTCTGCCACGAACAGTGTACTTTTCTTTACATAATTTCTATATCAATTCAAAGTTTTTTAATATATATTTTTATGAAATAATCGCCTGGCGACACGTAAAGAGTATACGCTGTCACCTTTCACATGTCAATACCTACACATTATAATCATAACATAAGAATTTTATTGACGTCAATGTGAATTGTACATGGGGTTTATATAATCGAGGAAGTGCGTGCCGTTTGAGCAAGAAGATGCCAAGCTAAGCTGTGAAATATAGTGTCGTATCAGCTGTGTGTTCATCGCTCCTATCCTTCGTTTTGGTCTTTTGCCCTTGTCCACAAGTACTGTGAAGATTGCAAAATGAAACGATGTTATTAGTGGATTTTTTCTAAGTTCGCCACTTAGCTTCTTGTACAGGTCGACAGCCTGCCCTGCTGTATTCCTTTCGATTGGGAGAATCAAAGAAGCAGAGAGTATCACATCCAAGTATTTAGTACAATCATTGTGGTCATTTGATTGTTGCGAAGGTAATCTACATATTGGAAGGGACCGTCCACGGTGCGTTTGTCGATTAAATAAATAATTAGTCTATTTTAACGTAGCATTTAAATGACGTAAGCACACCCGTTACAAAGGATTAATTTCCTAAAGGTGATAAACGGGTAGAACTTCAAAAGTACATTTGTCGTGGGCGAGCCTGTGGGTGGGTCGCAAGTGAACAAATGGAATGAAAATAATAAATTCATGCTCAATTTGGTTGAATAATGTATTAATGCTAATTACGGGCTAAAATTACGAAGTGAACCCTATCTTGGTTCATGTAATAATACCATATTAAGAAGTAACCTTGGGGCAGATGAGTTCATGCCGTGTGGTTTCCGGTAGAGTAGAATAGGACCACTCCAATTACCACAATATATTGTGAAATTTATTTTCAAATTCAAGAATTTTCTTTCTTATATGTCAGGACTTCAATTAGAATGTATAATTGTAATATCCTTAAAATTTAAGAAAGAAAGACTTTCATCTTTTTCAGACTTTCATCAACTTTCTTTTCAAGAAAGTTACCTGTAAGAAATCGCTGAAAGCGATAAGGCCGCCGTTGTACACTAAGTTCATCCTACTTTGTAAGTTTTGTTTTTATTAAAAAATGTATATGTTTTGGTGCACAATAAAGAATATTTGAATTGAATTGAATTGAATTGAATGAAGGTTGAAAATATCTCTATAATCAACATTTTATGTAGAGTAAAAATTAGGCTTCATTCGATAAAAACTATATATTTAGTTACAGGGCCTAATTTTTTTAACATTGAAGAAGTATATTTGGATTATTACATTTAGTACCATATCATTTTTATTCATTGGTGATACAGTTACGAAGTTTTCGCATGTTACAACACTTATCGATTCCACCCTCATAACTCCCCCCCGGTTTTCGAAGCAATTGTATATTTTTTCCTATTATCAAAAAGAAAAAATTAATAAGTTGCTCGTTTGATTTGCATGGAGGCTCACAATGTTTTTTTGAAAGTAATGGTACCAATTATATAACTTTTTAAATGGTCGCCGCAGTTATTTCTTACACCCTGTATTGAAAGTTTGAAACAGCGGTCCCAGTTCGCTGTAGTAACCTTAACCTATACCTATTGCTATCTATAAGGTTGGTGCTGCGTTCAAACATAATAGTATACTTGTTCCAGTCGGTTTGGTGGACGAGTCACTTGCACCAGTAATATTCGCGCATCAACAACATATATTTTTGTTTGTTCATAAATTAAGATTAAACAAGATATCAATTTCTACATGAACAATAAGTTGGGTTAAATTTACACGTATATAATCGTGTATTTAATTTCTATGTTACACTGTTGTGAAGTTCTAAGCAGCGTAGATCACAGAAATAAATAAATTGAGTCATATATAACGAGTTGTACATAAAGAGTTGTGTCAGTGACATCCTAAGAAGCATTTTGTCACCACAATTCGTCACTGAGGATCGGACGACGACACTGACAAAGAGAGGGAACGAGGGCGTTGGCGATTAGATGTAATATTCTGGCTCGCAGATTTGCACGTTGTACGAAACAAGTGAAGATTTTAATGTCAGTCCCTTCACCGTGCAGCCTGTGGGTCAGATACGCAGCGAACCGTCAATGACCTACGTGTTCAATATAATAATGGGTTCATGATGCTGTTGGGGCTGCTACGTTACTGTAGCGCATTAGGTATGTTCACCGAAGTACGTGTGGATGGATGCCCCGCCATCTTGCGTGACAGAGTTGCCCCTCTGATGCACCGCGTGCGGGGCAGTGCTAGCAACCTCCTAACCACTACACGAGAGAAGGTGGTAGTCCAATAGCCTTCACAATCAAAACAGCAATTTATAATTAATTCCTTATTTACTAACATAGCCTTAAATTTAATTGTTACTAACATTTATATGGATTGTTGTCTAAATGTAATAAGGAGACAGTGGACATTTCATAGTGTCCAGTCTGTATCTCACCTGTAGTTATAGGCAAGTCACTGGCGCCAGCATACTTGCGAGTGCAAATGCGTGCGGATCGATGCGACCTCGCTGCCGCATCGCAGTCCGCATTAGACCTTTCCCCGCGCGAATTTGGTGCCGAATACCAAGTTGTGTCGACAACTGTGGACCTACCCACATAGTTGGGTCGAAGGTGTCGATTGGATTTAGTTTGGCTTAGTTCTTTTCGGCTTTGGGCTTTTGTGTTAGGGTTTTATGTATCGCTGTATTATGTCGACCCAAGAACGGTGATCGTCGATAATATTAATATCGAAGTTGTTCAGGAGTACGTCTACCTACTTGCAGGTTAAACAATACAGTTGGTATATATAATAAAATTCCAACATATATAATTAATGAAAAAAAAGGAGACAATATTCAATAATAAGCTCAAGAAGTATTTAATTGCCAAATGTTTTTATTAATTGCATGAGTTTTTTAATGATAGGGATAATATTTAAATGGATTTTTTTTTATTAGTTTTTCTGACATTTTACATATAAGGAACAATTTTTGGGAAGCTGACAGAAGAATCCACTTAGGCGGGGTAGCATTGGGAAAACTGCAACAAGTTTTCACGCGCCTAATCCAAAAATATTAAAGACATAAGTCTTTAATCAGTGCGTGCTAACTGCCATGACCTACGGCGCAGAAACGTAGACCTGACGGTAGGCCTGAGCCACAAGTTTCAAGTCACTCAGTGAGCTAGGAGAAGGGCTATGCTTTGGGTTTGTATGAAGTATATGATTCGTAATAAGAAGATCCGATGAAGAACGAAGGTTACCGACATAGCTGAAAGGATTAGCAACCTGAAGTGGCAGTGGGCGTGCTATAACTGTCGCAGAGCCGACAGTCGTTGGAGAAGAAGAGTTCTCGTGTGGAGACCGCAGATCGACACGCCCAGGAGGGACGCCCTGCCGGTCGCCAGATAGGCTGACGACATGAGGAAGGTGACAGGAAGCGGCTGGGTGTGTGTGTTCTTTTGCTTATATATATAAATTTTCACTTTATCAATTATATATAATAGATAAGGTGAAAATTTTGACACCGAGCAACAATCTCAACAAAAAAGGTGATTTAATAGAAACAAACCGATCTATATTATCCCACTGTGTATTTTCCACTACGTGAAATTGGCAGAATTATTGTGCCCTAAACACGATACCAAAAGCCATAAAAAAAATTTTTATCTAACAAAATATCTTACAGTAATACATATTTAATTGTATTTATCTTTGCTCCAACCATACGGTAAGGTAGGTGTTGTACACTGGAGGAATGAAAAGCTTATTTGTTTTCAAATATACTCCTTCAAAATGTGCGAAACACTTGCCACAAAACAGTTGCATGGAAATTTGTGTTTAATTGTTTGATAACAATGTTCAAATTTAGATACATACGTACATATTTTCTAAACTTAAAACACGAATTTCCATGTTTTATAACGCTTTCTGTTGTGGGAGGTAAATGAAAGCTATCTACTTATTCCATTATAATATTTATAATAGCCTGATTCCAATAGTCACAACCTGAGGACACGTCTTCATCTCTTCTTATGCTGGGCGGAGCCCTCAGCCAAGCTCTAGAGCTCCAAGGCAAGGGCTGCGAGGTATTGCTTTTACAGCGTCGTGACTCATCATCATCATCATCAGGTTATTTTTGTCTCCACTGCAGGAGCACAACCCTCTCTCATCTGCCGGAGACAGACGGAGGATTTGGCATGCACTCCCCGCGCTGACCAGACGGGTTGGGGAGGCCGGATTGATGTTTTATAATGTATTCCCTTAGTCGCCTTGTACGACATCCACGGGAAGAGTTGGAGTGGTCCTATTCTACTCTACCGGAAACCACACGGCATAACTCGTCGTGACTCCAACTGCCCTCAATTTTCCCTGCGTCAACTTTCACTGTACTATACCTTTTTACTATACCATGATTTTAAAATGTGTATCTGTCATCTAATTTAATAACCAATTAGTGTCAGTCATGAAGGAAAACACTTTGAGGTGAAACTATGAGCTACGAAAAATTATTTTGCTTCATGGTATGAGGTGTATATATATATATATATATATCTGGCTTTATTGACCTTACATGACCTTTACTGAAACTTACTGGACAGCCCGACGACGAAGCCGTAAGGATAATGTCACGTTCCTGAATGAGGAGAGTTGGCGTACAAAGGATTAAGGACATAGTTATTTCATTTGTAGGATGATCAAGCAGGGTGTCCGGGAAAGAGCACCTGAGGAAGAACGGGCACACCCCGTGATTCGGCCAATATATATTTTTATTGATGATGGGTTTGCGCTTGACCTCATTTACAGCTGATGGTAAGTATTATTGTTATTATTCGAGTTGGGGCTATTTCAAGATCTCAGTCTAGACCTTGTATCACTGCGACCATTTCTGGTCTATTGTGATCGCCACCATGCTATAGTTCCGTGTTAAGCCTTGCAGCAGTTAGAAACTGCACTATGCTTTTAGCACTGAGTTGTTTTACTTCGTCAGGGTGAAGCAAGTAGTTACCTAGGTATGTATTTCTTTTACGCATCAGTGGTCCACACTCGCACAGGAGGTGCATGGGGGTTTCTTCTGCTTCCTCACAGAGCCTGCACGCTCCTGTGGTTCGGAGCTTGAAGTTGAACATGTGTTTGTTCAGGCCACAATGTCCTGTGAGAGCTCTCACTACTATGCGTAAGTTGTTCCTGCTAAGCGCTAGCGCTTCTTGAGCAGACTTACGATTGTAAGCCTTTATTAGTGCTTTGTGATGGTAAGTAACGATGAGGCCTAAGGCCATGGAGGGTCTGTACTGACTACAGGCCAGTTTTAACATCTCGCAGCTACAACCTTCTTGATCTGTAGTCTCACATCCTACTCACTCTAACACTTTTACTATTCTAGATGATACTCAGAGTTCAAACTTTATCTATAGGGGCAGCCAATGAGAAAGTCGAAAAAGTTATGATGATTTGCAAAGGAAATTGAACACAAAGACGCAGGGAGGTTCAAAATACATAATTCCATTCCTGTTCACTCAAAATTACCAGCAAAACAGCAGTCTATTATATACAACCACTTGTTAATATCAAGAAGTAGGTAATACAAGTAATTGGTCTCTTAGAGTTGGTGTTGCGCCAAAAAGCTGGGTTATTGAATTACTGCCTCCGCGCCCGTGGGCGAGGGCTTTGTTGAGTGAATGAATGAACGAATGGCTGAGCAAAATGCGAGGTGAGTGAATGGACCAATTCAATAAATGGAATGGTTGATGGTATGTTACCTACGACTTTGCCTAGTGTCTTCGGTGATGGACTCGGGCGCCAGAGGTCGTGGTCGTTCCCGGTCAAGAAAACAACTTTATACTTACAATTTGTACCATCCATTGTGGTGTTAAAAAAGTAGGGTTTTTTGGGATCTACCAAACCGGATACACTTAACGGACGAAACTGAACCCACTGAGTTGAATTTGGACCATATGTATCTAAAGGCCAAAGTGGTTTAACACCTTAAAGTTGAAGTTCCTTTGCACGTCTTTTTACTTGCAAGAATAATCGGACAGTTACTCCCTTTGTCGTTACTAAGGCTAAATCTCCGCGATATTTTTATTAGCTAGAAACTGTTATAAATACTGAAAGGCTACTTTCTTGGCAGACTGTTGCCGATTATTAGAAAATGACATGGAAATATATTTTTACGGGAAAGGAAAATTAAAAATAATTGACTGCTGGATAATTTAAAAACTAAATCGTCGTTTCTAAAACATCTTTCCTAATTTTCCGGTTGATTTTGAACACCATTGTAGGTAAGTACTTATAGTGTTTTCTTTTCTTATAGGCTATAAAATGGTGTTAAAAAATCACAAAAAAAGAATTACCACATAGTATTCAAAATCTTATTACTAATTTTTTTTTTTTGGATAAATTGTTTATGACAATTAAATTCTTTGAAGGATATGATTCGTAATGAGGAGATCCGACGAAGAACGAAACTCACCGACATAGCCGAAAGGATTAGTAAGCTGAATTGGCAGTGGGCGGGCCACATATGCCGCAAAACCGACGGCCGTTGGGGCAGACGAGTTCTGGAGTGGAGACCGCGGATCGGCACTCGCAGGGTGGGATGCCCCGCCGCCAGGTGGACCGACGACCTAAAGAAGGTGGCCGGCAGCGGCTGGATGCGGGGGGCGGAGGACCGGGTGTGGTGGCGTTCGTTGGAGAAGGCCTATGTCCAGCAGTGGACTTCTAGGGGCTGACATGAGATGACAATTATTTTGTATAAATTACATGACATGTACAATTATTTACTTTTGACATCTACATATTTTAACCAATAAATATGATTATGATTATTATTATTATTATACTGGACCGATTCAACTAATTTTAAAAGAAGAGTGAATAGATGTGAAAGTGATCTTTGGGTAAACGCGCTCCAACCAGTGAGACTAAGGTCAAACTTAATTCAAAAATAATAATAAAAAAATTGTTATGGAAATTAAAGAATTATTTCTCAAGATATTTCAGTAAACTATATTACACTTTGCCTTTGAATGTTATCGTAAACACTAACTTTGGAAAAATCTTATCTTAAATTATTTATATTTACTCCTAAATAGGATTTACTCCTAAATATCAATTTTTTAGATCCCGCGGTTGGAATTGTACATTGGAGTTTTGTCAGTCTCTTTATCTACACTAAATCAGACATCTTTACAACAGAGAGTTCGGGGCAGCCCTAACAGCATCCTGAGGGTAATCGCAGATAGGTACGACTGCCCTATTATGTGGCACCTTGTTTACATTGTTAAATATAAGTTAATTATTTTATACTAACATAGTTCATAAGTTGCTACTAGCACTATTGTGGATTTTGTTGTCCTTAAATAAAGAATTTTATTATTATTATTATGGCCTCTTTTCGGCACCGACTTGGAACGTCTTCACGCTCTGTTCTAATCCTTCCTTGAGTTGGTCGGAGGCTGGGGCCTCTTTAGGGCAATTGATTTTTGATATATTATAAAAAGGAAAATTTTGTATGTTTGTAACGAGTATACTCAAAAACTACTTGACTGATTTCAAAAATTCTTTTACCATTAGGATGCTACATTATCCCTGAGTAACATAAGCTATATTTTTATTTTTTTTTAAATTAGGGATCCCTACTAAAAATATAAAATTTATAAGTGTAAAAAAATACTTATGTCCTGCATAAACATAAACATTCATTTACTCCACATTTATCCCAAAATGTTTAAAAAATAAATGTCCATCCGTGCGAAGCCGGGATGGGTCGCTAGTAAATTTAAATACAGGGACTCACACATATATACTGTAGAATATTGCATAAAAACAATTTATTTTCTTCTAAAATAAAAGCAAAGAAGCGAAAAGGAAAAATATTCACTAAAACAGTTCCACTTTCCATACAAATTGAGTCCATCAGTCAAGTCGTGAATATTTATGAGGAGCGGATTTCATTGAACAGTGGCGTCCTTCACAGAGTCGGATTTGACAAATATACTAATTGACGGACGACAAATATTATAAGTAGTAGAAGATAGTATATGATATACCTACCTAAAATCTAATAGTAGTTCAAATCGCCACGAAATTCGATTGTGACTAAATAAAATATGGGGTTATGTTTTGTCCCAAATTATCAGCGATCTCTATGTACTACTAGATGGAGCGTTCCAAACAATCGCTCTGTCCCACGCAAGTAGCCACAACTCTTTCACATACACAATGAAACTTGTGCAGTTACTACTCAGAACATTTAATTATTACTAAATATTGACGCTACGGTTAAATAATGTCAATATTTAGTAAATAATTAAATTAAATGATCGTTGCAAATTATATTTAAAACTTAGAAATCATATGCACCCGCTTATGACTGAGGCTGTCAATTTGAGAGACGTAAGGTAGGGTGGGGTAAGTTAGGGTGTCCATATGAAGGAAAATAAGATTCTATAGGATTAGTTACTACTTAGGTATGTGTAAAAAAATGTGGTATGCTTTTTATTAGGATTATAGGGAATAAAGAGTAGTTAGGGTGTAGCGTTTTAGTATACAAGAAATAACCCTGTATAAAAATATCTTTGGTTGCACTTATTTATTTATTTACACTCGTAGCAGACAGTTGCACAACAGGCGAACTTGAACCCTGAGGCTAGAATACCCGATTTTTTTTGTGTCATTCTGAGAAAGTCAGAATTTACACAGAGAAGTATTAATTGCTACCCACATCCAACTATACAACAACAGTAAACATGATACGAAATGTACATAATATAATTATCTGTGAATGAAAATATTTATCTGAATATAGCAAGTTTGTTTGATAAAGATATAAGTAAAGTAAATGAAACTGAAAAATAAATGAAAAAGACTCAAATTAAAAATGAAAAAAGCTATAAATATGTTCTTGGCCAGTCCTGCTAATTTGTATTTTTTTTTAATAGTTTTAAATAAGGACAGAAAAATAAACAATATTTACAGTTAAAAAGGAAAATGGTTTTAAAATATTATAATTAAAATTTAATTAATATATAATGTCTACCTGTAGAGTGGCCCCTCCCTTATTAGTATATGTCAAATTATATATCTTTTAAAATCATTTAAATTATAATAATAATTTAAGTATTTATTTGACACACATTACAGACATTTCAAAATTACAATAATCTAAATAATTTTAAATTAGTTTCAACAAGTATTTTATTCATCACTTTGACTTTTAAACTAAGTAGAAACTTGTCGCTTAAAAGTCAGTGTTATAAGTGAAACTGTGCATGTTTGTTCGGGTGTGTGTAAAATTAATAATAATAATAAACTTTATTTAAGCAGTAATAATAATAAATAATTTAGTTTAATTAAGAACAAAGTTCGACTATATAATTTCACTTACTTACACATACTATAAGTATTCTTCGGCGTAAAATTATGTTACTTCCGGTGCGGTGTCGACCGGATACGGATGGAGAAGGGCGTAATTGCCACACTTAAGGTTTGGTGCGTTGCCAAAACGAGTTGCCGCAATTTCTTCCTTAGCAGAATGTTACTTAATAATAGTCAGTAAATTGTTACAAATTACGACTTTTTAGTCGCAACAAATCAAGAAACGTTTTACTCTCCTCAAAAATTATAGGCCGATTTCACTTCTAAGCCATGTGCTGTAGTAGTGTCACACACACAAACACACACACCCACCCACACACACTCACACACACACACACACTACAGACAAACAATACTACGTGAGTTTGTATTTTAAAGAATAGCACTACTGTAGCGCTATTCTCTAAAATACAAAGTCACGTGCCAGTTTCACTCAAGTGACTTTACTCACTTCGAAACCTAATCCATTGGCATTCTGTAAACATTCAGAGCACTGTCAACGTGAAGTGAGTTCTTTGTTCACTTCACATCGATAGTGCTCTGGAATGTTTACAGAATTACCCATAGATTAGGTATCAAAGTGAGTAAAGTCACTTGAGTGAGACTGGCACGTGACTTTGTATTTTAGAGAATAGCGCTACTGTTCTCGAGGGTTATTACGAACCGTCTCGCCCGAAGACTTGACGACTTTCACCCTTCGGAACAGTCTGGGTTTCGAAAAGGTTACAGCACCGTAGACCACATTCACACATTGCGGCAGTTTGTATTGAAGACCTAGGAGTATATGCAGCCCTTGTGTCTTGCATTTGTAGACTACGAGAACGTCTTGGACTAGCGATGATACTGACGATAAATCCAGGTGTTGAAATTCTGTATAACTATCATCATCATCATCATCAGGTTATTTTTGTCTCCACTGCAGGAGCACAACCCTCTCTCATCTGCCGGAGACAGACGGAGGATTCGGCCTACACTCCCCGCGCTGGCCAGACGGGTTGGGGAGGCCTGACTGATGTTTTATAATGTATTCCCTTAGTCGCCTTGTACGACATCCACGGGAAGAGTTGGAGTGGTCCTATTCTACTCTACCGGAAACCACACGGCTGTATAACTATAACAGGATATTATACAGAAAATATAAGTATTACAATTTATTGCTTACTTTCAATATCAATCGAAATATACAGTAAATTATTAATATACTGCTGACCAATAAAATGGCAATTTTGGTGGACTGTCCATTGAGGGATTTGCGATAATCACCACGCGTGGCAGGCGGATTGGTGATCGCAGTAATTATCTTAATATATACAGGCGAACGTTGCTGCCAGTCCTTGATGCAATCCCTCAGTGGCCTTGACGACACCCACGTTAAGGTGGGTGGCTCTATTTTAAGCCGGAAACCATACGACCAATTTCATCGTTTCTTACTCTAGTTTCTAAGTTTCTTACTGTATCTTTTCAAAAGTATTAACAAATGCAACCAAATATATCTGTCTATCTATACGTTGTATACAATGTACGGAATCTGTTATTTTTTATAGGTTTGTCTAGTAAAATGTTAAATCGTTGCGGTTCATTTTACATGAAATTTTTTTTATTCCAGCTCTGTCAGTCTACGGTTATGAGTAGACAAACATACAGACTAATAAAAAAGTTTCGCCATGCGGTAGCCATTCTGACAGAACCCTACATATACACGGGCCACAGCCACTTTGCTATTAAATTAACATATTTTATCTTTTAACAACATTTGGAATCCTTCCAAAATTCCTGTGCATTGTTCTCCAACTGTTACCAACTTAACTTTGCACTTTACTTCAGTTTTAATTCAGGGATTTAGAGTTTAGAATATAAAAAGTTGAATGTAAGTTACTTCGGTGCAGGGATGGAAACATTACCTACCAAGGTTTTAAATAACATCATTTTGGGGTTTAAACTTGTCTGAAATCTAAATTGCTGTAATTTATTTTCGAGGAAACCGCTACTATTTATCCCGATTTAAAAATATCATCATCAGCCGAAATACGTCCACTGCTGAACATAATCCTCCCCAATAATTATCTGCACCGGGTGCGACTGAAAATCAGCGCCTAGCACCTTACTTGGTCTAGGCATATGCTGAGTCGTTTGCCCTTTTGCTGCCACGGCACACGCATACTATTTTAACTATGTTAAAATTTTTTAATTGATTTCTCTAGTTCTTATAAGTTTTATTTTATTTTTTATCCTTTTTCTTGTTTTGTTGGTTTTTTCTTTGTGTGTGCCAATTGTGGTAGTAAATAAATGTTTTTCTTTCTTTCTTTCTTTTAATAGAATGACACTTTTGGTGGGCTGTCCATTGGGGGATTTGCCATAATCACCACACTCGGCAGGCGGATTGGTGATCACAGTAATGATCTTATACACACAGGAGAATGCTACTGCCGTTACTGGTGCAACCCCTTAGTCGTCTTGACGATACCCACGGGAAGATTAAGGATGGATCTTTTCTAAGAGGGGAACTAGAATAAAAAAAATCTTATTTTAATCTAGTCTATAAGCTATCTGCTAGAGAAGGTCTCATATAAATCCGTTCAGGGTTTTCCAATAATGAAAAAAAAAAAAACTAACAAAGTAATCGACGAACGGCAGACATAACTTAATTCTTACAGGTAGGTTTTACAGTACATTTTAGATTTTGTGTAAGTTTTTTATAATATTGTCGATCAACATCTTTACATATAATTTAGAAAACATGAAGATATTGCCACAAAAAAATTCTAGAAATATTAAGCGTCTTTTAAATTCTAGGTATTTATTTCGTATTTTATAGTGCGATGCTTCGGAACTAAATGTTCGTTACTAAATTGGCATAGATGTCGTTGCGTTCAACTCAACTCGATCGTATTGGAAAACTGCAAAGACACTTTATTGATACTCGTATAATGCCATTTTTTGAGTAACTTTTTTTTAATAATAAGACTATCTGGAAAATTGTTAATATCTCGAGGGAGCTGGTTAATCTGCGAGCGAAACCGCAGATAGAAACTACTACGTAGAGATGCGTTTGGGAGTCCAATGGAGCTCTATACTGTCCTGATACCAAAGGAGGTCGCTAAATATTTTGGCAAACATTTGGAAATGGTCTAAAACGGGGTCAAACTGGTTTTTAAGAAATTCTATGAAAATTACTTGAGTTTCGTCGACAATTGAAATATTAGAATTCATCAATCATAGAATTCTAGAAAACCAGCTTGACTACTTTTTGACATGTCCTAAATTTGCCAAAACAGCGGCCATCTTGGCTAGCAGGCCAGTATATTGAGCAATTTTGTCTAGCTGTTCGTACATTTATAGGTAAAAGTAAAATCCATTAGTAGTGGTACAGACAGAACATCTTGAATGCAAATCAGGCTATTTGGATGCATCACTATAATAAAGGATGCACTCAGTAACAATGCAATTTGCGGTTTGAATAATTTTAACTGCTGTGCCCAACGATCTCTATGTACTACTAGTAGTACATAGAGATCTACTACTAGTAGTACATAGAGATCTAGATGGATCTAGATTGGAGAGCTCCATCTAGATGGAGCGTTCCAATCCAAACAATCGCTCTGTTCCACGCAAATAGCCACAACTCTTTCAAATTCACTTTGAAACTTGTGCAGTTACTACTCAGAACATTTAATTATTTACTAAATATTCACATTATTTAACCGAAGCGTCAATATTTAGTAATAATTAAATGTTCTTGGGCGACCGCCCAGGGCGGCAGATATGAAGGTGCGACGAAGACGAAGACGAAGCCGATTTTTTAAATTCTCAGCTGTAAAATGGCATTTTGGCGCGTCAGCAATTTTGCTTTTCCAGCGACGAAATGGTTATTTCATTCATTCTATCCCTTACCTTTTTCTTCTTAGGTTTCGACAGAAGCTAGGGGCCACCGTAGAAATCTCAGCGCTTAAACCGGCACTGCCAGCAACGACCCGTGTTAAACTCTAGTATTTAACGCTGGGCAAGCCTTATTACAGGCCTACTCCGTAAGGATTTCGAAAATATTCGCTGATGGAAAAAGCTATTTTATACGGGCTATTATATATCGTAGTTTTCGCTTACGGAGTAGGGTCTGGGGGCCAAGTTCCAACACTATTCGTACTCCGCTGCGCACAACGTTTGTGCTTCAGCTGCGTTTCAGCCGTTTAAACAAACGTCAGTCGTAGATGGAACGAACGTTTTTCTACATTTTGACAGTTGTCTCAGGTAAAAACGAAACGCATTGCTGTCAAAATAGCGTCTGTTAAAAACTGAAACTTAAACGTAACTTTTGTTTAAACGAACGATAAATATCGAAAATAGTAGAATTGGCCCCCAGATAGCAGTATACGAAATTGTACTGAATCATGCTGCTGCTTAACGGCAAGATTTATCCTTATGTCGCAGTGTAAGACATCCACAGGATCACTGGGAGACTATAACCTTGTAACACACTGTTGATACTTACATCTTATAATCTTACTACCACTCTAAAGTGCTAAGGAAGGCTACTATAGAGCTCTTATACGACTCTCTCATACCACCTATCTATCACTATTGTATTAAAACTCTAACATTTGAGGTGCTATAAGAATGGTCTACTTTATATATGGATGTTCATATATTTATTAAAGTATGTGTATCCGTTATCCAGTAACCATAACACAGGCTCTTCCTAGTTTGGGCCTGGATAATTGTTGTGAATATGTGACATATTTATTTATTTATTTATTTTTGGTGGTATAACGCTAGTTTGTAGAACTTATGCAAGTTCTAAGCTGCATATTGTCACTGCTATTCAGCTCTTTTCGAACTTATTCTTAGTGCTTAAGTATTACTTGGGTACTCAAATCCGTTTATCATATATATAAATAACAATAATATCTTTATTTCGGAAAACATAAGTCCCATAAAATAAAAAATACAAAAAATAAATATGGATTAACTTAATGAAAATTTATACAACTATATACAGTATTAAAAACTAATATATAAAACGCGTTACAGTATGAACACGTCGTACAGCTCGCCTGTGTACGGCATGGTCCCCAGGACACTGGCGGCGTTACCTCGCTGGATCGCCAGGCTAAGCCTTTGTGCGAGGTACGCGCCAGCCCTGGGGTCTCCGGAGGCGAGGACCAGTCGCTTCGAAATATCAATAATAAATTTTTTTGTGTCGGACGACCATGGACCCATTGTCTCCACCGCAAGCGCCGCAAACTCGTAATGGTCCGTCAAACCCGAGTATTTGCGACGCTTGAGGAACTGGGCATTTTCGGCGGCGGCGCCGGCTTTGTGAGCTGTTTTCTGGATGTGGGACGCGGCCAGAGTATCCGCACAAGTGGCGTCCCACACCAGTGCTCGGGTCCACGGCACTAGGGTCGCTCCGTCGGGTCTCTTGCCATCTACAAAAATAAATTATAACAATAAAATTAGTAAAAATGATGCAATAGCAATAATGCTCGTAATTAATTAATAATAAAATATTCTACGTCTACTTTTTGCTGACGCTCTGATGCGTGTCAAGCCAGTGCAAACAAAACTTATTGTTGTATATATTTACATTGATCACTTTCACCAATTCATTGAAAACCATATATCTAAATGAATGGAACTCTCTACCAGCTTGGGTATTTCCGGACAAGTACAATTTGGATCTTTTTAAAGGAAGAGTGAAAGGCATCTTCTGGGTAAGCGCGCTCCACCTAAGGCCTCATCATCACTTACCATCAGGTGAGATTGAGGTCAAACGCAAACCCATTAACAATAAACAATAAATAATAAAAAAATACGCCGCCCATCCTTTCCCAAAAGGTCGTCACTTTATTTCGGAGCCTCGGCGAACATGCCTGAGGCGTTGCAGTATATCGGCAATTTCAATAAAATATGAAACGCGTCGTTATATTGCACTCTAACCGCTCGGCCATGACTTTTGGCTAAGCGGGACGCGGCGCGGTGAGCGGCGCGGTTTCGGCAGGCGGAGGGTTGGCCGCTGATTGCGGCGCCTCGTGGCGTGCTGCTAACATTTTTGTACATTTGTTCTCGCCGCTCGCCGCCCCGCTCCTAGCTGCCGCTGGCAGCGGCAAGGTCGTGGCCGAGCGGTAAGAATGTTGTAGGACGTCTTGTGTAGTTGGTCCATAATAGACAGGTAGTACTGACAATAGGCCTTAAATAATGTTGTTTTAACATCCATAGAGCGCTTCGCAAGTCTGCTAGCGAGCATATTGCACCGTACCTCCACGATGTATATAAATGTCTATTTTTCTTCCACAGATCACCATGAAGAAGCGAGACATAGTGCTGGTTTCAATACTGAGTTGCGGAGCAGCTGTGGCACTCTTCGCACTCGCTGCGTATCTATATATTCGGCGGCGGAGGCGAAAGAGGGAAGGAGACGAGGATGGTACCAGTTGTGCTATCAGGTAGGTATTAAGTGAAATGGTGTATTTATTGATATAGTTCATCATATCAGCCCTTAGACGTCCACTGTTGGACTAAATGTCACCACACCCTCCGCATCCAGCCGCTTCCGGACACTTTCTTCAGGTCGTCGGTCCATCTGGCGGCGAGGCGTTCAACCCTGTTTTCGCCTATCCGCATTCTCCACTCCAGAACTCGTCTGCCCCAACGGCCGTCAGTTCTGCGTCAGATGTGGCCCGCCTACTGCCACATTCACTGCCACTTGCCAATTGAAACTGAAATAGTTGAATCAGTCATTTAAAAAACTACAAAGTTAATAAATTAAAATTTTAGAGGAACCGATAACAACTGATTAATCTATAAATTTCTTATTTGCAACTGAATCTTCTCCCTGTTTTTATCCTTCTAACTTCACTAATCACTATTTTTGAGAACACTTTGAAAAACTTCTTGTTATGGCAGACATTGTATAAAACACTTCTAAATATATTAAACCACTATTCTTTGTGTTAGTATTTGGGTCAGATATATTTTTTTTAATGTCTATATAAATTAAAAATGAATTCTCAGGTTTATATAAAATTATTAAACCTAGGTTCGCGAAGTAATACTGATTGATTGACAGACATAAACTTTCTTCTTGTAACTTCTTCGAAACCTTGAAACAAAGTTACCTGTAGGTACTTGTCTACTTATAAATATAAGACACCACTAAAGTAACTTACAGATTTTACCTTTCCAACAACCGTTAAGTTTCTCCCTAAAGTCAAAGTTATTTTGTCTGAGTAACCTCTCGCTTAAGTCGTATAAAGTACCAAGTTTAGGTTCAGTTGAGGTCTGTAGATATCTGATAATGATTATTCTAACCTATAGGTACTTACTCCTTACTTATGCCCACATCTTCTGTCTCCCTCGCCCCGATCCCAGTCCCGTCTGCCATTCCAAGGTCTGCCGTGCCGATGGATGCGCGTCCAGAGGCTAGCCTGTTTGTAAGCGTGCCGACATCCCAGAGCTGGGCGAACTCCGGGCCTTACCGAATCATGTGGGGCTCTGATGAGGTGGACAAGTATGTCTCTAGCTAACCGTGGTACCACAATGTGTCTCAATACCAAGGCGGCGATGTTGTTCGCCACACATCACGCCAAGTGGTATCACGGAGCCAAAAGTGGGCGAAGGAAAGTCGCTTTGCGACATTGGATCGCGCAATTTGGCGATGTATCGTATCTGTTTACTCCTCTGGGACCAGGGCGTGAGCTTTATGTATATATGTACATATTATTCTGAACTGGTTACCTCTGAGATATTATCAAAAATTATGGTTACTTCGTTACAAAAAAAAAATTAAAAAAATCTGAATTTCTTCATAAACTTTATTCAAACATTAGGCTCGGTAAAAAGAAAGGAAGATTAGTAAAAATATAAACCTTGGATGAGTACTACACAGTACAGTGGATACTCACTTTAATTTCCATTTGGGCTTTATCGAGTAACGAATGCTCTTAAAAGATTTAAAGAAAAGTTTTGCGAGAAGGCCTCGCCGAGGGTGAAGTCGCAGGCATCCACTTATCTCTAATGTAATCATATAATTAAATTAATTTATTTTGGATTCGGAATTCTCCCTTTGATCCTATTAATTAGTGTTGCACTGTTGGACCGGAAGCTTACTTAACAGAGCTTGAACTTGGTTTAATTACAGAAACTATTTTAAAGTGGGTTAGTGGAAATTAGGTGTCAAGAGTGTTGAAAGATACCATCGAACACTAATATCACATTCTATTCACCCAAAATGATCCTAATAATAAATGCCGCGTGGTTTCCGGTAGAGTAGAATAGGACCACTCCAACTCTTCCCGTGGATGTCGTACAAGGCGACTGAGGGAATACATTATAAAACATCAATCAGGCCTCCCCAACCCGTCTGGCCAGCGCGGGGTGTGTAGGCCAAGTCCTCCGTCTGTCTCCGGCAGATGAGAGAGGGTTGTGTTCCTGCAGTGGAGACAATAATAACCTGATGATGATCCTAATAAACGAAAAAAAAAACTTTAAGGGATATATACCTACGTATATATTGTCAATCCTCCGTCTGTCTCCGACAGATGAGAGAGGGTTGTGCTCCTGCAGTGGAGACAAAAATAACCTGATAATAATGATGATGATGATATATTGTCAAGGGGTATCACGGAGCGTAAAGCGCGTGAAGGAAAGTCGCTTTGCGATATTGGATTGCGGAAAGTGGCGATAAATCTCTGCCTACCTCTCTGGGACCAAGGCGTGAGCATTATGTATAAATGTATATTTGTATGTATGTAAACCCACGTAAACACATTCAACTCATATTTTTCATTTCAGTTGACTACCTCCGTGGCGGAACGGGTAACTCTCGGACTGCCACGCCGGAGGTTGCGGGTTCGAATCCCGCTAGGGGCAAATGTTCGTATGATGAATATAAATGTTTGTACCCAAGTCTTGGATTTTTATATATTTATTTAAGTATGTCTATCCGTTATCTAGTAACCATAGCACAGGCTCTGCCTAGTTTGGGACTGGATAATTGGTGTGAATGTCTGAGATATTTATTTATTTATTATTTATTTATTTATTTAAGTTTCGAAGACAGTACAACCTACTAACAATCTAAGCTAATCGTGGTACCACAATATGATTGTCTCAAAACGGAGGTTGTTCGCCACATCAACGGCATTCGCGACATAAAGTCGTTCTGCGACGTTGGATCGTGCAAAGTGGCGATGCATCGTCTCTGCTTACCCCTATGGGACTAGGGCGTGTATCGTGTATGTCAACTTACCTTTTCCACTGGCATAAAATCGTCTTCCCAAAGGTTATCTGCAAGAAATCGCTTAAAGCGATAAGACCGCCAAAATTATTATATTTTTAAGTTCAAAAAATGTAACTGTATTTTTTGTGCAATAAAGTGTACATATTGTCTTGAGTAATCTACACTGATCACAATTCGTAAAATAAAAAAAATATTCATCGTCATCAGCCTATATACGTCCACTGCTGAACACAAGCCTCCAGAATGCCTCTTTTGGTGGGCTTTCCATTAGGAGATTTGCCATAATCACCACGCTTGGCAGACGGATTGGTGATCGCAGTAATGATCTTAATATACACAGGAGAATATAAACAATATTCATCTCTACAAAAATATACATTCAAATAACTCTGCCAAACTGTATAATACAGTTTGTTGGCAGAAATTGCTCTCTTACTTTAAACATACCTATGGCAGACGATACTAAATATCATTACGCACCTATGCTGAATAGCAAGGCAAATTACAAAGTTTTAATTTTGATAATGAGTTTACTAGATATATCTTATATTTAATTTTGAAAGTGTTTTTGTTAATAGCTTCTGATGCCTAATGGGATAGCGTTACAAATTTTGGTCAAAAGATATTGCCTTATTTGTCGAGTAATTTTCTGAGATTTTGTTTTAAATTCTCTATTGTGAAATCCTAGAATAGAATATTTATTTGCATAAATAGGGTACATATGTCAGATCTAATAACTAGCTACTGGTAGATCATGCCTTTAGCCATCCATATACCTATTAGCATGCAAATGTTACATTAAACTTAATACTTATATGAATCTATATTACGATGAGGCTCTTTAGGAATTTCGCCTTTATATATTACCGAGGGCCGCAAATGTCATTATTGGTTGCGTCAATCAAGCTGTAGTTACTCAACGGTCCACTAGATTGCGCTACAGGTAACGAATTATCACAATTCGATAAGAATATTGAAAAATTAGACTTTTACGCCATCTATGGTCGAATAGTCGTATGACGTTATATCTTTCATAATGTTATAGCATTTACAAACCCCAATAGATGGCGTTTAGGTAAATAACAAGACAAATGTATGTAATCAATGATGATAATACCTATATTACTTAGTACAAAGATAATATTATAAACTACGACGAGCAGATAATGAACAGTAGCTCTCAATTTCATTATATAACAGCTTTGCTGTTAAACACATTTCGTTTCATGTTTGCTGTAATTCATTCGCTTACCCAAATAGCTCATATCTTTGAGTGCATTGATGCATAAGAAGTGACATTTCTTTAGCTATTAACGGAATGGAACGTCGTTTGACGTTTGCTTCGCGTGTTTGTTGTACGAATATAAGCTACAAATGAAAACTCAAAAATTATATCTCGAAATCTTAGCTTACGGAACGGAACGTCGTTTGACGTTTGCATCGCGTTTTTGTTGTACAAATCTGAGCTACAAATGAAAACTTTCAAAAATTATATTTCGAATTTGAGTTTGCAAGTTTAACTTTAAATTATTATTACCTTATTATCACCTCTACCCATAGTAAAAATATAAATTGAGTACTTAAGCAAAGCGAAACTAAAAATGGTATGGATCGACAGTATCCAAAAATCGTCGATTTAATGATGTTAGGGGAAAATTCATATTAAAAGAATTTAAAACACCGGTTTAGTTTTATTTAAAAGGTTCAGATTATTAAGATTTTCAATAAAATAAAACATTAATTAAAATACTGCAATCGGCCATTTTGACTGAAACACCAATCACAGTGCATGACGTCACGCCTAATACTGTCATTCTCTGTGTTTTGTTGTTGTTAGGGATACGCAAAAAAATAAAAGTAACGATACTGTATTCGATACCAGTATCGCATCAAAAGTATCGATGCCGACGATAGTATTGAATCAAAAGTATCGATACTACTCAGTATCGAGTACTTTTTCATCACATTAGAAACCTCAAAATTAATAATAAAAATAGTATAAATAGAGACGAAATATTATTATTGGTATAATAATAATATTCCGTCTCTATTTATTTATTACAATAAACATTGACTTAATGGTAGATGTAAATATGGTTCTTTTTAAACCCCTAGTCTTTATCACTGCAATCAGACCAAAATCAGACATAAAAAGTAATTTATCTCCATGCAACGACATCATATTTTAATAAGATAGTGGCTTCCTCTAAATCTCGACCGAGAGGGTCGTTATGCATCAGCAAAGCAAGAAAGAAGAGAACGGTAATGAGATGACACTCTATGAGTATACAATGCGGTTTGCCGCATTTACACACGGAGCGTACGGAGCTTGCGCTGGCGTATTTTCATCCCTGGCGCTGGGCGATACGCAAAACAAAGTAGGTCTGGTATCGGTACACCAAAAAGTATCGAGTATGTGACGAAGTATCGATACCTAGTAAAGTATCATAACAAAAGTATCGAGTACGAAAATACTTGGTATCGTAACGAAAGTATCGATACTACTCAGGTATCGATACTTTTTGCGGATCCCTAGTTGTTGTGAATACTACTGATCTTGTATTCTCTTTGACTACTGATTACGCATTTGGATTGATTTTTTTTCTTTTACGTGTGATTTATTGACTCCACTGTATTATAACAATGGAACCAAGCTTTGTTAAGGCAAATAGCTCAAATTCGCCCAGGATTGATGTATTAATGTTGGGCGATTTTCTCGCAACAAATAAAGAATTTTGCTCGCTGAGTTACGAGAAACGTGAAAACTTCCTTGTAAGTAAATTTTGTATTTATCTTTACCCTAGATACAACCAACCTAGATATAATCAAACTTTTTGAACTCGTGCGAGTTTATTTTACTTTCATAGGTTATTTGCACAATAAACTTGTCATTGTTTATTTTTGAGGTGAGCTTGTATGTTGCTATTTTAGAGTTAATACCATGTTAATACCCGATAAAACTAGTACATTTCTGTAACTAAAAAACACCTACTAGTATAGTATTTTTCCTCATATTAAACACCTAATATCGGATAAATCACCAAGTCAGTGTGTATATATTTGTTCTAATTAATTTCAATTATTTTAGGTCTTCAAGACCATCATATGTGGATGATGCAATCAGTTATGTGCAACTAAAACGGTTATGTGCAACCAGCAATGAAACGGGAAATAATAACCAAGAAACTAGGGAAAAAAAATCAATACTGGACTGTTCGTATCCCAAAAATATCCAATGATAGCTGGTTCCCCTGATGGAATATGTCAAGATAGCATTGTGGAGATAAAATGTCCCATAAGCATAAAAATATAGAAATTATATGTATAACTTTTGATGAGCAATATATGTCAGGCTTGAAAGTGTTATTAAATTTTGAAAAACTTATGTGTATCCATTGTTATATAAAAGTATAGAATAGGAAATAAAAATGCAGTAATTTCATTTGTGTTTTATTTAATAAGAGAATCTTGTATATTAATCAAACCACAAGCTATAGTTATCACATCATCAAGAACTTTAACCAAACTTAAGATAGGCATGTTACTATTAACACCTTGATGCTTGATTTTAAATGGTGATGTAGAGACAGAATGTAGAAACGGCTTCAATGGTGATGTCATCTGATTTACTGAACTGACTATTGTTTGGTTAGCTTTACTTCTGAATGTTTTCCATGTGTGTACTTGAATTGATTTATCCAACACTCTTGGTGTTACTTGGGGCACTTCTACATTCTGCTGAACTGTAAAACAAATATTTTATTATTTAAGTGCAATGTTATAATTATGAACACAAATAGGAGATTACTAGGTCACAGAAAAATCTATGTAGTTTTGTGTGTACCAACAATGTACACTGAGAATAAAATTAACTTTTTCAATGCTATATTCTAATAAATAAGTTAATATTAAATACCTGAACTACCGGATGCAATTTCTTCAAAACTTGATTGTTTTGTAACTATACATTTATCTTCGAATTCCTTTTTACACTCTTCAAGAATCATAATTCTTCATTTCTTAGCTATATAGGGTCGCTCTGTTGTGTCAGATGTTCGTGTTTTCCTGTCTGGTTGGCATATAAATTTATGGGGCATACATCCTGGTTTCATACGTACTTGTGATACTGACCCCATCACATGATACTCCATATAATTTTCCATATCATTTGGCAACTGGAAAAAGAAAAGTAAACGATTAAAATTGTTATTAGGAATGATGGCCAAGACCAAAACAAACATAACCTCAATAAATTAGTTATTCCATAGCCTCAATATTTCAACTATTTCATATCAAACAAACATTTTAAGTATAAGATCTATCAATATATGATAACATACTCACATCAAAGTGGTCTTCACAGAAATAAAGTGGCGAATTCGTGACTACGTTGCTTCGCCGTGCGAGCTTTAACCAAACCATTTATCTCTTGTTCATAACTTGTTTGGAACATGTACAAACACTTTGTTGGGTGTTTTTATTGATGTGTTTTTACACTGCAGTACTGCACACCACTTATAAACTTTGGAATTCATTTTTATCACACGAATTAATTGAATATTTTGTTGACTTTCTTCGTACGCATAGACACAATGACATGTTTACCTAACCGTGACGTCAGAGCCGACGCCATGACAGCTGCGAGCTGTTTGCGCGCAATATTGAAAAAATATTATCAAAATGGCTTTAAACTCCGTTAAACTTAAGTTTTATACCGAAATAAAGGTTTTTTCGTAAATAGTAAATGTGTACCTACATTACGGAAGAGGATTTCAAAATCTTTCGTCATGCCTATTTGGTACTTTCGGTTGATACGATAAATAACCATGTTCATTCTAATTTTTACTTTATCGCTATAATAATAAGGTGCTAGGGATGGTCACAATTCGGAATTTGACTGCACTACTAGTAGTAATCGCTACCAAACATAACATATTTCGCAACTGTGAAAAACAAATGGAACGAGAAAGAACAGCTGACCTCAGGTCAGTGACCTGTTTGAATATCTAGATATCTACCTCGGCTTGATTTACCAGAGCACTGTGCAATTGCGATTGTATTGCAATTTTAGTTACCTAGAAGATAAGAAAAACAAGTTTACCGGTCATAGTAAAGCAACGATCTCTATGTAGGTACTACTAGATGGAGCGTTCCAAACAATCGCTCTGTTCCACGCAAGTAGCCACAACTCTTTCACATTCACAATGAAACTTGTGCAGTTACTACGCAGACATTTAATTATTACTAAATATTGACGCTACGGTTAAATTATGTCAATATTTAGTAAATAATTAAATGTCCTGCGTAGCAACTGCACAAGTTTCATTGTGAATGTGAAAAAGTTGTGGCTACTTGCGTGGAACAGAGCGATTGTTTGGAACGCTCCATCTAGTAGTACATAGAGATCGTTGTAGTAAAGATAATATTTATGTACTAGAGTGAGTGAGTCAGGACTCGTGATTCTCACTGGGGGCAGGGAACTTTATATAATTTGTACAAGTTGGTTCGAGTCTGGATGTTATATTGAATTGTCCTTTCCTTAGGTACTTTGTTTCCATAACACAGAGATGTATATACCTACATGTAATATTAATGACTCATTAAAGGAATTTATGGATCGGATTTGAAAGAAATAGGATCAGAAAGTACTGAAAAAAATACATTTGGTTATTTGAGATAAAATCCCGCCAGCCCATTTCCTCCATTTCGATAAAATTTATATGGGATCACCTCTGAAGTATAACCTACCAAACAAAAAAAGAAACATCAAAATCCATTCAGAATTGGCGAAGTAATCGCGTAACATACTAAAAAAAACATACTGTCGAGCTGAGAACCTCCTCCTTTTTTGAAGTCGGTTAAAAAGAAATTCAAAGAACAACACTGCAATAAGAAACATGGCGGGCATGGCGGCTAGGGGTGTGAATGAGAAGTATCTATGTTAAAGCAAGACAGGTATAACTGCCATTAGTTCGTTTCATATAACTGTTGTTACTATGAAAGTTGCGACAGATTGTAACTAGTTTCGTATTAGCGCCATCTGTTACGTAACACGTTCATGAACTCATTAGGTGATTACATGTAATGACATCTAGCGACGGGTAGTGTTACCACTTTTTACCTTCGCCACAACTAGAAACAGTGCACTAAAAACACCAGCGCCGTGCGGATTTTAGATAATACTTTTATAATTGGATAGCAAATGCGCCATCTAAGTTTATGCTACCAATTTTAGATTTACACTTTTTGTTCGGGGATTGCTTATCTTACTCTAGTATATATTATCTTTGATATTACAAACTGCATTTTAGTGTGCACATTTCGCTAAAAGCAGACTATTGCATAGCTTCGAAGTGGCTTTTAACGTCATACAGCCTGCGGCATCTCGTCGTATATTGATTCTTTCCAAGCAATTTCAAATATATTCCAGGTCAGTTCTCCTGACAATATTTTTTCTCCGCTGTCGAGTCAGGGATAAAGTTTGGTCCGAAATGTCTATGCCCTATCTCGAACCAAACAAACAAAACTATAAATCGTTGCAGGGTTCCATAGTCTAATTTTATTAGGTCGTTACACTTTCGTAAACTATGTAGGTACGAGTAGCTTTTGCTTTTAGTTTTGCTTGCAAATACTTCGCAAGTTACGTCGCGTTTAATGAAAATCACCAAAAACGCAAACGTTTATTACTCACGTTTTTTCATTCCTGATGGGTTTACGCATGACCTCAATACCACCTGATGATAAGTGACGATGGGGCTTACGGTGGAGCGCCTTACCCAGAAGATGCCTATTCACTCTTCCTTTAAAAGATCCAAATTGTACTTGTCCGGAAATACCGAAGCTGGCAGGGAGTTCCATTTCTAAGCAGTTCGCATTATGAAAGAGGAAGCAAAACGCTTCGTGTAAGAGCGTGGTATGTCTACTACATAAGGATGAAGTTTCACACACCTGCTAGTCCTGTGATGGAAGAACGGAGATGGGGGAATCAAATCGTGTTACTCCTGGGCACACTCCCCAAAATATAAACCTGTAGATAGCCGGAACACAGGCCACACTGCGACGATGTTTTTTATTATTTTTTTAAACTCGAAAAAATTGTATTATTAAATGTTAAATAAATTTGCGAGAATGTTTGTTTGCCTGACTGAGGATACATTATTGTGTTTGCAGTTTTACAAATCTGTAGAGTTGAGCTCGAATCACACATGCACTATTTTACTTTCGAAATAAACTGCAGTGACATTTAAACTGCAATTTAAATTCTTGCCTTTCCTCATATCTCCACATCAGCAGCAGTGCAGCAGACCCAGAGCTGCACAATTGTAGGTTCAAATAAATAATGAATGAATGAACGAATGAAAAAACGAACGAACGAATTATTCCTGACGATTGGTTTATCCAACAACAGCTTGTCCTTCGACAAAGCCTCCTCCAAAGACTTCCACCTATCTATATCTCTTGCCATTCTGATCCATTCTGGACCGGCAATTCTTTTGGGGTCATCTTCCCAACGTTTCGTTTGTCGACATTTAACTTATAAGCAACAGAACACATTTCGATCATTTTTGAAATTTTTGTCTGTTTGTCTGTGAGTTTGTGCACGCATCACTTAAAAACTAATGAACAGATTTTGATGGACTTTTCAAAGAAACATGGGGCTTAACTTAACTTAACATGTAACCTTTATTTCATCGCAATCGGTTTACTCAATCAAAAGTTATGGACATTTTTAGTTTTCAAATACATTAGTTTAGGTAAGTTTATTATGCAATATATTGCAAATAATAGTATTTCCTTACTATTCAGATTGCGATGAGATTGGACTACATTTGGAGCTAGTAGTGGGAATGGGAGTGGGCGTGGGCGTGGGCGTGGGCGTGGGCGTGGGCGTGGGCGTGGGCGTGGGCGTGGGCGTGGGCGTCGGAAAAGGGGAGTGGGTGTGGTAGTGTACTAGTGCGGAGGCGGAGCGGGAGCGTATTCTGTAGTTCACGCGAGCGGAGCCGCGGGCACAGCTAGTATATCCATAAATATCTATTGAGGTAGGGGTCTTGTTTTCTAAATACTCGGAACAATACTGAACGATATACGAGAAAATACAATATTTTCCACGTATGACCTCGTCTGAACTGATGTATCATAATTTCATAATGTATTTCATATAGATATGATATTGTGTCTAGTCGAGATATCTCTCTCAGTATCATATCCGAGTAATCTGGGTGGTAACTCGATTCCGCTAATATAAATCAATAATAATTTGATTGCATACCTAACTAGATACTCACGGAAGCACCACCCGAGGATTGTTAGTGATATACATATGTAGATCTGAATACAGGAATACAGATGTGTTAAATATAATTAGCTCAACGGTTCATATAGAGAGTCAGAATCAGAAATGAGGTACTTATTCGATTGAGAACCAAAGATGTAAACATAGCAATTTTTTGTGAGGTACTAGCCATATCTGTCCAAGATCTGATTACCATTGAGGTAAACGATGAATTCGCAAGTGGAAATCTTCTGGGTAAGCATGCTCCACCTCAGGCCTTATCGTCACTTACCATCAGGTGAGTTTGAGGTCAAGCTTTAACCCATCAGGAATTAAAAAGAAGATAAAATTCAGAAGTGGTTGAATCCATGAGAGGTCTTAATTAATCTTTCCTGCCATATTTTTGTCGCAAGTACTTACACATAAACGTATTAACTTATGGACGCGAAATGTTAGGTACCTTTCTCGCCTGTACCCCCTCTGCCACGAATCAGGAACTTTCAACCCTGGTTGTTATTTCTTTTTGTCAGTCTGAAAGACGAGACAGTACATGCGCAGTAAAGTAGTGCAAATCTTATAGTGATAAAACAAGCAATGATTTATTTCACTTATAAATATAATTTTAATCTACTTACATTGCTAGTTTTATTGGAAAGTCAAAAACAATATAATCCGTCTGTGTACAATACCATGATTGTTTATACATAGTGTGATAAAAAAGTTAACTTCCTTATATTATCTGGATTATCGCTCATTCATTCGGGTAAAAGCGTCAAATTCTTCGTTAGTCATCGTAATTAGACAGTGTCAACGCTCTATGCGAAAGTAATGCAATAATAGATTACACAACAACATCGTTTGCGCGGAATAGGACAATGATAATTACGATAGTGTGTATTCATTACGTAAAAGTAAGCATTGTATATTTAATATTGTGTTCTTCCCCCCTGGAAAGTTGTGAACGTGATTAAATACTTCATCGCGTACATCTCTTGTTCAATCGTTAATACGTTCATGCAAGTACATAAGTAACACTACCTAATTCCGATCCCTGCTAATAAAATTATAATTAAAATATGTTCATTTATAAGCGTTAGCAAACGGAACAGGAATTTCGTTTCATTGTTCCTTAATGAAAGCAGTTTAGATGTATTGTATTCCGGTACTGGTTATATAAATTGCAACATAATATACAAATTAATATCCTGTTGTATTTGTCAGGATAATGATCTGTTCTATAGTTTTTTTCATATGAAGTGTACAGGGGAATGACGATCAAAGACTTAAAATAGTCTGAATTTTTTTTGTTGTTGACTTGAACGAGATTGTACACAATGTTTTATAACTGTATTTCGTTTTCAAAATGTGCAGCAAAGAATACTGAGAATAAATTATATTAGGCATAAAGATCTAACCTTAAAAAATAACTAAACGGCATATTACCTCTCTAACCCCCTGGCTACGTGATTTATGGAAGGCTCCTAAAAATAACTTGAACAATTTTTCACTTAACAGGGCGATGCTGATTTGCCTTTTTCACAATAAGTGGGTGAAATTGGTGCAGCGGAAATTACGCCACCTTGTTCTGTACAGTGTACAGAACCATTCTAGAGCTATTAGCAAATGCCCTTTTTTATCTCTTGACGTAAAAAATTCTTAAAAGATGTAATGCCAGATTGAAAAGAGAAATGTGGCTTTTAAAAGCCGCTTGATAAAGTTTTAAAAAAACTTTTAAATCGCGTCACATTGACCTCTATGTGCAACTAGATGGAGCGTTCCAAACAATCGCTCTGTTCCACGCAACTGCGGCTTCGGGAGTCAATATTGAGTAAATAATTAAATGTTCTGCGTAGTAACTGCACAAGTTTTAAAGTGAATGTGAACGAGTTGCGGCACCCGGAGCCGCAGTTGCGTGGAACAGAGCGATTGTTTGGAACGCTCCGTCTAGTTGTACATAGAGACTATGTATATTTCATTCCAAACCAATAGTCATACCAGAACCAAAGCATTACCGCTCGGTCACGACCTTGCCGCTGCCAGCGGCAACTAGGAGCGGGGCGGCGAGCGGCGAGAACAAATGTACAAAAATGTTAGCAGCACGCCACGAGGTGCCGCAATTAGCGGCCAACCCTCCGCCTGCCGAAACTGCGCCGCTCACCGCGCCGCGTCCCGCTAAGCCAAAAGTCGAGGCCGAGCGGTTAGAGTGAATATTTACCATCAGGTGAGCCGTGAAGTTGAGGTCAAGCGCAAACCCATCAACAATAAAGAAGTTCAGAAATTAGTTACTAAATGGGATGAAGGATTCCCATCTTCTGTCTTCGAACAGGGAAATTATATTTCCCATTTCGTAGCCACGGATTTTGGTTCACAAATGGGACACGAAAGTCATAGATAATACATAAATGACTATGTTTCTTTTTTCCGTTAATAACATAATCTTTTCCTTTCCTCTCCAGTGCAATTAACGTCATTCAAATTTACATCAAGCTGTCACGGTTCTTTGCGAAAGTAATGATCTAAACAGGAAACGGCCGCGCTCTGGGCAGATGTATCAGGCTATCGCAGGCTCTGTTGCTTATACCTTTAAGGTGCTTTTTAGGGTCTATACCAAAATGGTAAAAAGGAACTCTTAGACTTTGCAAGTCCGTCTGCCACAGAGTCTTATTTTAGCAACTGCTAAAGCTATCGACTGTTGCCGTGTGGTTTCCGGTAGAGTAGAATAGGACCACTCCAACTCTTCCCGTGGATGTCGTACAAGGCGACTAAGGGAATACATTATAAAACATCAATCAGGCCTCCTCAACCCGTCTGGTCAGCGCGGGGAGTGTAGGCCAAATCCTCTGTCTGTCTCCGGCAGATGAGAGAGGGTGGTGCTCCTGCAGTCGAGACAAAAATGACATGATGATGATGAAAGCTATCGACGATGCTTGCCCAACTATATTGCAAATGAAAAAATTAAACAATATTTTTATTTTCGTTGCAAAAGGGCCAAAACATGGGGGGCAAAAGTGTGGTTACAAGGTCAAGTGGGGTATTGTAAGAAGGGGCATCATTTGTACATTCTAAAATAGGCTTTCATTGTCTTGTATGCCGCTTAGTTTTCGACTAATGATGAACAATATCTAAAAAATACTATCCCCCATACAACGATCTCTATGTACTACTAGATGGAGCGTTCCAAACAATCGCTCTGTTCTACGCAAGTAGCCACAACTCTTTCCCATTCACTTTGAAACTTGTGCAGTTACTACTCAGAACATTTAATTATTACTAAATATTGACATTATTTAACCGTAGCATCAATATTTAGTAATAATTAAATGTTCTGCGTAGTAACTGCACAAGTTTCATTGTGAATGTGAAAGAGTTGTGGCTACTTGCCTGGAACAGAGCGATTGTTTGGAACGCTCCATCTAGTAGTACATAGAGATCGTTGCCCCCATATATATTTTTTCCCTGGCCAAGTCTAGTGGATGCAGAGAAAAGGTTTTTTTTTAATTGCTGATGGGTTTGCATGTGACCTCAAACTCACCTGATGGTAAGTGATGATGAGGCCTAAGGTGGAGCGCGCATACCCAGAAGATGCCTATTCACTCTTCCATTAAAAAGATCCAAATTGTACTTGTCCGGAAATACCCAAGCTGGTAGGGAGTTCCATTCCTTAGCAGTTCGCATTATGAAAGAGGAAGCAAAACGCTTCGTGCGAGAGCGTGGTATGTCTACTACATAAGGATAAAGTCAGTGAAGAGCCATGGTAGGTAGCCGGTTGATTGTTCACTCGCCTCACGTTCATGAGGTCGTGGGTTCAAACCCCGCCCGTACCAATGAGTATTACAAAACTTAAGTACGGTTTATTTATAATACCACAGGCTTTTCGGTGAAGGGAAACATCGTAAGGAAACTTGCATATGCCAAAGAAGAAATTCTGAGGCGTATGTGAAGTCAACCAAATCGTCTTGGGGCACCGTTGCTGGACATGGGTTTAGCACAAAAGATCCTGAAGGGTCGAAGTATCGCCAGGTCTTCCTGGCCCCCTAAGAAGTTAAGATGAAGTCAATTGTAATTCTTTTCGAATCTAAGAAGGGTCATCTGGAATTTATAAGGCTATAGTAACAGAAAACCTTTTATTCGGAAGTAAGCTAGGGTTTCTACAATGGAAAACTGCGAGGTCATTCAGCATCATTAGGGTTATTCAGCTGAGGGGGGAGTAGGTGTACGGAGGGGCAGAGAATTGTCATCCCTACATATTATAAAACGCAACGTCTCTCTGTCTGTCAGTTAGTATGTTTATAAATAGAGAACTACGTGCTTTGTTTTTAAAAGTTTTCTCTCTGGCCAGGTTTTCATATACAGGGTGTATCATCAAGACTGGTTAGTATGTAGAAGCCAGTAACTATCAGAGATCTCCTTTAGTCACAAGCCTCAAAAACAATAAAAAAGATAAAAATATGTATTACTAGCTGTGCTCGAGGCTCCGCTCGCGTAAACCACAGAATTTGCTCCCATTCCCACTCCCGCTCTCGCTCCTGCTCCCGTTCCTACTCCCAGCTCCAAACGTAGTCCAAACTCATCGCAATCTGAATAGTACGGAAAAACTATTATTTGCAATATATTGCATAATAACCTTACCTACTAATGTTTAGGAAAACTAAAAATGTCCATAACTTTTGATTGAGTAAACCAATTGTGATAAAATAAAGACTCAATTTTAAGTTAAGTTAAGCCCCATGTTTCTGTGAAAAGTCCATCAAAATCCGTTCAGCAGTTTTTACGTGATGCGTGCACAAAATAACAGACAAACAGACAAAAATTCAAAAAATGATCGAAATGTGCTCTGTTACTTATCCTTAGACCCCCCAGTTTTTTTGGAAATATCTTCAATGTACAGACACGCGATGTTTACGATTTTATTTTTTACATAAGAAATAGAGTATTTTTTTCTAAGTAACCAAGTAACTTTAAGGATGATAAAAATTGTGAATTATGTTACGTTCGATAACTTATCAAGGAATAGAGAGTAAAGATCGTTCAGTTCACCTTACATGTCATTGTATGCGTTATATTGTCACTGTGTTAGTTCTATCCTTACGCACTAATCATCATGTGTGCATACGTACACTAACATACTAACGTTCGGATAGGTTCGGTACCCCCCGAGTTCACCCCTTGCGAAAAAGCGGGTCGTGCCGTCGTGAATTATACGATGTGTAACGGTAAGGAATAAGGATTAACATTATCTGTAGTCCACGCGAGCGGAACCGCGGTCGTATCCAGTAATAAATATTATATCTAACTTCATCATCATCATATCAGCCTTCAGACGCCCACTTCTGGACATAGGCCTTCAACACACCTAGCCTCTCTGAGTCATAAAATCAATTTACATCAAAACACTAAGACGAGCGATTTTTTTTACAATCTATCAATGTATTTTTAAACAAAGGGGATGAAATATGAATTATAATACCAAAAATAAAAGAACCAATTCAACTAACAAACGTCACAATTATTCAGATGCCATATTTAGTATCCGAATATGAACAAAGATTAATGACTTGCTATTCGATCTTGTACCTTATTCCTCAAGCAATAAGATAAACGAAATTCGATGCAGAGTACAGAATAGCTACGTGACTTTTAGACTGAATTGGTTTTGATTAGTGCAAAGAAATGTCATCCTTAAAACTTCTCAGCCAAGATTTAGTTTTCAGTTCTTAATAGAAATGTTAGCGGAATATTCCCATTTCGTGAAATTTCATTTGCGGCAAAAAAGTCATTTTATTAAAAAGTCTTCACGTGCTTTTGTAAAATTCGTATTTCCTGGAAAGTTTTTTTTTTAACAAGTAGTAAACAGGCTGTTTTTATTACCCGAGTACGACAAAGTTAAAGGCTAATCTAATTCTAAACTAAGATTTTCTCTTCATCATCATCATATCAGCCCTTAGACGTCAACTGTTGGACATAGGCCTTCCCCAACGAACACCACACACTAGGTCCTCCGCACTCCGCATTCAGCCGCTTCCGCAGATTTTCTCCTGTGCTATGGCAATTAAACAAGGATTACACAATTCACAAATATAACATCCAGACCGGGACCAACTTGTACAAATTTTATAGTGTTGTCTGTCACCAGTGGGAATCGAATCCAATACCCCTGGCGCCCGAGTCCAATAACCAAGCGACAAAGCCGACGAGGAGGCGGTTAATTATCTAAATAAATAAAACAAAGTCACCCGACTTAGTTACTACATTTATAACTCAAGAACGGCTGGACCGATTTTAATGATCTATGATTTGTTGGATTCGTCTCCGCCTCGAATAACTATTAGAGTATCTGAAAAATTAACGGAAAAAATTATACAGAAAATTAATGATTAAATACATTAGGTTTGGAACTCTGTATTTGACCGCTCACTTTACGCACGCTTAAAGCTAAAGTAAGCTATAAGTAAGCTATATAGCTATAGCTCATTTGCAATAATTGATGTCCACTGCAAACCAGTGACATACTAGATATTATAGATTAGAAATTCAATGAAAAATAGCATATTAAAATCTATAGAAAGATATTGAAAATATAGAAAAAAAATAACACGATACTAGTATTTATTGACTGTTAGGTGGTACGAAGTTAAAAATAATAAATACATACAAGAGTTTATTTACTTACTAATCAATCTTGAAGCTCTGCGTTATTTTAGCCCTTTTCTTCTACGCAGTAAAAACCACAAGTCCATAATATTGATTATATTGGTCGAAATAAAAATAGTAGCAAGCGGAAACAACCCGAGTAACCGTTCGATTCGTGAATAAATAAAGACCATCTATACAAATCAGCTAATTTTGTATTGTTCTACAATTTTAACCTTATCCGACCAAATTTAAAACCAAATCTAACACAAAATTCGTAGAGTCCAAAATAGCTTGTGGTTCTCATTCGAAGTTAACAGAGGTGACTTGTAAAATGACTCTGCGTTACATTTCCGACTATTTTTCTTAACGTTACGGTTGGATTTTCTTTGCAGGTGGAATTTCAGGCGGGAAACAAGCGTTTTCGCCTCCGAAATTCAGTCTGTTCGTGAATTCGGAAGACCAATGTTGTTTTCGCGTTGTTAATGCGATACTAGTCGGTGTTGTAAATCGAGTATTCGATACTGAACGTAAGATTTTACTGATTATGTGAAGGTTTATTGACTTATAAACAGTTATAAAGTTAAAAAATATATCTTGCAGAGATAAACCGAGTTGTACACGTATTTCAATATAACTTTTCCAGTATTTTTTGTGTTCTATATAAAAATCACAATATCTAGATGTATAGATTTATGTGTAAAAACATTTGATATCAGTTTTTTTCTTTACAAATAATACTTTCTAAGTAACATTTCATTCCAATATGTAAACAGTTGTTAAATACTTACACTGCAATTTGTTATGTATGTGAATGATAAAAAAAACCTATTTGATTGTTTATAGTATCAAACGTACTTTTCATTGTAGATTCTCGAAGTAACTTAATTTTTTTAAATTATCTTGTACTCATTTTACTATAAATTTAAATTAAACAATATTTTAGCGTCTTACAACTCTAGGTAGACGTATTATTTTGTAAGTTCATGTAAATACTTTTTCCATGCTTAGATATAACAAAATTTCAACTTTTTTTTTAAATGAAACACTATTATGCTACGTTTAGTATCGAATATATGTTTTTAAATCCGGTTAAACAGTAAATTATATTTCTCTTTGTTAGATAAAAAAAAAAATCAAAAGCGTGACTTGTAAAGCAAGTAACTGGGCTGAACTTAAAAACAAAATTAAAGTGAAAACCGAGTGATTTTTTGTAGAAACAGAGTTATATGTGTAAAAGCCTTTGGAATGAGTCTTAGGAGGTAGGTTTTATGATAAGTGATTACTAAGTTGGTAGTTTTTAAGCAGCCTTCCAAACGAATCTTATGGACAGACAGACGAACAAAAAATTTCCGCTATTATGGGTTCGGAAAATTTTTGTTCGTCTTTCCGGTGGATTACTTGAAAGCTACTCGATAGATTAAGCTAAGAAGAATAAATTAAAAATTGCCTCAATTGATGAGAAAATTAATAAAATTCCAGGAAAGATATTCCACGTAAACTAAAAACAGAGTAAGTAGACATCCGTTATCTTTTAGCGGATTTCAGGTTTTCTTTTTCGGAGATATGTAACAATCCTTCTACTATCGATTCATTCTTCTTGTTAAAACACAGTGAGTCTAATAATAAATTACCCGTACAATAAATATAAGGATGAACCTTTGTCAGAAATATCTGTTTTAGACCCTTATTAAATTTTCATAAATTTGATATACAATCCTACAAAGGCATAGATTTCGTAGTTTTATACAATTATGCCCACGTCTATAAATAAATAAAAGGAAAAGTAAATTAGGCTATGTAAACGGATTCCAGTTGAATAAATTACTTAATGAAATTATGTGAAATCTGAACTGGAATACATGTGTGGAATAACTAGGCCACTTAGACAATGATGACTACCTACATAAAGAACTAAGCCATGTACTAGGAATTTAGTCTAAAATATAGGGTATCTTTTAAACGCTAAGTTATATTAACTAGTTGTGCCCGGGGCTCCGCTCGCGTGGCATAGATAATTATTATTAGTTTTTTAAAGGACAGGTGTTGGTCCCGTTCCTCCTCCCCTTCCACTCCCCGTTCCTGCTTCCACGTCCACTCCAACTGCGACTGACTCTGCCATCGTAGTCCTAACTCTTCGCAATTTGAATTCCACCGAGCATTATAATTCTTTGAGTTAGTTTTTGAAAACTATAAATGCGCATAACTTTTGATTGAGTGGGCCGATCACCATGAAATAATGACTAAATGTTACTTCAATTTAAGCCTTATGTTTTTCTAAAACCCTCTTTACAATTAGTTTAATAGATTTAACGTGATGCCTGCACAAACAAACAGATAAACAGACAAAAAATCCTAAAATGATCTTAATGTATTCTATTATCGTTTATCCCCCAAATATTTTTTTTTGTAAATATTTTCAATGTATATTTAAAGACACGCGACGTTTATGTTTTATTAATAAGAGAAGATTATTATTTCTAATTTTATTTTTATTTATAAGAGAAGAAATAAGTAGCTTGGAGCTTGGTCTACCAAAAATATCAAAATTAAATCTTAGTTAAAAACGAACCAACGATAAGGAGGGGAGGCGGGATAAAGGGGGTACGTCACTAGCTCCAATGGGTCCACAATATGCCCACCGAGCTGAGTAACCCAATGATGTTATGTAAGTAACTAGATTTCTAATTTGCAATGAAAAAATGGCAACGCAAATAAGCAATACTGCAGGTGGGTTCAAATGCGATCATTGCCGGGCGTGCGACGCCTTCTAAATGCTAAAGTATTCTTTCAAATTACTTAAGAAACTAGTAATTAAACAGACAAAGGTATTATAAATATGCGTGAATATGATTATTTTTATAATTTATACATGCAGAACTTATGACACATCTTAAGAAAGGTTTATTTATTTAATAGTTTATTGTACACACACAAACATACAAAGAACAATACAAAGGAAGAAAAATTATACAAAAAGTTAAGCTTATTTGTAAAGAAATTTCTTCCTGCTAACCTGCAGTGAAGACAAGGGATTATGAAGAGGCAGTAGTCGCGTGTACCTAGGTATATATATTAAAATTAAAAGGTTTTGATCCAAATATATTTATTTATTCTTAATGATGAAATACAACCTCTATATAAAAATGTTACAATTCTAATAAAGACTCGTACCCGGCTCAAAGGTGCCCATGACGCTGGCTGCGTTACCGAATTCTTTTTATATTCCTGATGGGCTCACGCCTGACCACAATCTCGCCTGATGGTAAGTAACGATGAGGCCTAAGGTGGCGCGCTTACACAGAAAATGTCTATTCACTCTTCCTTTAAAAGTATTTACTTATCCGGAAATGTCTAGTTTAAAGATTAGGTCAGTGGAGAGAGTGGACCCCACAAATGTCTTAGAACAAACTTTTTTACAATAACACGTAACCCTCAGGGTACGTACGTTGGTCATCCGTTTAACAGATATAGGGGATTGAAAGCTCCCATACAAAACCAAAACCTTATTCTGGCTTGGCCATACAAAACCAAACCTTATTTTAGGTTGGCCACCTCGGTATCTCCGGAACCACAGTACATAGCGAACTACTTACTGATTTAGTCGATTGTTCATCTGAATTGCAGTCGCTTAAGAGATTGAAAAAAGTAGTTCAGCTTTTAACTAACTAGGTTATTTTAGGATATCCTAGCTGTGCCCGCGGCTCCGCTCGCGTGGACTACAGGTTCCGCTCCCATTTCCACTTTCGCTCCCTATCCCACTTCCACTTCCACTCAGACTCTCAATCTCAATCCCGCTCCCGCTCCCACTCTCCTATTTTCTCGCCCACGCCCACGCACACTCCCATTCCCACTACCAGCTCCAAATGTAGTCCAAACTCATCGCAATCTGAATAGTACGGAAATACTGCAATATATTGCATACTAACCTTACCTACTAATGTATTTGAAAACTAAAAATGTCCATAACTTTTGATTGAGTAAACCGATTGCGATGAAATAAAGACTAAATGTTAAGTTAGGTTAAGCCCCATGTTTCTGTGAAAAGTCCATCAAAATCCGTTCAGTAGTTTTTAAGTGATGTGTGCACAAACTCACAGACAAACAGAAAAACAGACAAACAGACAAAAAATTCAAAAATGATAGAAATGTGTTCTGTTGCTTATCCTTAGACGCCCACATTTTTTTTGTAAATATCTTCAACAGACACGCGAAGTTTACGATTTTATTTATTAGATTTCGTCCTGAATTTTTCATAGAGCTTCCCCTTTACCTACCCCCGTCACAGCCGGACAGTTTAATATGTAAATATTCTCCAAATAATATTAGCTTCATCGGTCCCGTAGTTTCACAGGTAGTCGATAAAAAAATGACGTGTATGAATGTACCAAGTGTACTCATATGCAATAAATGATTTTGACTTTGACTTTGACACTTTGCTGTTAGGTATCCGTTTCCATTTATATGGACCTTTAAAAATACTTACAAAACTACTTCCTTTCCTTTGAAATAACAAACTATTGAATTATAGATAAGTAGTTAATTCTAAAACACACCTAACCATACTAACGACGCATGGCATTGGGCTAAGAAACAAAAAGGTAATTATAGATGTGGCATCTTGACCGTCAAACACTCATCCACTGTTCGAAGTGAATTTCTCTTAAAGTGGGTCATTTCTACAAAAATCCTAATAAAAGGATACCTCGACAGATTTTGACTGCTCAAACGACTGGATTTAGAAACTTGAAATTTTATACAGAGATAGAGGAGGCATGTGAGGAAGGCAAGGACTAAGACGGGATATTTCGAAAGCCCGGCGGAACATGATAAAACTATAAAACTTTTGGACCATGAAAACTTCCGTGTGCTTGGTGGCAATGTCTTTGTTTTGAGTGACGTTTTTATATTACAAGTTAGGTATATTGTTGACTTGTAAAAATGCTTTAGCGATAAATTTTTGAGTGATAATTATAGATAGACTAGCTGTTGCCCGTGACTCCGTGTATTTCCCGTAGGAATGGGATGAATTTTCGGGATAAAAAATAATCCTATATCCTATTCCAAGACCTAACCTATATATATGCCATCTTAATTATGGTAATATTATCACGATTCGTCGAGTAGTTAAAACGTAATTGAGTAACAAACTTCCAAATATCCAAACTTTCACTTTTATAATATTAGTAGGATTAACTCTTTATTGAACACATATTAAGAATAAAATAGGGTACAGATTTTTGGAAAGTGCACAAAGGCGGCCTTATCGCTTAAAGCGATCTCTTCCAGTTGTTCGAAATTGTGATTTGAATAAAATAAAAACATTAAGGCAAAATCTATCTTTAACGTTAACAAATTTATAGTTTTTAGTTTATAGTTCTATAATTCCATTTGTAGTTCTATAATCCTTTGTCTGTTATCACTGTATTAATCTCCACGAGAGATCCCGTCAACTGAAGTATGTAGTTGAAACCACAAATCCACTGCTACTTTATTTTAATAATTCATCTCTAAATGACTATCCTACTAATATTATAAATGCGAACGATTGGATATTTGGATGTTTGTTACTCAATCACGCTGCAATCTCTAGACGGATCGTGATAAAACTTGGCATACATATAGGTTAGACCCTGGAATAGGACATAGGATAGTTTTTATCCCGAAAAAACCTCCTATTCCTATGGGAAATACATAATAAATTGTGATGCTAAGTTGTCCACGCGGATGAAGTCGCGGGCAACAGCTTGTGAGTTATAATATGTTTCTTAATAAACTCCACTGCTGGACCAATCTTCACTCTGACGAACGTCAATAGTGCACTCGGCAGGCTGGTGAAGACGATGATCTGGTTGGTGATAAATGACTTAAGAATTTGGCCTCCTTCTTCCGTAATGCTGCTTTTCGTCACCAATCGTTTAAACTTCATAAGGGAACGTACTTTACGAACTACGTGAAATTGGAGGATGGTAGGGTGGGGGTGGGGGTATATGGTAGATATCTTGACATATACTACAGGTGGTCACAGGGGTAGAGAAGAGATCGAAAATTGTCAAATATGAGTCTAATTTGCCTTCCCAATAGAATGACACTTTTGGTGGGATGTCAATTTTCCTCGGGAATTTTCCATAAACACCACGCTTGGCAGGCGGATTAGTGATCACATGAATAATCTTAATATACACAGGAGAACGCTGCTACCCGTCCCTGGTGCAATCCCTTAGTCGCCACGAGAAGATTGGTAGTGGCCCTATTCTAAGCCGGGAACCACACGGCTATGATTATTATCACAAAATTCACAGAGTTCAAAAAACAGTATTATTCTAATTTGTAGTTCTTACTGCCAATAATAGGTATTGTGTCTTAAGTTTGTATAGGAAAAATACCGCATCGGGTGGACAAATCCTTCATACATGAATGCAACCGGCCCTTATTGCGTGCGTAAGAAACGCCTGTTCCTATGATTTACGGGTGCCTCAGGCCCTCATGTAATTACGCTATCAAATGGGACCTGCCCCTCAAACTGGCTGTGTTCTAGAAATATGTCTTATACGTCTCTTTTTATTATACTTTGCGGTAAACGCCTCCAATTCTCGTGATAACCACCACAGCGTTGTGTGACTAAAAATGAAATGCATACATACATACATAAAGTTCACGCCTTGGTCTCAGAGGGGTAGGCAGAGACGATGGATGCCACTTTGCGCAATCCAATGACGCAAAGCGACTTTCCATCGCCCACTTTTCGCTTCGTGATACCCCAGTCAAATACAATGAAGTTTAATTTATTGCTGGCATTGGCTAACATATTCTGCAATACTTGATATGATAATGAAATGACTCTCATTATTGTCTTTCTTAATGCGAACCATTTCAATCTCATCAAATCCGCCTATCGACGTTTACTGCTGGACATAGGCCTTCCCCACTGAGCGCCACCTTCCACCGCCTTCTCTAGGTCGTCGGTCATCTGGCGAATTGTTTTTTACGGATTCCGCACATCGTGTACTGACATTTTATTCAAAAGCACTCAATCGATACTAGATAAAGGTCAACAAAGACTAATTGATGTTAGACCGAAGCGCCATCAGTCTCTTTTAGTCGTTCCCTTACTAACGTTGATAGTAAGCTTTAGTAAGGTTTGAGGTTAGGAAGTTCTCTGCTTTAAAAAGATTAGTTCAGTCACGTTTATTTATATGTTTCCTTCACAGTGTACACACGCACAGACATTTGTTGTATAATATACTGTCACTACTAAACACAAAAGCCCGAAGTATACAAAATAAGTTTGTTTTTTACAAAATAATTTTTGTAAAAAACAAATACGCAACAAACTGTTCTCCAATAAACGCGAGAACAACCCCTAATAAATACATAATCGCATATCCGTCACACTCGAGTGTATATAGTAAAATGTTTATATAGCAACGTTTAGTCTCGTAAATAATGGTTTATAGGCTTTATATCTAATTCTATAAATTAACGTGCAAGTAAAAGACAGGGCCTGTTACAAAATGTGAGTGCAAAGGAATATATGTTACTGACAAATATTATTCTAAAAATAATTGAGATAAGAGACGTTTCGTAAGTAACACATGGCGAATAATTTGAAGCATATTCTCTGTTAGAAATCTAGTAACTCATGTTTTCTTGTAAAAATTGGAGAATGTTGAGGATATTTGATATTATCTTGTCTATTATATTGTCTCGTCGTTTTATTTCATATCAGCCTACCCCTCTGGGACCAAGGCGTGAGCATTATATATGTATGTATGATATTATCAGTCATAGGCAGGTGTGTTCTTTTTAGGGTTCCGTACCAAATTTGTAAAAACGGAACCCTTATAGTGCAGTGCGACTCTGTCTGTCCGTCAGACTGTCACAGCTGATTATCTCAGGTACTACTAATGCTATCGACTTGAAATTTGGAATAGTTTTAAATAATACTCACCCAACTTTATTGCGAACGATATAACTAAAGAAATATTTTTAGTTTCATTGATAAAGGGGTCGAAATGAGTGTGCTAAAATTTTCAAGTGTAGTCACTAGGTCAAGTGGGCTATCATATGAAAGGGCATCATTTGTATATTCTAAAATAGGTTTTCGTTTCCTTTGATGCCTCTTGGTTTTTGACTTATAATGAAAAATATATCCCCCCGTTATCTCCAAGGTTTGCACAGCGAAAAATCTTAAATAATTAGAGCTGCTAGAGGTTTATGTAAGTATTATAGAAAAAATAATACAATGTTTCTAACTAGCACAGTTATTCAGAAATCATCAAAAATTCTTTACAAACAAACTTATTTATGCGATCTTAAATGAACTTTATTGCGTGTGTACTACTACTTACATAATTTTTATACTTTTCCTTACAAGGTACAGGATCTCTACAAAACCTTTCAACCTCTTGAGAAGTTTTTTTTCGATAATGACGTCACAATGTATATATTATACACCTGAAAGACACTGAATTAAAATGTCAGGTGACAAGGTAGGCCAACGTCAAAAAGCATTAATAAAGCCACACCTCCCTCGATCACTGGTATTATACATGTCGTTTATATTTGCCTTTTACTTTATTTGTAAGTCGTTACAACAACTTATTTTCTAACGGTATTTTCATCATCATCATCAGCCTGGACATAGGCCTCCCCAATAGAATACCACTTTTGGTTAGATGTCCATTGGGGGATTTGCCATAATCACCACGGTTGGCAGGCGGATTGGTGATCGCAGTAATGATCTTAACATACACACACGGGAGAACGCTGCTGCCAGTTCCTGGTGCAATCCCTTAGTCGCCTTGACGCACCCACGGGATATTCTAAGCCGTATTTTACAGCGTTTTTTTGCAGCAAAGCTATATAGTAGTTATATAGGCTAAGTACCTACATTTATAATCCAATCTGATAAATAAAATCGTAAACTTCGCGTGTCTGTACATTGGAGATAATTACTAAAACAATTGGGGTGTCTAAGGATAAGTAATAGAACACATTAAAATATTGTTTGAATTTTGTCTGTAAGTTAGTTTGTGCACGCAGCACGTAAAAACTTCTGAATCGACTTTGATGGACTTTTTACAGAATCATAGGGCTTAACTCGGAGTAACATTTAGTCTTTATTTCATCGCAATCGGCAGAGCCGGATTAACCATGTCGGGGCCCCTAGGCAATGCACGCGTCGGGGCCCCTTTACCGTGTTCTAACTTCCTGAAATATTTTTTTTTAGCACAATGCAATGCTCCACACGCGTGGACTACTCACTTTCAATCCGACTACGACTCCGAACCTGAATCCCACGTCAACGCCCACGCCTCCTCCTCTTTTTACTCTAAGAAAGATTTAAAAAAAGACTCGCGGCGTGGGGCCCCTTGCCTATGCGGGGACCCCAGGCAGTTGCCTACACCGCCAAATGGATAATCCGGCTCTAGCAATTGGCTTACTCAAGCAAAAGTTATGGGAATTGTATGTATGTAAACGCTTTATTGTACCAAAAATAACAACAATAATAAAATAGGAATTAAACTGTGTACAAAGGCGGACTTATCCCACTTAGGGATCTCTTCCAACCACCCTTAGAGTAACCGAAACGACAAATATAATGCGTTTAGTACCAAATTTGATAAAGAAATGTACCTACTTTTAATAAAGTTTGAAAATACATATTCATTATTATTAGCAGGTATGCAAAAAAGAGGTATACTTATAATGTTCGGTGCAATTCGGATTGCGTCGTTAGTTAGGTTAATATTTGTAGCTGTAGTGGGCGTGGGAGTGGGTTTGGGATTGCGAGTGAGATGGCTAGTGGAATTGGGAGTGGGAGTGAGGTTAAAAACAATTTTGTAGTCCACACGAGTGAAACGGGCACAGCTAGTATACAAATAAATCTTTGGTGTAAACAACTTATCTTAAGGTAGTATTTCTCAGAATATTCCAATTGAAGGGCAGACACTTCTGAATCGAAGTGTTATTTAATTAAATAACGACATTTTGCATAGGAAGATCATCATCATCATGTCCGCCTTTAGACGTCCACTGCTGGACATAGGCCTTCCCCAATGAACGCCACCATACCCGGTTCTCCGCCCTCCACATCCAGCCGCTTCCGGCTACCTTCTTTAGGTCGTCGGTCCATCTGGCGGCGGGGCGTCCCACCCTGCGCGTGCCAATCCGTGGTCTCCACTCCAGAACTCGTCTGCCCCAACTGACGTCGGTTCTGCGACAGATGTGGCCCACCCACTGCCACCTCAGCCTGCTAATCCTTTCGGCTATGTCGGTCACCTTCGTTCTTCGTCGGATCTCTTCATTACGAATCATATCCTACAAAGATACGCCGAGCATAGCCCTCTCCATAGAAAGATACGTACTTAGATTGGTTGATGCTTTTTGCCTGAGTCAAAGTGACTGGAAGGTAATTCTAGGTTTGGGTGTGGTGATGCAGTTGCTCTTAGCTTCTTATTGAATACTGTGATTTCTTCTTAAAACTTCTTGAGTTCATCTGTAATAATCACGTCAATTTTAAACTTACCTTCCTCCTTCTCCTGCGTCTCCTTGACGAGTTAGGGCGCTCAAAGGCTCCCGGCATGTATTTTTTCCAGCGCCCTGTTCCGCTATGTTCTTGATGACTTACCTCATTATTACGCACACTCATGCCTCCCACGTCAGTCTCATCTTGAATTGTTCTTCTCCGTTCTGCTCATTGGTCTACAACGGTACCTCTGCGCATTCAGAGATGAGCACTCTAGTACTGTACTATGATACAATTAGGGCGACGTGGCTTGTGATCAAATATACAGCCATTTTTGCTGCGCAATATTCTCATCGAATGGGGTTTATCCGCTAGGGACAAGTGGTACTTGTTGGCCATTTTATTTATAACAGGCAGTGAAGGCTTTTATTTATGCAGACCTGTAGTTGGATATATATAATTCGTCAGTTTCTACGTCTCGCACATTACTGCAAAAGATGCGCAGTTTTAAGCAGACATATAATATTATAAATTAATGTAATTGATAAGTCAAACCTAACTAGGGAAGCATAACAACGCCGTAACCCTAAATCCACCCGGATTCAGCGAATAATTTAGTTCGACCGTAGAAACCACAGATGTAACACAAAGTCTGACAGAACCCTCTGACCGCTGATTTCACGGGTCTTGCACTGCTCTGAGTCTGTAACAAAAGTTGTGGATCAGTTTCCTTTAATTGCATTACAATAAGGTTCCAATTTCTTCAGCTAACTGTACAAATCAGTGTTATTGGTTATATTTAGGTACACGACCCACTTGAAACTTGAATAGAGTCTAACCTGAATGTGTAACTTGATTTACAGGAACGTTTGGGAACTGAGTAACTTTAGTGGTTCGAGTATTGGAAATTCACTTATAACTTTAGAGCCTTGTTAGGAGAGAGAGATTATTATTATTTAAGTATTAAGAGCGTGTTGTATTCCACGGGCACGACCTGGTACTGGTGCTATGTTATTGCAGGCAAGTTGTCATTAAATGAATTCAGTTTATTCTGCCATCATTTCTGTAGCCAATAACCCACATTGTGTTTTCTTATGATCTTATTTACCTCTCTCCATACTTTTTATTGTGTCATTGTAGATCAATCGTCGTTAAATGCATTCTGTAGTGTTATTCTCTAAAATACAAAGTCACATGCGAATCTCACTCAAGTGACTTCACTCACTTCTAAACCTAATTCATTGGTAATTCTGTAAACATTCCAGAGCACTATCGACGTGAAGTTAACATAGAACTCACTTCACTTCGACAGTGCTGTGGAATGTTTACAGAATGCCAATGGATTGAGTTTCGAAGTCACTTGACTGAGACTCGCACGTGAGTTTGTATTTTAGAGAATAACACTACAGTTTATTCTTCCATCGTCTCTGTAGCAAATTAACCACCTCTTCCTATGTTCTTAATTCCCTCTTCCACTCACCCCGGTTTTTTTGCAGACCACTTGTCATTAAATGCATTCTGTTTATCTTGCCATCGTTCATGTAGCAAATCAACCACATCGTGTTTTCTTATGCTCTTAATTACTGCTCTCCATACTTCTTCCACTCCCCCGGTGTTGTATCATTGAAGACCACTCATCGTTAAATGCATTCAGTTTATCCTGCCATCGTTTATGTAGTGAATCAGCCACATCGTGTTTCCTTATGTTCTTAATTACCTCTCCTCACACTTCTTCTACCCCTCGGGTTTTGTATTGCAAGTTACTCATCATTAAAGTCATTCAGATTATGCTCCCATTGCTTTAAAGAGCAGCTTTTTTATTTTCATTGAACAGTCCCTTAAAATTCTTCAATGTAAGTTCTTATTACACTATAATATTGCATACTTGCAAAATATAGAACGATCTTTCCTAACCCTAAGATTTTCACACTATGTAACAACATGAGGTTAATATCCGGTCTCGAACGTAACACAGTTCATGCTACTCGAAAAAGAATATTTAGAAAAATAAAACTATAACACCCAAAAATAGATGCGTCGTTTCAAACCCACACCCTAGAAAAGTACGGCAGAATTTTGCGTTTACGTGCGAAAATGGCGCTTTCATGATTAATAGCCTCCATTTACTAGTGAAGGTTGACAAATTTGGTGCTAAAGTGGCTGGAGTTTGCTCATCGATTCGTATCTGATTAAATTTGAGTTTACAGTACAAAGGTAACGGCGGTACGGTGGGTGAAGTAGGGACTTACAAAACTGTTATACATAATATTTACCAAAATTTATATTAGGTAAGGACAAAAAAGAAAAAAAACAGGAAAGTGTATATTCTGGCGTTTGTGTTGGTTTGAGCTTTATGTCAATTTTATTTTTTAGTTTTCATTTCAGTGACATGTTTTGTAAATAGTATTATAAAATTCAGTCAACAGACAGATATAAAGTTTCGCTATAAAGGTATCTGTTTTTACAGATTCTTAAAAAGATAACCTTTTTCAAAGCTTAATACAAGAAACGAAAATATAAGCCGATAATAATGACGTTAAATCCATACACACATCCTGGTCACGGCACATACGTATATTGTAATGATCCAATGTCTACATAACCTATATATAGGTAATATCTTCTCGTCGCGCATACCACAGTGCCTCAAGACAAAAGTCTTAAACCAGTGTGTCCACAGACAGTGGGACTAGTTCGAAAACGTCGCTTAGCGGGCTATGGAGAGATATGCTCGGAGTTTCTCTAAGAGGTGGTCGGTGAGAGGCGATCCGCCAGTGAACTAAGGCCTTCGATATAGCTCAGAAAGTAAGCACGTTAAAGTGTCAGTGGGCTTGTCACATCTGTCAGAGAACCGATTACCGATGCGGTAAACGGGTTCACGAGTGGAGATCGCGACTGGGCAAGCGTAGCATGGGATGCCTCCTGGCTAGAAAGAGCGACGATCTGCGTAAGGCGGCTGGCAGTGACTGGATGAGCAGAACCGAGGATCGAGTTCAATGGCGCATCTTGGTAGAGGCCTGTCCAGCAGTGGGCTCTGTCGAACTGATTACAATGATGATACAATTTCCTACTGTGTCATTTTATTAAAGTAATTACCATACCTTAACCCTCCGCACTTTTGTCCTTCGAAAGAATAAAATATTGCTCAAGTACCGTAACAGTTACTTTTTGGCCGAGGATATTGAGTAAAAGTTTGCCCGTTACTCAAAACTTTGTGTCACTACGCATTCCTTTATGCGACGTTTGAGTTTATGTTTTTCCATATACTTACATCGTTTTCGTGAGTATTAGAATAATTTTATGATTTAAAAGCCTACTGGGAAAATTTTGTGTTTGAATTATTCATGAATTGTTTCTTACAACCTGCAAGATGGTACAATAATTTTTTTATGGTACAGTCGCGAATGTCGCTAAGGATCTAAGTTAATAATAATTTGGACTTACGTTATGGTACTTTAATAAGGTATGCTCTTGTATACTTTAATGTGATTGTACCTACAATATATTAAAATGTTTTTCTTATCTCTTAGTAAAGCACCATCCACGTTAGACATTTAATCCAAGACATAATACATAGTGTGGGAAGGACTTAACTTGGAATAATGTTTGGTTTCCATTTCATCGCAATTGACTCAATCAGAAGTTTTCGAAAATTACCTTGCATTAGAAAAACAAATATAGTTGTTATTTAAATGCATGTAAAGGTAAGGTGGACCATAGTAATAAGTTCTAAGCCCAACAGTAGGACATATACTCGTATATGCTGTTGATTTTAAGTATTATAGATGCCACAAAAATAAAGAAAATCAAGGAAGAAACCAATAGGAAAGATGAATAAAAGATGTTCACGATTTATCATAATTTCTGATTTATGATGTAGGCGTGTTGTTTGATTTATTGTGGGTAAATAGAACCTCACGTTGAGTTTCGACAGGTGTGCAGTCAGGTTTGTTCCGATGGGGGTGTATTTTGTGAAACGAGATAAAAATATCGCTACTAACACGTTAAAAACCATAGAAAATGATTTGTCGATGTCACAAGTGCAACTTTGCACCCATGGACAGCAGTTGGGTAGCTTACCATTGGGGACACCTGGAAGGTGAACGTGTTAAATACCACTATTAACACAAGATATCAGTTTCTATAATTAGTTTCGTTTTATATTATTATAATTTATGTGCGATTTTTATCCGTTTGACTTAAAGAAAACAGCAAAGTTTAAGTTCTTGGTTTTCTTTAATTGGTTTATTAATGTTACACGTGACATCGGATTTTTGGACATAGGACATTTTCCTATCATCACGAAGCAATTTCAAATTCAGGTGCGTTAGACCTAATTTATCTGGAGCAAATCACCTGAATGAATTATATTCATATTCATATCATTTATTGTTTCATATAGTTAATAGGGTCTTACATACTTCTTCCTAGACTTAACTCTCCTTATCGTAATAATGCTCACAAATGAATTTTGTATTTTTATTACAATCATCATCATCAATCATATATTTTATTGTTATTTCTATTTTTTGCCGTAGGGTAGAAGTACATCTTGAAGAAATATTAAAATTAATCTGTAGGGAGTTGTTTTGATAAGTGGGAGGCACCATCTTCTTACCCATTTCTGCCTCCAAATACCAATGCTAGGTTCTCCGGGAGGTAATGCGCTTGTAGCCTTTGGAATGCAGGTTATGTATGAGTCACTGTCGCCATACTGTAAGCTTATTTTCGACGCTCAAGTAAGTGCTCGAATAGTACATTGGCCATCGTCTAAGGTGTCGCAATTTCGATTCCCAGTCAAAATTATCTTTTTCTCATTTTTATCTCACACTGTCTGGCGAAGTCGTCAAGGTTGATACATGCCATGGGCCCGGCCGTCTACAACAGGATACCCGGCCATATAAAGGACGCTCCTTCCAACCAGTCCTTCAAACTGAAGCTGAAGAAGTGGCTTCTCGAGCAAACCTTCTATAGCTTCAATGAATTTATTGAAAGTAATTTATAATTGTTAAATGTGTATTTTTATTACTAGAAATGTAACTTGGTTATGTATGGGGAATATGCGGTATTTTATATTTTTGACTTGAAAAAAAAACACTTGTATTCATATAACATTAAAAAATCGACATGTAATCAAATGATTATCAATAAAATATTTCTATGTCTATCTACGCTACATAATATACCCAAAACAAATTATTTGTAATTATAGGTAAATGTAACTTGAATTAGCAGACACTCCTCTATTTACTCACGTCGAGCAAGGATCTCGGCACTTTGAGACAGATTTTGTTGTGATGCCGACATTTTGACATAATTTTTTTCTTCAAATTATTTTAACTTTTTTGTCTTTTATTCATTTGTTTGTGTTGACGTTTCACTGACGCTTCACTAAAAAGGATTAAGTTGTATTTTAGAATTTAAATTGCAAACATATAATGATTATCAGATTTTCCTTGCACTAAGTGCCCTTGCCCTTTTTGTATGGAGGAAAAAGGTCTCTAGAAGAAAACTTTTACATAGTATTTCATAAACAACACACCAAGAGACCTTAAGCTGCTAGCCGGTAGCATTTATGGTTTTGGCAGAGTTCCGCTCAACTCAAAATTTCTCCTGGCGTCCAATACGTAGTTTAAGTCATTACTATCCATTTTATGATAAATATCTTTAGATTATCAAACCAACCGACAACAAGGTTTATGGACGGTAGTGACTACTTACCATCAGTCAGCTTCCTGTTTGTTTGTCATATTTGAGACCATAAGAAAAGCGGTAATTATTCAAAAGTGGATTTGTTCATTTTGAGAACCTGCTGCTTTGTAAATCTTAGTTTCACGAAAGGGTTTTCCGATAATTAGCCCCTCACTTCTCTTGCTAAATATTAGTTCTTTTCTTTTCTCCAGTAGCTAGTATTTAGAATTCATGTTTTTTTTTGGTCCCAACGTTTCCCAACGTTATTTATTATTCTGATATGGGTCAATGTCATTTTTTATGCGGTGTTTGTACTTTCACTTTGATTCCTCGAGCTACTATATTATGGTCATACATAAGAAATTGGAACTTTGGGCGAAAGGGTTCTTGGTTATATGCATAACATAAAGATTTTTCTCTCCTTTTCGCGTTTTTTTTTTGGCTTTTTTATTTATTTTTGTATTTATACCACATGGTTACTTCACCCTTTAAATAAAAGAACCCTGACTTCTATTCCGACTAGAGCAGGTACAAGGAGTCAGGAAGAATATAAGGTAGGGCGTAGAACCATCCAGCTGAAGAGACTTTTATGAATACTTCATAACAATTTTTGACTTTCCTATTATTTATGTAAATTTTTCGAGAAACCAATAACAACGTCATGTTAGTTACTCTAAAGTACAAACACACTCTTATTAAAATCAAAAACAAAAATAAAATTAAAAACATTGACATTTTTAGTTCTAGTGGTAGAATGATCTAAAAGAGAAGAGAACAAAGCCTCTCACTAAAAAAAACATAACTTTTCCTTAAACAATGTTTTAGTTTTTAAAAATATGATGACGAAAATAAATTTTCTTCTATTACCAAAAGTATGAGATTTTGGTTTTAGGCAATTTTTTTATTAAGAGTGCGATATGTACTTTGAGAAGCAGAACCCTTTTTAAATAATTAGAAAATGTGGGATGCGTAAATGGAGTATGAGTAGGACGGACCGCACCTTACGTTGAGTGAGAGAGAGAGGTTAGAGGTTAAAGTGATTGCTATAATGGACGAAGCGTAGGCTATGTCCGAGATTTTTGTAAAACTTTGAATTTTTAAATAAAATCGATTTACAATTTTCTATTGTGATTACCAATGATTATGATATAAATTTTAATAGATGAATATAACTCACATATCACTTCTCTATAATGTTATATATTGTCCCTCAGCACCTTTTTATCTTCGTGAACGATTTCACTACCTTACGGAAGCTAGTGGTGATCGCCTGCGTTCTTGCGATACTCGAGCACTTGGCCTCCCTACTCACGCCACTTACAGTTACACCAAGTCTTTTACCGTGCAAGCAGCAACGCTCTGAGCCAACTCCCTGTCCACGTTCGAAAGTCTCCCTGGTGTCCTTTAAAAACAACTTACAAAAATACTTTGGGTTCAATACCGAAGCTTTGAGCTGACTTATATTGTAGTATATAAACTACTAATAAGTATTTATTGGGATATATAATGTAATAGTATATATGAACATATGTATATATATATATATATATGTATATATATATATATATATATATATATATATATATATATTTATATGTTATGTGTATGAGTTTATGTACCTATATACCATAAATATATAGATATTTGTATCATTTACTTATTCGTGTATCCCCAAGTGGCATTCGGGGTTCTATATAAGATGTATAGTGGTTCACATGTACTCCACAAGCTGTGTAAGTCAGCTGTATAAGAGCTGTATAGCTTGCTATACAGCTCTTATAGAACCAGTTTGGGCACAAATTAGACAGCCTTAAGTTCACTATGGCTGTACATTAGCGTTATATTAGCAGTTTAAGTAGTAACATCGGGATTAAAGGCTGACTTACGGCGCTATATGGGACACATGTGAACCATACAACGTCCATGAGCGTAATAAAGAGTAACAAGTGGCTAAATACACAGCCTTCACAGTTATAAAATCCCACAAAAGTACTCCAGTGCTACCTAAAGTTCACGTGTGTCCTAAATTATTTCTTTTATTTATTAATTTTCTTCATTTAGTTTGGTTTTGTGTGTACGCCCGGCCATCAGAAACATTAACTCCGGCGGATATCAATTGGATAAAAATTTATGATAACACGCGGTAAGTATACCTGTTTTAAATACTTAATAATGTTAAATGCCATGGGAATGCAACTTTATCGTGAAATGTATACATATTTACAGCTAAAATATTCACGCGCCTCTGTAAAAACGCGATATTCATTTTAAAATATTTAAAACTGGCTGAGAGGAAATCCACAATTTTCAGTTTTTGATATTATATTGGCATTATAATTATACTACGGTAATTAATTAAAACATGAAACCAAAACTCGTTAGCTCTATCTGCGTATTTTGTGATAAATCTGCATGATAATTTTGGAGATTTATATGGTAAATATTTTAGGTTACGTGAACAAAATGGTGGAAATGAAAAAGCGTATATAGGTTCACATGTGTTCTGTTAGAATGCTGTTGGCTATATAAAGTCCCACATTTGTACCACTACAGAACCAATGTCTATAAATGTATTCTAATGTGAACTTATGTACAGCTTTAAGATGTAATTCAGGTCAATTGTGATCATCGTTTTATTCTTTCATATACTGAAATTTTAGAGATCCGCAATAATAATTATTGTCCGTTAAATCGCCTAGCCCAGGTACTAAGTCAAGTATGAATACCTAAAGTACAAATTTTGTAACAAACTAACAAAAAACACTTTTTGTTTTCGTGTGAGCCACACAGTTTGGTGTCAGAGTATTTACACTTACAAAGACACTACGTTGTTCAAGGAGGTATTTAAAAGAATGTAAACAAACTAGATAAAGAGGGACGAATTTGCGAATATTCTTTTGCAATTTTTCTTCTTATTCCACCGGTTCTCGCTCTTATTTTTAAAGATTTTTTATTCATTTTCACAAATTTTTGCACGCGACGTAATAAACACAATACACGTCAACTTGACCGACCACAAACAACTCCTACTACAGCTACTAGCTGTATAACAGTCTAAAACAAGTAAACATAACAGCCTTTGGCTGTATAAATGACCACGTGTGTTCTATTAATATGCTAGCTGGATAACATCGTACAAGTAGACCGTTAAACAGCGATTGCCGTATCTCTACCCTCCTATACGGCTCTTAGTCAGACGGCTGACTAAAGGACAGTTGTTAGAGTATTATAACACCAACAACCGTATAAAAGTATAACTCTACACTCCTATAAGTCCCTTAGACAGGTATAGGTGGTGTTAATCGCAATAATGCAGCTTATACATCACGAGTGAACTGTAATAATGCTTTAAGTTCACATTGGAACTAAATGTGTACTCTTAAATGGAGTAAAATGCTACTTGGGTCGTCTATGTATCTATTGTCATTTGTTCGTTTATGTTTATGTAATATGTATTTTAAACTTTATTAAAAGGACATTTCTTTATCATAATTTGGTACTGAACGCATTATACTTGTCCTTTCGATTACTCTAAGGTTGACTGGAAGAGATCTCTAAGTGGGATAAGTCCGCCTTTGTACACAGTTTAATGCCTATTTTATTATTGTTGTTGTTATTTTTGGTACAATAAAGCGTTTACAATAAAATTCTAGTGATTTAAGAGATCAGTCACATAACAGAGATATGTGTTTATTCAATTCCCAGAAAGCAGATTTACATATTTCCTGAAGATAAAACGGCAACTTTGTAGGCAAATAAACCAACATAACACTGTTTTGTGTGATATATCTATAGGGATAAGATGAGACGATTTAATATCGAAGGGTATTCCCAGTTTTGCCACAATATTAGGTATATTCTTGAGATAAACAAAGAATATTGTCGTTTTGATTCGTTCCTCGCAGCTTGTTTACATTATATATATCTGCGAGTAGTGCGACAAAATGAGGCTATAAGACAACAACCAAACAAATACTTGTTTGGTTGTTGTCTTATAGGGGAACTATGTTGCCTGAGACTTTGTATGGAATATTGAACAATTTCATTAAAAAAAAATTTGGTTGCCTATGTATGTATTGTTCATTGCAAATTTAAAAATTAATTATTGTTATAAATGTTGTGTACAAAGGCAAGCTTATCTCTAAAAGAGATCTCTTCCAGCCAACCTTACAGGGTGTAAGACCGGGCAGTGACTACTTGCTTCACCCTGACGAAGTAAAACAACTCAGTACTAAAAGCATTATGCAGTTTCTAACTGCTGCAAGGCTTAACACGGAACTTTAGTATGGTGGCGATCACAATAGACCAGAAATGGTCGCAGTGATGCAAGGTCTAGACTGAGATCTTGAAATAGCCCCAACTCGAATATTAATAATAAGACCGGGCAGTAAGAGCTAGGCGGGCAAAGTAGTGCATTATAGACTACATAATAACTAAATACCTAAACTGCTTACATATATATAAAACAAATACTTATAATAAAGATACATACACACGTATACTATGTCATTTATGGAACTTTTTTTCACAAGCAGATAAAATAAATTCAGAAAACTGAAGTGTGCATTGATACAACTGTCGTCGGTCAGTCTATTATATCCTAATCCTAACTAATATTACAAATCTGTCAAGAGTTTTATGGTCACCACTTTTGGACCTTTATTTTATTTATTTATTTTATTTAATAGTTTATTGTACACACAAATATACAAACAACAATACAAAGAAAAGAAAATTACACAAAAGGATAAGTTTATTTCTAAAGAAATTTCTTCCAGCTAACCTGCGGTGAAGACAAGGGATTATGTAGAGGCAGTAGTCGCGTGTATCTACCATATATTAAATAATCATAGAACATATAATACAATAAGCATAAACTAATAAACTATAAATATCAATACAGATACATAAATATATATGTATATATAATAGAATAAATTTAAACCAATAAATATAAATAAATAATTATAAATAAACAAACCTTTGAATAAATAATAAAAAAGACTCCATTGAAATTATGTTTTTATTCTTCGTACAAATGAGGAAGACATTTCAGTACAGTGTTTTATAATTTAAAACTAGTTCGACAAATGACGGAGCGTGAACTAATAACTAAAGCTAAGAAGAAGGTGACCGGAAACGGAGATCGGAGGATTGAGGATGGCGTATGTCTAGCAGTGAACGTCTAAAAGGTGATATAATGTGATATAATTCATAACCTAGATGTGTAATAGCCAAGAGTGGCGGAGGGTTCATTTTCAGCAAAGTGCAAAACACCAGCATCCCATAACCTTGACCGGCACGGCAACAAACAGCCCTATGTCTTGTATTCATAAATCAAGTTATGTCAGACGTGTTTCCACGTTTATTTGCCAAGAGGAGTTACAACGTTGTTATGTCTGAAAACAATATTTTTTTCTGTCTTATCCCATTTTCCGTTATGCATCAAAATGGTATTTAAAACACATTTAGAACTTTTAATTAATAAAATAAATGAAGATGTTATTAACTCTTAATTCATTTTTAAGTTAAATTATATTAAATTAATGTTATATTAAAATTGATAATTTACAATAGATTACCAATTCGTTTATAGAAAAAATCATACAATTGGATTATGTTTTTATTATTTGGCTAGTCAAGATATAGACTTAATTAAATTAATTAAATAATATGAACAGGTAGAATATCAGCGTAGGATAATTCCTGTCAGCAATATCCTGAGCTTAATATTACGATTACCTGTCAGCTTAATTTGAATTTTGTTAATAAGTAGTTAACACAAAATTTAATATTCTGTTTAATTAGTTTTGCGTCAATAACATGTGTTTAATTTTCTTCCTGGAATAGAAAATACATTCATACCGAATAAATAAAATGTCAAAAATGGCTTAGGGTGTTTGATAATGCTGTTTACGATTTGATAATAGTTTTCTAACTTTACAATAATCCTGGTCACGGCACCATTTTGTAAAAATCTTGCAATAATTATAAAGATTCAAAAATATGTCCTCCTATTTCCACTGTCATATTTGCACTAAGTTAGACATTGCTTTGGTATTACTTTGCGTACTTGTAATAGGTACGTATGATACATAACTTACTCAAGCTATATGTTTTATTTACAAAAGTGGTAAGTGCTTAAGACTGCAATATCTGCCTACCTTGCAAAAGATATAACTTTAAAATATAGATATGTCTATTAATATATTTAGTACACGTTATTTAGTTAGTATCCACGTTTCTGCGCTGTAGGTCATGACAGGCTGGACTTATAAACAAGTGTAACTGGTCGAAACGTAGGATATCCTTTGAAAGTTGTTTCTCTAATTCTACGCTCTTGGGCTTGTATTATTGGAAAGTTATGGCACAAGTACGGCATCCGGTGTACTAAAAATAATATAGTGAACAAAGCGCTAAAGTCTACAATGTACTATTTACGGATATATTATGTAAAATATCTATGTATATAATATATAATGTACACTCAGCTTAACTCCTAATGAACATATATACGTAGTTACAACAAAGCATAAGGGTGAGAATTATTATTTTCTAGCAGTTTAGGCGAAAGAGCCCGTCAGCACCAGATGTCGTCTGAACGGTTAGCGCCTGGCGATATTAGCTTATAGAGTTTGGTACTTTACATAAACTTATAGCGAAATAATTTCATAATAGTAACTTGAAAAAAGACGGAATCGACGTTCTTTATTATATGCGTAAAATACACCCCCTCCTCCTCCCTCACACACACTGTCAAAAATACTATATTGTAAATCCGTTATTCGTAGTAAAAACAATAAAATTATAAAAATAGACATTTATTAGAAATTTTTTAAAGTGCTGTGGATTATGTAAAAATAATTAAAATATGCTAACTTTGTAGGTATTTTATAATATAGAATAGATTTTTTTACACTCTTTTGTTTAATAATGAAATTAAACAGTGTGTATTTATTTCGGGCCAGTTTAGCCCATAGGAAACATTACAAAATTATTACAAGATTACAAAAATGTGTCACATGGATTACATTGAAATCCGTTATGCTGAACACATTTTCTTGTCAAAATAATTTAAGAAAAATCGTATTATTTATTTTTGTACTTGTTTATTGTTTATACAATCAATTAAAACCAAACTACATCACATTCAGTAGACAAAGGTTCAAGGTTGGTACATTAAGTAAGATTAGTCAATTCTATAGCGGCCTGACACTAGATCTCCTTAAAGAGTTAAACTGTAGTTAAACTACATAGGTACGGAAGAACTTGCTGGAGACAGCCGGTTATAGATAAAATAATTTAATAGCTTCCAAAGACAATTACCTAAATTGTATGTCGCTATGCTAACAATCACTAAAAATATCTTTCAAATATCTGATTTATTTATTATTTAGACACTAACTGTGCCCGCTCGCTCCACTACAGCTCCAAATGCAGTCCTGAAGTTCTAACTCATCTCAATCCGAATTGCTACTTAATTATACTTCTTTGTTATAACTTCATTGTTTCATCAATGGCATTACGACAACACTCCGCTCCTCTTACCATCTATATGCCAATGACCTGCAGCTCTACGCAGCAGCTCCTTTTAGTGAACTCTCTGTCGCAATTGATAAACTCAATGCTGATCTAGTTTCCATATCAGAGTGGACGAGAAACTTCGGTCTTCTAGTAAATGCAGCTAAATCTCAAGCAATTGTTTGAGATTACAATTGCTTGAGATTTAGCTGCATTTACTAGAAGACCGAAGTTTCTCGTCCACTCTGATATGGAAACTAGATCAGCATTGGTTCCCATTTCATTTCGAAAGTTAAATCCATAGTGACGCCTAAAATAATTTTTTGTTATTCCTTTCTCCTCTACTGTCAAAAACTTGGGTATCATAATGGATCAAACTCTCTCTTGGACTGCCCATATCAATGAGATTAGCCGCAAACTCTTCGCGTCCCTACACTCGTTGAAACGCCTGCAGAACTTCCTTCCACTTCACACCAAGATTATGCTCGCGCGCTCACTACTACTTCCCCTCATCGACTATGGTGACGTAGCTTTCCTTGACCCTACCGTGGAACTGGTCGACAAACTAGAACGCCTGCAAAACCTGTGTATCAGGTATGTGTTTGGACTGCGTAAGTTCGATCATGTCTCGGAGTATCGGAAGCAGTTGAACTGGCTACCGATAAGACAGCGCAGGAACTCACATATGTTGTCACTTCTCTATAATGTTCTATATAGTCCCTCAGCACCTTTCTATCTTCGCGAGCGATTTCACTACCTTGCGGAAGCTAGTGGCGATCGCCTGCGTTCTTGCGATACACGAGCACTTGGCCTCCCTACTCACGCCACTTACAGTTACACTAAGTCTTTTACCGTACAAGCAACTCCCTGTCCACGTTCGAAAGTCCCCCTCCCTGATGTCCTTTAAAAACAACTTAAAAAAGTACTATGGGTTCAATACCGAAGCTTTGAGCTGACTTATATTACAGTATATAAACTACTAATAAGTATTTATTGGGATATATAATGTAATAGTATTTATGAACATATGTATATATATATATATATATATATATATATATATATATATATATATATATATTTGTATCATTCATTTATTCGTGTATCGTCTATGTATATATTGTTCGTTTATGTAGTTACATTTCTTTATCAAATTTGGTACTAAACGCATTATACTTGTCCTTTCGGTTACTCTAATGTTGACTGGAAGAGATCCCTAAGTGGGATAAGTCCGCCTTTGTACACAGTTTAATTCCTATTTTATTATTGTTGTTGTTGTTATTTTTGGTACAATAAAGCGTTTACATACATACATAACACATACCTACTTATGTATTTGAAAACTAAATATTCCCATAACTTTGGATAAGTCGATTGCTATGAAATAAAGCCTAAATGTTACTCCGAGTTAGGCCTATGTTTTTGTGAAAAAGTTAATTAAGATCGGTACAGTAGTTTTTACGTGATGCGTGCACGAACTAACAGAAAAAAATTCCAAAACGAATCGAAATGTGTTCTATTAATTATCCTTAGACCCCCATTTTTTTGCAAATATTTTCAACTAACTGTTGCTCGCGACTTCGTCCGCGTGGACAACTTAACATCACAAATTATTATGTATTATTGCCCGTAGGAATTGGATGCTTTTTAGGTTTAAAGATCTTTATTCTCATTAAGACAATGTCACTTACATGAGAAACAATATAGAAAAAACATATTTTTTTAGTTCGCACCGCACACACACAATACTATTATTTTTAATTTACCTTTTTCGGGATAAAAACTATCCTATGTCCTATTCCAGGACCTAACCTATATGTGTGCCAAGTTTCTTCACGATCCATCCAGTGGTTGAAGCGTGATTGAGTAACAAACATCCAAATATCCAAACTTCGCATTTATAATATTAGTAGGAAGTAGGATAGGATTAGTAGGATAGGATAGGACTTACATACTCACGAAGTTTACGTTTTTATATATATATATATATATATATTCTTTATTGCACACATAAATATTGTCAGTACATTACACAAAGAAAAAAAGATGTACAAAGGTGGACTTATCTCTAAAAGAGATCTCTTCCAGCCAACCTCTACTGTGGGAGAATCTAAAAAATAAACGGGAGACCAATGGATAATGTGCATAAACATACTATAAAATTATATAAAATACAGATAATATTACATATTACTACATACATAGAATACAATAGATAACCAAACATAACAGTTACATATATAAAATACATAGATAGATACATACATACATACATACAATATATATCACGACAAGTTTGACAGGTAGTGCTCTTTCAATCTCAGTTTAAAAGCTCTTACAGTAGAACTGTTTATTTATTAGATTAAGATATTTATATTTTACATTTTGAAGTCTGTTATATTACTCGTCAAAATATTATAATTATATTGTCTGTTGCTTGCACCACTCTCCAAGATATTCGTATATAACGACGTGGCATTCTCTAGCGCCATGCGGCTCGTTCCTTACGCTTTCAATTTGTAAGGAGAACCGGTTTCAAATGTAAATAAATATTCATATGAAATGTAATTATTCTCGTATGTGGTAAATTTTCCCGAAAGGATCAAGTTGTCTTGTATACGTTATGAATACCTTTGTTATCATGATCAAAGAATACTAAATATTACTACGCAATGAAGCGACAGTCACTTCCCCTGTCAGTTTAAAGTCGCCCGTAAACCAGAGCACCGCTGGCAGCTAAAAAGAGAAGCACATTTATTCACGTATAATGTTTTCTCTCTCTCGATCGGCTATGCACTAGCGCTGGGTGCAGTAACCCTACAATAATTTATTTTTATTTAATTTACAAACATATACGGACAGGCTGGTGCTCCTGTAGTAGTAGTAGGTAACCTGTTCGCTTGTTTGGAGTATCGGGGTATGTCATGCGTGAATCTGTCAATGTATATTTAGCCTTCTGTCAATTGGCTATACTCGAGGTGTCATTGAGGGATATAATTCTGAATGAACAGATTCGACGAAGAACGATGAACTAACGAACCGACATAGGCGAAAGTATTAGCAAGCTGAAGTGGCAGTGGGCGGGTCACATTTATCGCAGAACCGATGGTCGTTGGGGCAGACGAGTTCTGGAGTGAAGATCTGGTGTGAGTTTTGGAGTGAGGGTGGCCGTGGCCGGTAGCGGCGAGATATGGAGTACTGAGTATTGCGTTTTGGCGTTCATTGGAGAAGGCCTATGTCCAACAGTGGACGTCTAAAAGCTGATATGATGATGATAATAAAGGAAGGAGCGGGGAAGGGAGGAAGGTGTCTCTTTATTGGATAAGTACAGTTCGAATTTCAGGAAATAACGATCGATTCTAGTTAAAACTTAAAATGTGCTAGTAAACTTTGGTAAGTCAACGTGAAAAATGTGGCTCAATTTGCAAATTACATCACACGCCACGATAGGTCTCCCGGGTGTTACACGCTTATTTGGTTTCACCGCGCAGTTACAATTTTCCGACTAAAAAAAAAGCAGATACTCGTACCCACCTACTTACGGTTTATCGACAAAATAGTTACTCGTTTCTACCTACGTTTTCCGACGAAATGTCTTAGTGGATTGTAGGAAAAAAAACCAAAATTTATTATAAATGCCTCTCGATAGGCGAAATTCTAGCAAAACTGTCAAGTCAAAAAATCATTTATTGCACATGAGTACAGTTGGTACATTATACATGAAATGAATCTTTATTGTGTATGAAGTTCAGGTAATTTTAAGATATTAGATATTTAGTACAAGTACCACTAAACCCTACCTTTGCAGGTGTATACACAGAATATAAATTTTATACAAGTTAAATTAAAAGTAAAAACTGTCAAAAATAAAATGTCAAAAATAAAATGTCAAGAAGAATACAAATGTCAAAGTATCAATTCCATTAATAATGTCACTACAAATTATAAATTATATCATTATTTTTATTTCAAGCAAATATTAAAAATAATTAAATGATCATTTATAATTGCAATATCCATGTACGCTATAAAAACACCTTTCCTCAAGCCATAATTTTATTAACTTTTTGAATTTCTTTATGTTCATCTGTTTAAAGGAGTCTGGCAGGTTATTGTACACCGTTATACACATAGCATAACTATTATTTGTTACTACAGTTAATTTAAACAGTGGTTTGTGTAACATGTGTTGATACTGCGGTCGCAGGTTACGGTTACACAAAACATAATTTTTTTTTTTGAAATAGGTGTTTATGTTTGTGAACAAATACGCATATTTCTAGAATATACAAGCATGGCAGAGTCAGTATTTTATATTCTCTAAACAGTGGTCGGCATGAGTCTATCTGTTTAAGACCAAAAATAGCTCGGATACATCGTTTCTGCATAACAAATGCTTTATCGATATCGGTGGAATTTCCCCAGATGATAATACCATATCGGAGAACAGAATTCACATAACCGTTGTAAGCAGTGATGGCAGCTTGTTTGGATACTACTTGACTTACTCGTCTTAGTGCATATACAAAACTATTTACCCTTGCACATACATTTTTAATGTGCTCTTTCCAATTACAGAAACTGTCTATAGTTATGCCCAAGAATTTTTGTATACGAAACTTCTTCCAGAGGTTCATCTTTGTAGTTTATTTTTAAATCTTGTGGTTTGCCTTTGTAAGTATAAAACTGCATAAATTTAGTTTTACTAATATTGGCTTTCAAATTATTCACAGTTAGCCACCTAATAGTTTCGGCGAGCGTTTCATTGTTCTCCCTCTCGTAAGAAGATAAATCACGTCCTTTGATAGCTATAGTTGTATCATCGGCAAACAATATACAGTCATGGGATACAGCAGTTGGAAGGTCATTGATATAAATAAGAAACAACAAAGGCCCTAAAATACTGCCCTGTGGCACGCCATATGTATTTTTAATAAAAGGTGACTGACTTAAACTTAATAAAAGGTGACATGCAATTTTTTTAGACTATCATTCTTTGTCTTTCACGGCTACGTCTTTCATCATTATCATATCAGCCCTTAGACGTTCACTGCAGGACATAGGCCTTCTCCGATGAACGTCACCACACCCCTGTCCTCCGCCCTCCGCATCCAGTCGCTTCCGGCCACCTTCTTCGGCCGCTACGTCTTTATTACTTTAATATTTCGACTATATTGAGGTATTGAAGTGCAGATGATAAGTGTAGATGATAAGTGAGGTTTTTGATTAGGGTTGAATAAAATTACTCCTTGCGGTAAAAAATAATAATTTTGTTCTGTTATTTTTTTATAAGCTTTTTTGTTTGTATTTAGTTTTGTCTTTTTCAGGATCAGGTGGGCCACCAGTAGCTATGTCAGTTAGAATTTTTGGATATCTTTATTTATTAAGGAATAATCGGCTGGTGACATTTTTCTGTTCCACCTGCATATCAAGACTAGCTAGCTGCCCGCGACTTCGTCTGCGCAGGATTAGTATTTCGAGTAGCTTATATTAGCGTGGCGTAGAAAAGAATATATATAGCGTGGCGTATATAGCGATAAAAGTATCTATTTTCATTTATTAATCAAATTACTACTACCAAATGTGCATTTGAAATAAATTATCAACCTAACCTACCTACTAATACCTACCTAACTCTATTATTTTAAGTTTTATATATAAGTAACAGTAATTAATACTGTCTTGTTTCGTAAATATAGTTACTGTCTCAATCTTCACGATATATTGGTAGGCTGTGTCAATAGGCAAAGCGAAATAATTCGCTCAGTTTGTTTGTTTTTTTTCTTTTTAAAAAATAAATTGTCTCTCCTATTGTAGTTATGGTTCACTATTTTGGCTATAATGGCTTACACATAAGATATAGAGATATACTGTGGCGGGCTTTTTTGTAGGACTATTTAAGATAAACATTTCCATCATACATTACATATGTGTAACTCTAGCGGTTTTGGCAGCGCACGCCAGAATAGCTCGCAGATGGTAGATTTTTTCCTACTTACTTGATATTTTGGACAATTCACTATATATTGTAGCCTATGTGTTATTCTGATGTATAAGCTATATTATTGTAAAGTTTCATTAAAATCCATTCAGTAGTTTTTACGTAAAAGAGTAACTAACATCCATCCATACTTACAATATATATCAAGATGTAGTCTCTAGGTTGACAGTTCCATGAAGTAAAACAATATGGTATAAGCTGTCTTGCGAAAAAGACCTGAAAAGACTTGAAAAAATTTCAAAAATTAAGAATGTATGCTTCTTATACTTGGTTCATCTGTTGAGAAATACAGATTTTTCTAATTACACTCAAAAACTGTAAATGTAACGTGACTTGACGTGACTAAGGGTGTTTCTGCACTACACGGAATTTTACTCTCCGCAATCGCATAATATTTATATCCGATTGCGGACAGTAAGCCATCCGTTTACACCATATGCGCCGGTAATAAAACGGATGATTTGCTTGTGCAAAAAGTCCGTAAAATTCCGTATAGTGCACAAGCGCCCACTCAAATATATAGCATCCCACATCGTACCGTAAAAAATTGGACTGCCGGACCATTAAAATTCCGTGTAGTGCACAAACGCCCTAAGGCACATATAACTGTAACGAAGCACCAGGAGCAGAAAAGAGCGACATCTAGTCTAAAATCCAGAAACTGTTCAGTAAGACTTGCCTCTACAAGCTACGTTTGTCTCGTTTGAGACTGTTTTCATCCAAAGTGATACCTCGGATATAGTTTGCCTGGAATGCTGGACATTAATAGTTTTTTAACTAATACAATAGATGGCACTTTTTTGAGTTCGGTATATAGGTGCATTTTTTCTAACAAGACCTGGGGGCCAATTCTACTAACGCATTTTTGCACAAAACGCAATTGAACTGTAGCTGAAACGTAAGTTTTAACACTATTCGTACTCCGCTGCGCACAACGTTCGTGCTTCAGCTGCGTTTCAGATGTAGCTAACGTTTAAAACAAACGTCAGACGTAGATGGAACGAACGTGTTTCTACATTTTGACAGTTGTCTCAGGTAAAAACGAAACGCATTGCTGTCAAAATAGCGTCTGTTAAAAACTGAAACTTAAACGTAACTTTTGTTAGTATATATAATAGTAGAATTAGCTACTGATACTTTTTATATATATTTTTAATGGAAAGGCAGCTTATAGCTGGTGTTTCCATATCATTAGTCGACTTTATTATTTTCTTTTCAGAAATCTAGTCTAGTCTAGTCTGTTCTGAAACATGTTTATTGGTGTGGCAGTTACGACAGATACTGGCAACTTGTTCCATGTTGCTTAAAAAAATTCTTTGAGGGTTCAGATGAGCATTTGATTTTTGTAATCTCATAGTATGTCCTCTGAGTCGCGGGGTTTGAGTTAAATATATTGTCTGAAACTAAATCTATATATTATTACATTTTAATAACTGTGCTATCATTTTTAATTTCTTCGGTTATAAAAGAAGTATGTTCTGAGATACTATTCTGAGAGCCCTATAAATATTTATTAATTAGCAGAACCCGCACATATATGAAGATTATGTTAGTCAATGTGTACGGAGATTTCAGTACGAAATACGATTGGAAGATTTTTCTTAGGTTGTGTCTAAGTGATAATAAAATTTGCCGATTCCTGGGCAATCCCCAATCTTCCCGTGGATATTATCGAGGCGACTAAGGGATTGCACCAGTGACGGGTAGCAGCGTTCTCCTGTGTATATTATGATCATTACTGCGATAACCAATCTTAGTTTGGTGGTTATGGCAAATCCCCCATTGGACAGTCCACCAAAAGTGTCATTCTATTGGGGAGGCTTATGTTCAATAGCTGACTTGTTTAGGCTGATGATGAAATTTGTGCTGTAAATAGAGACGAGTATTTATGAATCTTTGTTTTGTTGTTACAGAGCAGACCAGGCTTCAGGCATGGAAGAGACGAGGCAGAAAAGTATGAATAGGTTAAACGGTTTCCTCAGCCTGAAGACACCGCTCATCAGCACCAAAACTTTGGGGTGAGTTTTACTTTTTTAAGCATATTTTACAGATCGGAGACAAGCCCTGGATTTGCAAAAAGGCCGTATTGTTCGCGGCCTAGGGGTGGCAGACTTCAGTGGGGAAGATTTCAGAGTGAATAAGACAGGTAGAAATTGAAACATTTTAAATTTACGCTGTTTGTTCAGGGAATCTTTACCTTGCAATATATATTACCTTTGATTATTATAGTTACTTAAGAAAATTAATAAAGCCGGCATTGTCGGAGTCAATGAAGCGGGAATTAATAACAGCAAATCCAGATATTCTTAAATTTTAGCTAAATAAAACCTTATCATAGTTTATTAATTATATAAGCTAAATTTAAAAATCCTTCCGACTAAGTACTACTGCCATCTGTTCATACAGAAATCGAACCATGACCACCTGTTGTTGTGGGCGTGTGAAGTTTGAGAGTGAAGTTAGTTCAGACTTTATACCATAGATGGCGCTATTACAACTATGTAAAGTGAGCAAACAAAATGACTTTTCTGAATATTACGTAAGTTTCATCTAAAAAAAAAAATTAACACATTTTCTTAATATTGTGGGGAATAAATCGGTGATAGGATAAGATTCAATAGATTTGGATTTGGAAATGGAAACCATATACAACTTATTTGAAGTCATTGGGGTGAAAAGGAAGTAGGTATTAGATTTTTTTAACATGGTTGACTTTATATAAACTGACATGACTTTTATGCAAAGTAATATTTGACTTTTTAAATAAACAACGAGGTATATGCGATTGTTTAAAAAGGGTACCAGACTAAATAATTTATTTATGCTCAAAAGAGGTTAAATGTTGTGGAGGTCCTGAACCGCCTGAACCGCCGTCTCTTGAGACCTAGGTTTGTACACCGACAGTGGATTAAGTATTTAAATAGGTTTCTCTAGGGTTTTAGGCAAAATTTCATGTCAGTGTATTTATTTAATATTTAGGTACATAAAGTACACTAAGACATGTCGTATTACAAAAAATAATAGCAATTATTATAAAAAAAAATTAATTAATACAAATCATGTCAAAATAAGTAAACAATATTAATAACAATAAAATATTATATTAGTGAGTTCTCGATAGGGGGAGGGGCAAAGACGAGAACGGGTGAATGAATAATTATGCACGTACAGTGGAGGCCGAGTTAAAGAACCGTCTGAGGAATGTCACCTCACCGCACCTTCCCCGATGCTCTTTACCTCGGTCCCCCACTGTAGATATGAACAATTTAAATGTGGCGGGAATCCAAATTGTACTATGTACGTACGTTATATATAAGAAGTTTCCAAACAGTAATTATTAATAATAATGTGTCAAGTTTCGGTCGACGTATAGGCGGAGGGCACGAACTTTGTAACGAAGGTCGATTAAAGACAGTAACGCGCCGCACTGCACTTGCCACCAAAAACCCCCGCGTCATCGGCCCCACGTACTACGAACACCTGCCCGCAGATCGACGTAACGAAACCAATGACGAAACGTTTAGTCGACGACTGAAAAACCTTTTGTTGGAAAATGAATATTATTCCATTAACGAATTTTCTAAAAATTAAATCCCTCAGACGTTTAATTTAATTTGTGCTAATTTAATATCAAGTGTATTTTGAAATTTTTATTTTAATATTATATACTGACATAGACGGTATGTTATATACTGTGACATTATTTTAATTGTTGACATTGTAATTTATATTTTGTACATTAAGTATTTTATTTTATGACGATCCCTTTTACCATATTAGAATGACATGTAAAATTGAATTTTTAAGATGTAAAAGTGAAATAAATCTAATCTAATCTATGTAATATTATTTAAAGAAAATGATACGGCTATAAAATTCAAACTTCTGTGCAAGATATCTACAGCAATTCACCAATGATATATAGGGCATAGATTAAAGGACCGTCGAAGCAATGTGACAGTTACATAATAATGCGACCGAATAGTAGAGTGATAAAAGAAATTTACAATGCTAATGTGGAAGATACTACAGCTAGAGGTTGTCCTAGGAGGACGTTCAAGGATCCAATTAGTAACGTTCTCAAAAAGGCTGGGGTCGCAATAAGAAGAATAAAAGAAGATGCATCAAAAGGTTGAGGCTAGTGAGGTGTGCCAGGATCGCGCGAAGTGGCGATACATGGTCTCTGCCTACCCCTTTGTGACTAAACCATGAGCACTATGTACGTTTGTATCGAATAGTATTCTATGATTTAACGTCCTCACCGAACTTAATTCCCGAAGCTCGAGTTTAAAGGGGAGGTGGGGGAGATGGGGGAGGTGTGCAGGGTGGGGCACGGGCGACAGGAGGTGCAGCGCTGAGTCGTCCATGGGCGCCGCCTCGGGCTCCGGCTGGGCAGCAGGCTGCTGCGCCGCGGGAAGGGCGACTGGAACATGCTAAGTTTGCTGTATGGAGAGTCGATCAGTCGCGCTAGCACGCCGCCCACGTGCACATACATACACATTCACAAACATGTTTTTTATTTGTTTGTTTTTATTTAACATATAAAAAATTTTTTTTTACTTTATTCTAAAGTTTCTTTCTTCAATGAGGGTTAGAGCCTGGTGATTTGTGAAACCGGGTCCCCCACTGTACTTACTAAGGTAATATATCCAACCACTAACATTTTAAGTTTTTTGCAAGCTATGTTTTGGTTCTGGCGTGGGAGACAAAAATCCAACACAAAATGCTAGGTCAAACGTATACAGCGTCAAAATACAATCCCGTGTCAAAACGGATAACTGAAATGAACAACGGATATCGGATACGACCGCGATAAGCCTCGCGGATCCCTGAGGTGTTATCTGGGGATATTTGGGGATTCATAAATAAAAGTAGTTTGATATTTTAGCAATACTAAATTCGCCGTACTCATGCGTTCGACTCTGCTAAGACCACCAAGAATGGGGTAATGCGTCATCGAAATGTGTCGATGTGTACGAGAGGCCATGAATAATAAATACTAGCAGGGAATACTATATAGAACACGGTTGGCAGTACGCACTGTTAGGCTCCCACCGATACAAAGTTACTACGCAGAACACTTAATTATTTACTAAATATTGACGCTATTTACCCGTAGCGAAAATATTTAGTAAATAATTCAATGTTCTGCGTATTAACTGCACAAGTGTCAAAGTGAATGTGAACGGGAAGCGGCGTCGAAGCCGCAAATGCGTGGAACCGAGCGATTGTTTGGTTCGCTCCATCTAGTAAGTACATAGAGGTCGTTGTTCTGTCTTCCGAAGTTATGAGAGCTATAGGCATTGACAGACCAACGGACAGACATACAAATGTGTAAGTGAATAACTGGACAAGGACATTTCTAAGTTTTTATTTAGAAACAATGTACAAGAAAAGGTTTACCTCCTTCTATAATAGAAGTTTCAACAAGAAAACAAGAAGTAAACTAACTGAAATATTAGATAGACAAAAAGACATTTTGTCTCTAGTGTGTATTTAGGACCCCTTTTCTGTATCCTCTGATACTTTACACAGATGGTCCAAGTTGTAAGATATCAAAGTCGAAATCCTTTATCAGTGAAGTTAAACTGCACATCAGTGAAGTTATTTTGTCAATGTCTCTACACTTGCCAACTCTGGGCTGCAGCGCGTCGAGCATGTTCGCCGAGGCGCGAGTGCCCGATTTCTATGCAGTTATGAGAGCGCGCGTGGCTTCCTTTTGGGAAAGGCTCTCATAACAGCATACTTAAAGCCGTCTGCTGTGACATGGATAGCCCGATCTATAGGTACTGGCTCATCGGAGCGTGAACAGGAAATAATCAATTTTCACTAATTAACCACCTACACATTTTGGTAGGTATTTTATGTAATGTTTTATTTTAATTGTAATTGTTTATTTTATTTTTGTATTTTCTGTTCTATGGGTTTTTATGCCTTTAATAAAAACATTATTATTATTATATATGGGGTTCCCATTGTAAAGACCAATCTATATATAGCCTGTAGCTATATTACATTACTTTCTACTATTCTTACATTTGGTAGGGAGAATTTAACACGTTTAGTTTTCTTTGAATTTAACGAAATAATTAACGCTATGTGTAATGTGATCGTCTTCTATTTGTCATTTTACTGCCTTTGTGCTGTTTTGATAACACATTTTCATCTTAATGTACCTTTCTGAGGTTCGTAGGTATCATGAAAAACCATCTTGACCGAATAATGAAAGGCTGATTGCTCATGCTTTACGCCTTTATAAAACTGTCTGGTTTCATATAATCATCATTCACCATAGATTTTTACTTTGTTTGTGATTAATTGAATAATTACTCCACATTTCAATATCATCATCAGGTTATTTTTATCTCCACTGCAGGAGCACAACCCTCTCTCATCTGCCGGAGACAGACGGAGGATTTGGCCTACACTCCCCGCGCTGGCCAGACGGGTTGGGGAGGCCTGATTGATGTTTTATAATGTATCCAAGTAAAATGTGTTTACGAGCTATAAGAGTTATAAGTCCTTCCTTCCCTGTCCCGTCTTCCAATCCAAGTTCTGCTGTGACGATGGATGCGTGTCCAGTGGCTAGCCTGGTCGTAAGCGTGCCGACATCCCGGAGCTAGGCGAACTCTGGGCACTATTAGCCTTACAGAGTCCTTACTTCACGGGGCGAAAAGCGAGCTAAGGAAAGTCGCTTTGTCAGGATCGCGCAAAGTGGCGATACATCGTCTCTGCCTACCCTTCTGGGACCATGGCGTGAGCAATTTGTATGTATGTATAATGCATAAGTTAATCGTGCCCGTACGACGTCAGGGTAGACCACTAGTAAAAATACTCCTATAAACTCTATTGGTGAACTTGCTCATTTGTGGGTTGGGTAATGCCCCCGGTGAAACTAGTTACTATGAATCGCTCTCGCTTATAACTAAATACACGTCACTTTATTTGACCCTTAGGAATTTTTACGTCAAACATGAATATTTACTTTGTGATCTTTTGTTTCTTTACATACTTATAAAGTTATTTAGGCAGGAACTTTTATTTAAGTAAAAGCTTGGCCTCAATTAATTTCGCCGAAGATGGTACTCGTAAACCTCAAGTTTACGTCAAGATCTGTAGTGCTATTCTCTAAAATACAAACTCATGTGAGAGTCTGACTTACTTCACTCACTTCGAAACCTAATCCACTTGACCTTGGTTTGGCATTCTGTAAATATTCCAGAGCATTCTCGAAGTGAAGTGGGTTCTTTGTTCACTTCATTTCGATAGTGCTCTGGAATGTTTACAGAATGGTTTCGAAATGAGTGAAGTCACTTGAGTGAGACTCGCGCATGAGTTTGTATTTTGTTTGTTAAAGTTAATATCGATTCCGCAAATATCGATTACTTAGCAAGACGTTTTGTTTTACATATTAAATTGAATAAGTTTAAACTTTTTAATGTTTTTAATTTATAGTCAAACAAAATACGTAGTAGCACGTAGTTTTGGTACGTTCCCTTAGTCGCCTTGATGACACCCACTTGACGATTTAGGGTGGCCCCATTCTAAGCCGAGAACTACAAGGCAATTTTTTTGCTTACGTTATTGATATTTCTGATATCAAAATGTATCTAGAAGCATAGACAGAGAATTCCACTTCATTCATAACGACTACGCTTCGTGTGAATAATTGGTAGACCCATATAACAATGCAATCTCTCATTCATTACATATTGTAGTCAGATGGTGGAAAGGACAAAGAGAACGTTTTCCTTGTGTTTTTGCTATACACTGTTACAAATGTAGGACATACCCAGGGGCGGCTTTAGCCATTGCGAGGCCCCTTAAGATCTAGGCCCCGGGTGTTGCCATGCTCGCCACCCCCTAATGCCGCATACCTTCAGAAGGTACAGACCCTCCACCTCCCATGGCCTTTCAACATCTAGGTCACACTGGCCGAATCACGGGGGAGGTGCCCGGTACTTGCTCAGGTGCTCTTCACCCTGCTTGATCCCCCTACAAATAAGTAATTCTGTGCTTGGTCCTCTGTACGGCAACTCTCCCCATTCAGGGGTGCGACATCACGATGACGGCCTCGTCGTCGGGCTGCTCGGTCAGTATGTCGAGTCAAATTCAGTCAATGCAGTCGGATAGATACGTAAATAGATATCGCTCATATCTTTTTTTTCTTTTTCTTTTCCTCACCCTCTTTAGTTCTTCAGTAGGTACATTAAATTCTAGTTATTCAGTAGGTACATAAATTTTTTCATAATCCGTAATTATTTTAAAATACTTTTTTAACTGTTAAGTCAATTTTTAAAACTCCATATTGCTGCACGTAAGCCTCCCCAATAGAATGCCATTTTGGTGGGCTTTGCATTGGGGGATTTGGCATAATGATCAACCATAGCATGCGGATTGGACATTAGTAACGATCTTAATATACACAGTAGAACAGCGCTGCCCGTACCTGGTGCACAATACAATACAATACAATACAATACAATACAATACACTTTATTGCACAAACAAATACAGTTTCAAGTTTTAAAAGTAAAAAAAATATTACAATAAAAATGGTATTATCGGTTTAAGCGGTTTCTTTCAGACAACCTTTGGGTAGAAAATATTATACAAGAAAAAAGGTAGGTTTCGCTGGTGCAAAACCAATGGTAAGATATGGGAATCACGGGGCTAAAATTCTACATTGATACGTATCTATCAACATAGTAAATTGAAAGAATTGAAGGAGTAGAAACGAATCAGACGAATTTAAGGATCGAAGCACACGCGTCGTGGTCTCAGACGTGTCTTGAATTGCGAATCTCATTGTCTCCTATATTTACTTAGAAAAATGCTGATATTTCTCAGTACAGTCGTTGAAAAGAGTAAATGTCTATTTAGTGTCTATTTTTAGTTTACTGTGAGTACTTAGTTGCAGTTACTATTTCTAATATAACTTAATAAGTTTATAGTGGGGTGCTCTAACACCGAGATACCCCCACTATGGACTTCTTTTATAGCTTATTGCTGCGTATTTCGCCAGTATGCTAGTTGTGTTTGGTTTAAAGATAATGGACATGACGTAAAATATTCTTTATTTTATTAAAATGTGTGGTTTAAAAGAAAATGTAGTAACGAGGGTAGAGAAGGGTATGTTGCGTTGGTTTTGATATTTAGAGCGTATGAGTGAAATAAGAGTGATATAAGACGTTTACAGTGCGAATGTGATAGCGAATGCGAAGGAGCTACAGCTAGAGTTCGTTCTAGGAGGACGTTCAAGGATCAAATTAGTAACGTCCTCAAAAAGGCTGGGCTCCGCAGTGAGATGAATAAAAGGAGGTGCATGAAAAGGTTGATGAATGTGAGTGAGGATAGAAAGCTGTGTCAGGATCGCGCAAAGTGGCGTTCTATCGTCTCTGCCTACCCCTCTGGGTCCAAGGCGTAGGCATTATGTATGTATGTATTATAATCATTGTCGTTTTACGTTACTTCAATAAGATGAAGTCTACGTATCTTTTAACGGCAGATTTTTTTATGTAAACTTCCTTATTTTACGTAAGTAAACATATTTTACTTATCTATATACGCGCTATACCACTTCAAGCTATATTTATTCATGCTATATAAGCTGAAAGAATATTTTACTCGCGTGAAATGTCGATGTAAGGCATTGACGTAACCAAGGAGTCAGGCAAACGTACTGGTTTCAATAGTCTCAATGGAACTATAAGGGTGGGACTTCATTTAAAAGCTGTAGCGATAGAGATTTATAGAGGTCATGTGTATGACGATTTAGTTTATATAGGTAATTACTCTATATAGAATTTTCTATGTATATATCTAATTAGAAGATATAATTCCTTGATCATATTTTTAACTTCGACGCGGCCTTCTGTGACTTCAGGGCTGGGGGCGAATAGACTTAGTCTAGTTATTCAGCGAGGTAACGTCGCCAGTGTCCTGGGAACCATGCCGTACACAGCCCCACAGGTGAGCTGGAGGATGTGTTATTTCTGTGACGCTTCTATGTTAGTTTATAATACTGTGCATAGTAGAATAATAATAAACTATTTGTATTTCATCATCATCATCAGCCCGAAAGAGTCCACTGTTGGACATAGGCCTCTCCCAAGGTGCGCCACTGAACCCGATCTTCGGTTCTTCTCATCCAGTCACTGCCAGCTGCCTTACGCAGATCGCAGATTTATATTTGATTAATTATTTGTCCGTTTTTTAAACTACTTGCTGTATTTTATTATCCCTAACTCCGTTCATTATTAGCCTTACCGAGTCATGCGGGGCTCTGATGAGGTGGACAAGCATTTCCCTAGCTAACCGTGGTACCACAATGTGTCTCAACACGGAGGTAGCGATGTTGTTTGCCACACATCACGCCAGGTGGTATCACGGGGCTAAAAGCGGGCGAAGGAAAATCGCTTTGCGACGTGACGGTTGTCAGAATCGTCCAAAGTAGCGATATCTCGTCTCTGCCTACCCCTCTGGGATCAAAGTCTGAGCTATATGTATGTATGTAATATCTGTATTTCTTATTTCATGTCATCATCATCATCAGGTTATTTTGGTCTCCACTGCAGGAGCACAACCCTCTCTCATCTGCCGGAGACAGACGGAGGATTTAGCCAACACTCCCCGCGCTGGCCAGACGGGTTGGGGAGGCCTGATTGATGTTTAATAATGTATTCCCTTAGTCGCCTTGTACGACATCCACGGGAAGAGTTGGAGTGGTCCTATTCTACTCTACCGGAAACCACACGGCAACATTTCATGTAATAAATGATAATAATATACTTTTAGGAGAAAATCACGTGTAACACGTAAGTACGCTTGCCAAATTAATCAGTCAATTTTATTTTTTGATAGAATCTTTATGTACACTATGTCCTTACCCAAAACCGTGTCATTGACGCGGAGGCCATACCGCTGAAAATATAGTGAGGCTCCTTGGGCCTACATTTTCTCCGATAGGTCTGCATTGTGGTATGGTACAACGAAAACAAATTAAGCTTTATGTTGGTGTAAAGTTTTATTTGTTGGTGGTCATCAATAGTTTTTGTATTACTCTGAAATATTTATTACAATTTACTGTAAACTATGTTTACAAAAAAAATAGCCAGGTAATCATCATCATCAGGTTATTTTTGTCTCCACTGCAGGAGCACAACCCTCTCTCATCTGCCGGAGACAGACGGAGGATTTGGCCTACACTCCCCGCGCTGGCCAGACGGGTTGGGGAGGCCTGACTGATGTTTTATAATGTAATCTCTCAGTCGCTTTGTACGACATCCACGGGACGAGTTGGAGTGGTCCTATTCTACTCTACCGGAAACCACACGGCAGCCAGGTAATAAATGAGACCAATGCAGTTCGGTTCAGAAAATTAACAAAAGTATGGTAATGCACACAGAAATTCTATCAAGATATAATGGTGAAGTAGGCGCGCCACGCGTGCCAACAATGTGAAGTATATTGCACAAACTATCAAATAAATTGTACTATTTGTAACTTTTATAACGTGTAACTGTATTCGTTTGTACAATAAAGTGTATTGTATTGTTGTGTATTGTATTGTATTGTATAAAACGCTTACTCGATTCGCACTGAGTCAAGGTCGGGTAAACATCGACAAAAAATCTGCAAAAATGCCATATTTTGTAACTATATTTCATTCCAGATTAATAGTCCTATGAAAACCAACGCTATTTACGTCTCGGTAACATATACATGAAAGGGTCACCAGCAGCAAAAACAGGTTTGTATTACCATGTAAACTTTGCAGTCCACTTAGGAACACCATCTATTGTGTATTTTGTTTTCGAGACGCAAATGCGTTTGTTTTCATAGGACTATTAATCTGGAATGAAATATACATAACTCTATCTCCTCACTAGAAACGTAACCGCGAGGCGTAAAGGATGCGCAGAAGGGGCACGTTGTATTCCAAATCGGCACGCGCGGAACTGAAGTAAACAAATAGCTAACCGTTCTATGTTGATAGGATTTCTGTAGGAAGCATTTAGAGGTTTACAACACATCATTAGATTTTTTTTAATTTCATTGTGTTCAATTCAATTCAAATATTCTTTATTGTGCACCAATACATATAAAATTTAAAAAAAATATATAAAAGGACCAAACACTTGTGGGAAATTTTGGATGAAATAGGATAAATACCTGGAAGTCCTTTGGGAGCTGCAGATAGCTATATGCTAGTCACTGGTCTCCAAATCACCACAAGACAGTTTGTCTTATCTTCTTAGGGAGCCAGGAAGACCTGGCGACACTTCGACCCTTTAGGATCTTTTGTGCCAAACCCCTGACCACCAACGGTGCCCCAAGCCGATTTGGTGGACTTCACATACGCCTTAGAATTTCTTCTTCGGCATATGCAGGTTTCCTTACGATGTTTTCCTTCACAGAAAAGCCTGGGGTATTATAAATAAACCGTACTTAAGTTTCGTAAAACTCTTTGGTACGGGCGGGGTTTGAACCCACGACCTCATGAACGTGAGGCGAGTGCACAACCAACCGGCTACCACGGCTCACAAGACAGTTTATTTTATTGTTATTTTTATTGTTGAATTGTTTTAAATGCTTAGTGCACGTTCACTCGCGAGGAACTTATGTTTTTAATTATTGTATAAATTTTTGAGGAGCGTGTACGCATGCCGGGTCTCAGGTTTTTGATGGGAGCGGGAGAGAGTGAATGAAAGGATGGAATGGAAGGGGCAAGGAAGAGTGAATCTTGAATGAGTGACAGCGTTGCCAAGCTTTGTTGCCAGAATTACGTCAAATTTACATTAAAACTACCGTACACTCCATTTTTTGGGATTTTAATTTTGCAAACAAAAAAAATTATATTTCTTTGTAGTTTGCAGGTAAAAGCAGTATTATTTTTGATAAAACATATTGTGGATGATTTTTAGTGCTTAACGTTGGTTAAGCACAATTTAAAAAAAATTAATCATATTAGTGTAAAATTATACTTATAAAATGGAGTTTCGCGTAGGACACAGAATTAATAGGTAAATAAAACAACAATTTATAAAAGTACAATTTCTTTTTCGGATTCTGCTTTAGCTTCAGGTGATGTTTGGTACAGAGATTCTATGTACATATATTTACGTGCATGTTTTTGGTCTTTTTCATATTCAAAGTCAAAGTCAAAATCATTTATTGCATATGAGTACACTTGGTACATTTATACACGTCATTTTTTTTATCGACTACCGCTTCCTAGGTGTTAGCGCTGTGAAGAAGAAACGGCGCAACAAACTTCACGCAACACATCTTTTAAAAATCAAGTTTGCATACAATTTATAAAGATTTTGCAAAGCTGAACTAACATTAGTATCAGGCATCTTTGTCATTCAAATAATCGTTTATTTTATAATAGGCTTTCATACAAAGTTGTTTTTTAATGTGAATCTTAAACTTACTGTCCGTCATATTGAAGATTTCCTCTGGTAGTTTGTTGTAGAAGCGTATACAAAGCCCCGAGAACGATTTGCTGACCTTACTTAGTCTTAACCCTGGTAAAACAAGTATTACTGTACTTCTTGTAAGATTATTAGTTCTGGTCTTAAAATTACCGTACATTTGTCACACGATAATTATTACCGTACGGGGCATGAAATTACCGTACGAATACGGTAACTACCGTACGGTTGGCAACACTGGTGAGTGAGTATGTTATGTAGTGTTGCTAGTCTATAAATACTTTAGTACTCTTACTGTATATTATTGTACTGAATTTTGAAAGTATTAAAGGCACTTCTGTTATTTTCTGCATATTCTGCACACGCGTAACAAAATGACTTGCACCATACCCACTTCCTTAAGAGGGAAAAAATTGGAATTTATTCCGAGCGGCAAATGGTTACTGTGATTGGCGGGGCGCGGTGGAGATGATTTTATTCCTCTATGATTTATTTCATGAGTTTCTCTGAGACGGATTGCGTTTTTGTGTTTTTCTCTCTCTTATTTGGAATGAGGCTGTCGTTACATAAAAATAAATACAATCGAACCTTTAAACGGCCCTTCTCGAAAAAAAGAATCTTAAACGTTCAATTTGATTGGTTTGAGAGTTGGGAGTTAGACTCGAGTGCAAATACTCGTAGGTAGTGCGTTTTATTCCCATAGAGGATAAACAACTTTGGGATATTTCGTAATTATTTCGGATAATATCCGCTGGCGGAAAAAAGCTTTATGTACTTTCTAACGGGTCATGTTTGGCGTCTAACAATAGTATGTATACGCTGAGATAAAAATGGACATTAAACATTTCCAGTTTATCGCTATACTATTCATTCAAACTTACAACTACTTTTCTACAATAATCGCGCTTCCGTTCCGAGACCTGGGACCCGGAGCCCGGTCCGAATACAAATATAGAAATACGGGTACATGACATTCCAATAAAGAAGACGGTAACCCAGGGAAAGAGTAACAATTATGGTCCCTTTATAATTTGTCGTTCCCTGGATTACCTTGATTTTTGGCTAAATATTTTAATATAACGTTTTCATATAATGCAATTTTCGTGGGTTCGATTCTCATTGGGGACATACAACTTTGTATACTTTGTACAAGTTGATCCCGGTCTGGATGTTATATTTTTAAACTGTCCAATTCTGTTTAGATCCCATAGTGCAGGAGAAAATTCTAGTTCGGGATTAGAAAAGTATGTATGTGTTCATTCAAGGATCAAATTAGTGACGTCCTCAAAAAGGGTCCGCAGTGAGAAGAATAAACGGAGGTGCATGAAAAGGTTGATGAATGTGACTGAGGCTAGTGAGGTGTGTCAGGATCGCGCAAAGTGGCGATCCATCGTCTCTGCCTACCCCTCTGGGACCAAGGCGTGAGCATTATGTATGTATGTACGTATGTGTATATAATATATAATAATATATATAGATATATATTCAGGAATCATATTAACTATTTGACTGACGTGATGATGATGATGATGTGGTTCCCGACTTGGAATAAGACCACCCCCAATCTTCCCGTGGGAGTCTTCAAGGCGACTAATTGCACCAGGGAGGGCAACAGCGTTCACCTGTGTTTATTAAGATGTAATGCGATCACCAATCTGCATGCCAAGCGTGGTGATTATGGCAAATCTCCCAATGGACAGGCCATCAAAAGTGGCCTTCTGTTGGGGAGGATTATGTTCAGCAGTGGACGTATTTCGGCTGTTGATGAAGGGAGTCAATTTTGGCCTGGCAAATGAAACTTCAATTCAATTCAAATAGTCTTTACTGCACGATAAAAAACAAAGATACAATAATAAAGTAGCTTACACATGTACATCTAGGCGGTCTTATCGCTACAAGCGATTTCTTCCGGACAACCTTAACCTTCAATTCAATTCAATTCAAATATTCTTTATTGTGCACCAAAACATATATATTTTTTAATAAAAACAAAACTTACATAGAAGGATGAATTTAGTGTACAACGGCGGCCTTATCGCTTTCAGCGATTTCTTACAGGCAACCTTTGGGTGGTGGCGAATTTTTTGAGGAGTGGAAATACTGGATGCAGAGAGTATACAATTTATATACCTAACATAAACTTAAACCTTCCCATATATTCTGTGCACCAACGCTATCAGTAACGTGGTATATAACTAGTCATAGTGAACCGTTCATCCATGTATACCCATTTGTGGCGAGTCACTTCTGACAGATACCAAGATTAATCGTTACTGATGTGCATGCGGGGAGACACACTGCCGTGGCGTTTCGCGAGTTACACACAATTAAACTTTATTTCAGAAAATAATTTTCCATACAATTTGTTAGTAAACCTTCTATGTTAGTTAATTACAAATAAAAATCTATAATGCACAGGTATAGCAGGATCCGTAGGGACTCGCCGACTCCACGGCGCCTGGCTACCTGGCTACGTGCAGGCGTATCCAGTGCCGCAGTATCGGAGAATCCCACCTATCCGCTATTGTGTTCAGCATGCTGTTGGGGCTAGTGCGCACCCGGCCACTACTGAGTGAGGCGTATCGTTTTCTCACAACAGCTTGAAAGCCATTGGTGTGCGCCTCTGCGTACATGCCAGACGCGCTGCAAAACCGTAGAAGCCTCAACAGCATCCTGAACGCATTGTTATAAATATTGCACGCGCAGAGCATTGTATACCTTCTGCGTATAGTTGGTCCACAGGCTGCACGTGTAAAAGGACTGGCAGTATGCTTTGAAAAGAGTCACCTTAACCTGTTTAGTACATGGAAGGAAGGGGGGGTGTTATTATTGATTCACAATTCAATGTTGAAGAGAGGGTGAGGAGAATTTATTAGAGTACCGTACCTAGTTAGAGTTAGAGGTTGAAGGGTGAGGTATTTTTTATCTACAATATAATTAACCAATATTTCATACACGGTACTTGCCAAATCCCAAATTAGTTTTTCTATACTATGGAAATTAGACTCGGAAAACATACTGTCGTCGCTTAGAATCGGGCGCCGAGGTGGTGAGATACACAAATTGTACAAGTTCCCCTAGTCTCGATTTTATGTTTGTGAATTAGTCGTTTTAGTTCTAACACCACGTAAGTCAAAATGGACATAGAACTTTATATTTTACCAAATTGTATCGAGAAAAATCATTAAGCTGTAATATGTACAAAGAGTAGTTCGTCAAAATTTTTAACCGTATGTCAGAACTGAAATGCTGAAACCAAATTCGCTGATCAACTATGCATATTTCAACTTGGGGCATAAGTTATAAATCTAATCACTGCAGTACTGTACTGTATTCTGACTATACTGATTCCGTTGAATGGCAACATTTTTTTAACACATATTTATATAAAACAACAAGTAATGCAGAAGCAGTCGATGTGCGCCACAGCAAACATGCCCGATGCGTTACAGTGGCGGGCAGCCCCAGCGGTGCTTTCAACGCATTATTGTACTAGACGCAGCCTTATAAGACTTCTGCGTGTAGTTTAACTTGTGTAGGACAACGTGCAAACCTGCGGGCTAACATGTTCGCTCTCACCGAGAAAACGTCATTGTCCCTGAGGCTGGTCGTGACAAGCCAGATCGGCGGCACGTTTTTACAATTTTTGGAGATTAAATTGACTTTTGTTACATTATATGTCTGCCTGTGATACTTGCCGTATGTTTAGTAGGTTCGTGACAGCTGCCTAAGGCCACAAAGCGATGCACTCAGTAGCACCATATCATCTGCGTAGCTTAAATGGTTGACACAGACTCCGTCAGTGTGACAGCAGATTAATGTTCTAGCATTAACTATAATACAGATTAATATTTATTTTTGTGTTGCTAACAAATTATGGCCTTGTCTAATATACATTATTATATTAAAAGTTAGTTTGCCTTCCTCTGAGAGACCCAATTAGGTTCCCAGATGCTATCGCTGTAATGTATTAATGTCCCACAGTTGGGCATAGGCCTTATTTGTTACTCGTGGAATAATTAATGGGGAGGCACAGATTAGAGATGTAGGGGCTGTAGAGAAGTTTTGTAAGTTGGGGGTGCAGTGACAGCGGGTTCATAAGCGGAGCAGTTTTAGGTTGTGATTTTCAATCAATTAATTATGTCCCCACTGTTCAACATACTCAAAGAGGGCGTACGGGCTATAGTCCACTACAATGACGCAGTGCTAGCTGGAGACTTCAGATATGCCTAAGAATTCCTGAATGCAAGTTTCCAAAAAGTCTGTGGTACGATAAAAACTATGCTTTAAAATCGGAAAAAACATTGATTCGAGCCCAAATTTTAGTACTCGACATGGTGAATGTAGGCCGAGCAGACTACCAACTGGTCTATCATGACCTGTTAACATTTTTTTATTATTATTTTTAATTTACTTATTTTAGGTAAAGTATCATGATAGACGCCCGGATAGACCGGGGACCTCATGATGGTAACTCATATACAGAAGCATTAAAATAACATGGCCGCCGGCTCAAGCTGCACGCAGTTAGTAAGTCGAGAAAACTTACCACAAGAATGTCACACTTGTCAATTCTGAAGTCGTCTCTTCTTAGGCATATTCCAAATGTTTAATAGAGGCGCCTGTAATATTTGCGTCGTCAGTAGACCAGCTTGAATTAAAACAATCTCAGAATCGTTAACAAAGGAACCTTACTTAATGCGGTTAAGATATACATAGAGCTGTCGAAACCATGAAACCAACCAATTGATTTAATCCGTAATTAAATTTGAATACCTATTTGATTGGGGATTGAATATTATTAATTTAATCTGGAGACGCAGGCTAATATCACTATACAATTATACACATTGACATGCAATATAATAACTTTGTTCGTCGCACCAATCTAAATTGTACCTTAAGTTAACACCTGAAGCAAAATTTTACATTACACAAATTTGACAGATGGCTTACATGTACCAGACGGTGACTCAAAAGAATTAAGTAATTTGGGTTCACATCACCAACTTAGCTAAACATTTGCGAAATCGATAAATAGTCAAGTATGATCATCAAAATATGGTATGATAATGAATTAATCATCAATCAAAATAGCGTAAAGAAATGCTGACACAATTTTTAAGCAGATTTTGTATTCGAACTAATATAACAGACAAATTCTTTTAACATTATTAATTATTTAATATTATATTAATAAACTCTACTAATATTTTCACAAAAAACAACAAAATCATAACATATAATGCCAAGTACTACGAGAGAATATGAGCATTTATAACGGCTATAACATAAACAGTGATTTGGTATACGCATCTAAGAGTGAATTTAACAGCTCTTTATATTTCTTTTAACATTGAACTCGATTATATTGGGCCATAAAATTGACCCTTAGTCTTTGGAAAGGGAATTTCTTCCCATCTGTAGCTACAGGATTAACAATTTATACTAATTCAGAATCTATACTTAGTATCAAACAGTCTCCGTTATACTGCCGCGTTCTAGTTTGAAGGGTAAAAGAGATAGTTTAATTACAAAGCCGTATATCTGAGTCTTTGTAGTACCAATGAACTTGTTGCTTTTAAATCTTGTTTTGCTGTCTATGGGTGACGGTAGATGGCACGAAAAAAAGATCTCCGCGTGATCTATATTGTGTATTACTATTATTATTTGAGTTGGGGCTATTTAAAGGTCTCAGTCTAGACCTTGTATCACTGCAACCATTTCTGGTCGGAGGAACCATACTATAGTTCCGTGTTAAGCCTTGCAGCAGTTAGAAACTACAAAATGCTTTTAGCACTGAGTTGTTTTACTTCGTCAGGGCGAAGCAAGTAGTTACTCAGGTCTGTATTTCTTTTGCGCATCAGTAGGCTACGCTCGCACAGGAAGTGCATGGTTTCCTCTGCTTCCTCACAGAGCCTACACACTCCTGTGGTTTGAGGTTTAACTGAATATTGCGTAACTATCACAGCGTGAAATGTTGATTTGGTTTTTACTTTTTAAAAAGTTTCCACGAAATGTCGGGTTGAAAAGTTAGTCTTAAAATAAATACAAAGTGTTCTGGGGTTTTCAATTATAAGCTTGGACACACAGATGTTCTCTTTATTAAAGCGTGGAGATTTTTTAAAGTAAACAAAGCTTGGTGAGACAAAAGACGCGACTGGGATGCTCGCGTGAGATACTTATATATGGATTCAAAGGCTGACACTAGGTTGTGGAGGGACAGCAAATACATTTTATGTAAGTTTGTGTAAATAAAATTTATGGTCAAGAATTTGTGCTAAAGTGATTCTGAGAGAGTGTGTTTATAAATTCTGTTCAGTTTATAGTGCCTGTTCAGTTGGTAGTGGCTATTCAGTATATAAAGGCTATTCAGTTTATTAGTTTATTTATTGTACAACGTGTAAGCCTGGCAATCCAGCGAGGTAATAGCGCCAGGGTCCTAGGGACTATGCTTCACCACGAGGGGTTGGACGGCGGACACCTGTTGTACATAATTGATTTTCTTATAATTATTGTATTTTTAAACTTTCTGCTATATTAAAGGGAGTGTTTTATAGAAATCATTCCCACTTTATATTATGCCAACCTTTTCGTAAATGCATGGTTTGTTATGTTAGGTTTGTTATGAAGGTAGCTACCATGTAGCTACTAAGAAATATGTTGTCGATCCTGTTAGAGTTTATAGTTACTGTTCAGTTAATAGGGACTATTCTGTTTGGTATTGGTTGATGACTTTATAGTGTCTGTTCAGTTGGTAGTGGTTGTTCAGTGTATAAAGGCTGTTCAGTTTATAATGACTATTCAGTATATGGTTCCTGTTCAGTTTATAGTAGATATCCAGGTTATAGTATCTTTAAATAGAGGAGAATAAATAATCTCCTCAAAAAGCCCTCTTCTGTCTAAAAACTACCGACACATATCAACGAAGACAAATATGAAACAGAAAAGCAAAGTATATTTTTCTGTCAGTACTGGATGACGTCACGCGGTGTCCCAGCTCGTTCCGGGTGAATATTTCAGCGCGTAATTACAGCCTCTTTTCAGGCAGTCACGGCCGCGGCCGGGCCGTGTTTCGGGCCCGCTCGTTATGCAATGCCACGGAGTTTAGGTATGTATAGTCGAATGAGGAAACTTTAAGAAATTTTGAGGCATTGTGGAGTCGAACGGCACTGGAGCATACCCTCGACACTTCATACATTCGAACAAGTTTAATCACCTACTACTATCACAAGCACACCAGCCTGTCCGTACACGTTTGTGTGTGCGCGTAAAAGAGGGACAACGTTATACGTCAACGCATAAGTGCTTCTCTTTCTGACTGGTACTACGCAGCGTGCTAGTTGCATGCAGGCGCGTCCGGGCGACGTTAAACTGGCGTTCTCTGTGTTATGATGTTATTCATTATCAAAACGTGATTTTTAGATTGTAGGTAGTTTAGTTTTAATTTAATAAGGTGGTATCAACTTTAAGAAGTTTTTGTCTACCGATTTAAAGGTAAGTAGCCTACGTCTTCTCTAGATATAGCATTATTTCATCATCACAATCATATCAGCCCTTAAACGTCCACTGCTGGATTTGTATATATATATATATATATATATTCTACTTGTTGCTATAGAAGCACGCCGTGTACGTCTTTTTCTATATTCCTAGAATATGTAAATAGATAGAATATATTCTTGAAATTTTTCATGAATTTGGAATTACCAGGCAATTTTATATCCTATAAGTGCAGTATGCCGTGTGGTTTCCGGTAGAGTAGAATAGGACCACTCCAACTCTTCCCGTGGATGTCGTACAAGGCGACTGAGGGAATACATTATAAAACATCAGTCAGGCCTCCCCAACCCGTCTGGCCAGCGCGGGGAGTGTAGGCCAAATCCTCCGTCTGTCTCCGGCAAATGAGAGAGGGTTGTGCTCCTGCAGTGGAGACAAAAATAACCTAATGATGAAAAAGTATTAGTACGCTCTAATTTCAAAATCGATCCAGTAGTGGTCAGGGATCAAAAAAGCTCTTCAATATTCTATCCGTTTCAACAGAACCCTGAAAATGTAGTACTTTTATTTTTTAATACGGCCCTGCTTTACGCCAGGTCCGTTTTCATTAACTTCAAATTGAAAGTAATCCTTCGGCATACCGTGACTTTGATTTAGCCGCATAATCCTGGAACGAGGTCAATTTGGAAAAGTTCAGGGAGCAAGGAAAGGCAGGACACACCTGCTATTGGTGTTATTTTTGACACCATCATGATTAGAGTTTTTTTCAATCGTATGCAAGTGTAGATACTTTCTAACTGGCTTATTAGTATGTATTTATGTATGTAGTCGGCCCCGTAGCCTAGTCGGTAGTACACCTGCCTGCGAAGCTCGGGGTCGTGGGTTAGAACCCCGCCCAGGGCAAACATTCGTGTGCTGAGCACTTGTGTTTGCCTTGTGACTGGTTGTTATTTATATATTATATTATGTATTTATGTATGTATATCAGCTGTCTGATACCCATATTACAGGCTCTGCCTAGTTTGGGATCAGGTGGCGGTGTATGAAATGTCCCCACACATTTATTTATTTATTTATTTTTGTGTGTTTTTTTTTACAATTAGACATGCTGTTTAGTTTGTATGAAATAAAAATAAACAACTATTTTTATGCAGTACCTAAAATAAGGAGAGAATGTTCTTGAGAACCTTCAGATTAGTCGGTTTGACCGGAATCGCGAATTGTATAGAAAAAAATCTTTGAGTATTTACGAAAATACAAATACAAAATTGTATTCAAATCTTTTCACTGATTTAGGCGCTCGTGTTGGACTACGACAGTACAAATTAATTAAAAAGTCTTTGTTCACACTTACAAACTGTCGTGTTTTTTTGACTTTACAAGTGTAATACAGCAATTTTTTTGATTAAAAACTCAAACTGGAATATTCGCACTTTACTCCTAAAGTAAAAACTGCAATTTTTACTTTAGGAGTAAAGTGCGAGCTCTTAGAAGTGTAACAGTCTCTGTTTGAAAATACCACGGATTGAGTTAACGGCGTCGCAGTCAATTTTTCAGCGTCTTCTCTTAATAACTTCCTTATTTTTAACAATGTGTGAAAAAGAAAAAAGAATAGGAAAATAAATAGGTCCCTATAAATTGTAAAACATTTTCTGCAGCCCTGATTTTCAGTTTAGTTTATCTTAATAAAATGAAATAGCCTTTATTTACTTCTAAGAAAAACCTTATTTACATTATATTGATATTAATTAAGTATATATAATTACCACTCCCAACTCTTCCCGTGGATGTCGTACAAGGCGACTGAGGGAATACATTATAAAACGTCAATCAGGCCTCCCCAACCAGTCTGGCCAGCGCGGGGAGTGTAGGCCAATTCCTCCGTCTGTCTCCGGCAGATGAGAGAGGGTTGTGCTCCTGCAGTGGAGACCAAAATAACCTGATGATGATGTATAATTAAGTTTATATCATTTCATTTTATTAAATTGATGTGCTATCATGTATAATATTGTTATTACTGAATGTCCCATATTTATTAGAAGTCCCCGATTTTTCTGGTGTAGGCCTCCTCCAGGCGTATCCATTCGTCTCCGTCTTGTGATGTTAATTTATCTTACTAAATTAATATTATTTTTGAAAACGTGTCATACAAAGGAAATACGTAAATAATATTACTAATTCCAGTCAAAAATGTTCTAACTTAGAAAGTTCTATTTTTCAAGAGACCATGTAAACTATTTTTTAATAATGTTCTAGTTTTTTTTCTTAAAAACGTAACATTTTATTTTAACACAGAATTGTATTGTACATATACAGGAGCTAGGCTACGGTGTTGCTGTACGCACGTGAAAGTACATACTATGAACTAGCTGTGCCTACGGCTCTGCTCGCGTGGACTACAGAATTAAATAAAGTTGAAAATTACTTAGTGTTCATTTCCTTCACCCTCCCCTTCCGCCACCCCTGCTTCCGGTCCCGCATCTACTCAAAAAGCCTATATGTTACTCCGAATAAAGCCTTATATAGTTCTTAAAACTCCTATCAGAATTGGTCCAGTAGTTTTTGCGTGATGCGTGCACAAACAATTAGATAAACAGAAAATTCTGATGGAGTTAATGATATTTTTTTCAAATATCTTAAATGTACAGGCACGCGAAGTTATTAGAAAGAAGAAGCTGGGAGCTCGATCTTAAAATATTTTCTTTTATTAATTTAAATCGTGGCTTGTCAAGCAGGCGCTTCACCCATATTATAAAGAAAGAAAGAAAATATATTTATTCATTACACAAAAAATATGTATACATTCATTATTATAGATATTATTAATTAAATTAACGCATTAGTTTGGCAATACAAAGAGGGAACGTCGCCAGCCTTCTGGGCACAATGCCCCAGTGCGACCACCTCGACGGCCTTTTTTATTACTTGTAGTTTAGTATTAGTAGTTTTTATATTTCTTAATGTTTAGTTATGTTTGGCTCATGTCCTCATTAATTAAATTAAATTATAACATATCTTAAATTTAAGGGGTGGACGATGTTGTGCAATACTATTATTTCCTAAAAGATTCTAAATTATTGACTCGTCTGGCCAGCAAAATCAAAATGGCCAAGTCAACAAATTGCGTTAACTTACAGCATTTATATGCTGGGAAGGTTTAATAATAATAATAATAAAATCCTTTATTCATCTCTTAAAAAATGTACATACAATAACTCCGCCAAACTGTATAATACAGTTTGTTGGCAGAAATAGCTCTCTTACTTTATACACATCTATGGCAGAGAATACTAAATATCACTACGCAATGGTGAATAGCAAAGCAAAGTTACAAAGTTTTTAATTTAGATATTAGCACAAAAAGATTGAGGTTACGTTAATAAGTTTACTAGATATTTCTTATATTTAGTTCTGAAAGTGTTTTTGTTGATTACATTGCTTCTGATGCCTAGTGGGATAGTGTTAACAATTTTGGGTACCAAATACTGCTTGTTCTTTTACCATAGTAGTTGACTTACTGAGTTTAATATTTTGTACGGCATTATAGTTTATTTGTGTATTTCACAGTCATCATAACTTATCTACGAGTAGGTTGCAGGGCAAACCAATTCAGTTAATTAAATTCGGCCTCGGGTTAACGGTATATGCTCTATATCTGTCGAACATGCACAGTCTAAAATTAACCTTAATTTAACATATCAAGGTACATTCTAGATTGTGAAAATTTTACTGATGGTATGTACTTCCGTGAGTGGCCTACTGTACTCGTACATATCGATGAGCCAGTTCAATAGGGGAACAGAAATTTTTTTTTTGTCTTGAGTATATACGAGCGGATTGAATTTTAAATAATAATATTTATCTATTTAATAAATGTAAGTTAATGTATATTGTTATTAATATTATTATTTAGGTATAATTGATAGTAATAATTTAATTTATAATGTTAAATTTTGAATATTTTTTATATATATTTTTTTTAGATATAAAGTGGCTTATTATCTTATGTAAAGCCATCGCTTCGCTAGTTCAATATTAAATATCTATTAACATAAATACATACCACTAAAAGCCGTGGTAACCTAGTTGATTGAACACTCGCCTCACGTTCATGAAGTCGTGGGTTCAAACCCCACCCGTACCAATGAGGTTTTCGAAAATTTATAATAAATACCACAGTCTGAATCTATGAAGGAAAACATCGTGAGGAAACCTTTTTTTATTATTGATGGGTTTACGCTTGACCCCAATCTCACCTGAAGGTAAGTGATGATGAGGCCTAAGGTGGAGCGCGCTTACCCAGAAGATGCCTATTCACTCTTCCTTTAAAAAGATCCAGATTGTACTTGTCCGGAAATACCCAAGCTGGTAGGGAGTTCCATTCCTTAGCAGTTAGCATTATGAACGAGGAAGCAAAACGCTTCGTGCGAGAGCGTGGTATGTCTACTACATAAGGATGAAGTCCCTCACCACGCCTGGTAGTCTGGTGATGGAAAGGGGGATGGGGGAATCAAATCGTGTAATTCCTGGGCACACTGCCCAAAATGTATCCTATAGAAAACCGAAAGACAGGTCACACTGCGACGATGTTTAAGGCTCTGTAATTTGGCTCTGTAGTTTGGAGCATCGTCACCAATGAACCTTCGGGCACGACGCTCAACCGCGTCCAGAGCAGCCAGCTGATATTTGGCAGAGCCGTCCCGAAGGTGACTGCAGTACTCCATACCTGCATATGTTAAAGAAGAAATTCTAAGGCGTCACCAAATCGTCTGGGGCAACGTTTGTGGACAGGGTTTGGCACAAAAGATCTTGAAAGGTCGAAGTATCGCCAGGTCTTCCTATCCCAAAACTATTTACTAAAATCATAGGAAATCTACACTCATTTTTATGAGAGTCATAAACGAAAAATATAATTATCTCAGGACGGTATATTTCGAGTTGTTCCCCTGTTGATACCCATCTATATAGGTTTTTATTAATTTCTAAAAGGGTTACGTAAATTCAAATTCAAATCATTTAATCGTAAACACAGGTAATTTTAAGCTGGTCGAATACATTTAGGTACTCTATTTTTTGCCCACAGGCGTACGACATTTAGTGTTTAACGTTTCACAAATTAAACATTTTTTTCATTACATTACGTAATCTAATCAATGTATTTTTTTTAAAGCAAACAAATTATTTTACACTCCACCCTCGCCCCCCCACCTCGTACCTTATTTCGGTCACAGAGATTAACCAGTTATTATATAATCTTATTATTCTCTACCACCGTCGACGTCGCCTCTGCGTTACCCAACGAAATTGGTTTCCGGTGTCATCATCTGGGATAAATTGAGTTCTTTAAATTATTTCTCATGAACACATGAGCATGGGAAAGACGATGCCTACCCTGTAAAGGTACGAGTTCAATATTTTATTTAGGTACTTTTAACTATTAACAGTTAAAGTCAAAGTTATTTGTGGCACGCAAGTACACTGGGTACATTTCTACACGTAATTTTTTTACAAAGTTATTTTTTAATGTGATTCTTAAACTTTCTGTCATAAAAACGAGAGTAGTTTTCTTATTGTTTTATTATCTATGTATGGTATGGTAAGCATATGCCAAAGAAGAAATTCTGAGGCGTATGTGAAGTCCATCAAATTTACTTGGGGCACCGTTGGTGGTCAGGGGTTCAGAACAAAAGATCTTGAAGGGTCGAAGTGTCGCCAGGTCTTCCTGGCCCTCTAAGATAAGAAAGATAAGATGGTATGGTAAAAGATTTTTAAGATTGTGTCTTACTGAACTGGTATAGGCCGGTTAACACCAAGCGATAGCATTATTTACTCACTACTAACTTTTTTGAGTTCCCTATGGAACTGAGCCATCGATATATAGCTTGAAGATTTCCTGGCGATCTGCATTTTATAGTTTAGACTTAGGCGAAGGACCGGGTGTGGTGGCGTTCATTGGGGAACGTCTAAAGGCGTTAACCTTTAGCCATATTTGTATCACTGACACTCTTTATTTTTCTGACCTGTCTTTCACACAAAATACTTGATAAAGGCATTCAACGAAATACTTTATCATGCAAAACCATCTAAATTGAACAACCTCTACCCACCATGATAATCCTTATCTGACTAATCTGCATCTCATTTGCAAAGGCGACATTTTCGCAGATTTTAAAGCAAGCGGGTTTGGTAAGACAAGACCAGCTTAAATATTGGAACGTTCATTAACTTTAAGTACCTGTTAGGGTGTGTGGGGTAAATCGCGTAAAGGGTTAATTTTAAATATATTGGGAAATATTATTTATATTAAATTTGGGAAGGTATCGTGGGTATAGGCGACTTGGGGATTGCTCCAGGGACGGGCAGCAGCGTTGTCCTGTGTATATTAAGATCATTACTGCGATGACCAACCCGCATGGTGATTATGACAAATTGCCCAACGGACAGCCCACTAAAAGTGGCATTCTATTGGGGAGGCTTAAGTCCAGCAGTGGACGCAGTGTAAGTTTTTTTATTTATTCCATGATGCTAGGACTCACTGAACAGTTTATGTGAACCGGAGAGATTCTATAATATTCGAAAAAACCTAGAACGCTGGAGAGTCCCTGGTGCAATTCCGTAGTAGCGTTGTCGATACCTACGGGAATATTGGTTGTGTCCCTATTCTAAGCCGGGAACCACACTGCGTTTGGACTTGGTGAATCATAACTCCTTCATCGAGCCCATTCCTTTTCAATGCATTATATCTATTTATATAACAGAAGCGGAGTTACATACATACATAATGCTCACGCCTTGGTCCCAGAGGGGTAGGCAGAGACGATGTGTCGCCCTTTGCGCAATCTACTGTCGCAAAGTGGCTTTCCTTCGCCCGATTTTAAGCGGAATTAGTTTTGTATAGTTTAATTAAGTTGGCGGGGCAGTTCACACTGCGATTTTCTCAAACATTTACTAATAATCTACTTGAAGGTCAGGTTTCAAACAATGTGACCCACTAACTTAAGTAAGACATAATCTAAACTTTAGTATAAGTTGTCCCTAAACACCGAAATTAACCACCCCGAGCATAAAATGACTGAACACAGGGAATCTCTACCAAACCGTAGACCCTGCCGTCCAAGTCTAAAAAGTAGTATAAGGCATTTAAGTAATTTTAGAGGAATAATAAAAAATTATTTGACCTCGTTATTAAAATAAAATATAAATACTTATCCTTTATTTTGATAGCCAATTATAAAAAATGTACATATAATGGGCCCGATTCCAAAGGCACACATTTAAAATTTGACAGCACTAAAATTAGTTTCGTCTTTATCTTTATAATACTGATTGACAAGGATAGCAACTGTTTTAATGCTGTCAAATTTTAACCTTGGCCCTTGAATCGGGCCCAATAATAAAATTAATTAATTAATATAATTATTAATATTATTTTCCATTATAAATATGTAGGTGTAGTTATTATTATTTTATTTATGTTATTGTCTTTCTGTCTGCCCTTTTCGGAGCAAAGGCCTCGCCCAGTTGCAGAACATGACCTTGTTAACAAATATTAATGTGTTTAAAAATCACAAATATGTACAGATTTTGTAAAATATGCATGCGATATACCAGAATAACTATTTATTTTCTCAAAGAGATAGAGTGAATAAATAATCAATAACACTTTCTAATTATGTATTAAGTATATCAAATATCATTGATGCAACTCAACAAAGTGGCAAATTGCCTTATATATAGTTTGGATTATATCTTACATAGTAATTAAGTGACGAGGTTTAATATTAGAATAATAATACACATACATACATAAGTATGTGTATTATGATATAGAACCACTTAATATTATACTAATTATAATAAAATAGTGGCAAATGAACAGTACATGTATAAAAAGTGGCATTTTCAGAAAGATGCCATTCATTACTAATTTTTTTTTGTTTAGAATTTTGTTAGTATTCAAGGAATTGAAAATGTTTATTTGTATGTATGGTACTCCCTATTTGAATTAATTATACAAAACCTAGTGCCGATGTAGTATGGAACAGAAATATAAAAAACCATATAGGTTTTTTTGTAGTTTTCATAATAGATATACGTGTGTATTCATTTAATATATTGAATATATGTATAAATAATCCAATATATAAATATACAATGTATAAAATCGAATATTTGCGAAAATTTGGACTTGCCACTTTTTAGATTTGAACAGCAGTTCTACGCGCAGGCTACGAGTGATGCTACGAATCTCCGTAGCACCGGAGCTAGCAGTGTTGTTTCGGATGCCACGAGGCGAGCACGTCTATCGCTAGCTCTTTCACTCTCTCTCTCTCTCTTGTGATTCTTGAAATTCGAATTTTAATTCTATTGTTTTTTTTTCTTAAAAGTGTTTTAGTGCTGACACTTGAGTGGGTTTTGTTTTTTAAATGTTTTATTTTTCCTTTTCGGAACATTAGTGATTGTTGTTATGTAACAGGTATGTTAAAATACCCAAATGTAGAGAAATCATTTCAGTATGTTAGAAGACGATTTCTTAACTTGAATATTAAGGTATTTTATAATGCCTTTTGTAAAAATAATTTAGTTTTTTTTAGATATAGAACCGCCCAAAAGTACTTAGTCTAAATCGTACTACAAAATGTTAGGTGCTTTATATTCTTAGAGCTAATTACACTTACAATTAAAGTTAAAGGTTTATTTACAAAAGACTGGGGTCCGTAGTAAGATTAATAAAAGGAGGTGCATGAAAAGGTTGATGAATGTGAGTGAGGCTAGTGAGGTGTGTCAGGATAGCGCAAAGTAACGATACATCGTCTCTGCCTACCACATTCTAACCAAGGCGTGATCGTGTATATATGTAACGAAATCTTTTTGTTATCTATTTATTTATGTAAACAAGTTTGTGCATCTTGGTTGACACAAAAATGAATAATAATCTTACGAAACATGAATAAGAAATTTGCCTTAAGCCTTCATACGCTCAGAAGAGTACTTCTGATTTTATTGATGTATTCATAATTTATCGGATATCTCAGATATCAGAGGAAATCTAGTTGATGGGTATCAGCATACTCCGGTATACCTACTATGTACTTATTCGTTTTACCACGGTTAAGACTTTGTAAGTTCAGTAAATTTTTCACAGGGTAATGTATACGCTTCTACAATAAATTACTTGAGGAAATGTTAAATATGATGCACAGAAAGTTTAAAAATCACATGAAAACACAACTTGGTAGAAAAGCCTATTATTAAATATACGATTATTTGAATGACAAAGATGCCTGGTACTTCCGCTTCGCACAATTATTGTATACAAACTTGATTTTTAAAGATGTTGCTGGATGTTTATTGTTCCCGCCAGTATCTTCACAGTACTAACACCTAGGAAGCGGTGGTCGAGTCGATTACGACGACATTTTACGAGTACCAAGTGTACTCAAGAATTTGGACTTTGACTTCTCTACAGGCCATACTATGAAGCAAAATAATTTATCGCACCTCATAAGTCACCTCTAAGTTTTTACCTTCATGATTTACCTAATTGATTATTAAATTAGATAACAGTTCATTTGTTATCTAATTTAATAACCAATTAGTGTTAATATTGAAGGTAAAACCTTTGAGGTGACTTATGAGGTGTGAAAAGTTAGTTTGCTTCATAGTATGGCATGTAAATAATAATAACTGAGTACTTTACCCTAGATAGTATATAACATTCTTCAAGTTTGGAGTACTCTGTCTTCTATACAAAAATATATGTTACATCTTCTTTTCTACAGCAAAGTACAACGTCATTTCTTCTACATGTAGGTATATCAGTTTGCTTTTAGCTCAAAAACCACGTAATTAATACTTTCTTTCTATTTCTGCCTCCGTATATATTTTTTGTAATAAATAAATATAACAGGACCTCTGACGCTCGAGTCTAACAAAAAAGCCTTCTTACCTTCAAACCAGGTCTTCGATGCGGTCATATCGCGATCAGATGTACAGTCCTACATATAAAAATATTTAAGCTATGATTGGATTGAATATCTCTTATCTTATATCTTATCTTCTTAGGGGGCCAGGAAGACCTGGCTACCCTTCGACCCTTCAGGATCTTTTGTGCCAAACCCCTGACCACCAACGGTGCCCCAAGCCGATTTGGTGGACTTCACATACGCCTCAGAATTTCTTCTTCGGCATATGCAGGTTTCCTTACGATGTTTTCCTTAACTGAAAAGCCTGTGGTATTATAAATAAACCGTACTTAAGTTTCGTAAAACTCATTGGTACGGGCGGGGTTTGGACCCACGACCTCATGAACGTGAGGCGAGTGCACAACCAACCGGCTACCACGGCTCTTGAATATCTCTTACTTTGGAAGTGCTTTAAATTTAAATGTAAAATCATATTATTATATATACACAACAAAATCCTACATTTTTTTACATATTTCCCATGGGAGAATGATTTTCAAAGGAAAACTCGTATCCCAATACAATGAATATATAAGTAGATAATTGCGTTGTTAAATGTTCTGATAAGGCAAAAATAATTCGAGCTCGTGTGTTCTGTAATTCTGAAATTGACAAAATTTAATTTCAACTTTTAAAGTGACAGAAAGGTGTCGCTACATAAAATAATTTCCGAAACACGGCGTGCGAGCCTTTGTCAGTGGATTTAATTAGACAAACAAATTTACACGGGATTTTCGGACAAAACTTTGTTATTCACGTATAAAAATTTATAGCGCTTACACGTTTATTAAATTTGTAAAAATTATACAACTTTTTTTAGTCTCATTGCTAATTTTGGTATAATAAGCTACGACATAGGTACATAACGAGATAGGTCAGATCAACTCAATAAAATGTTGTTATGAGTATATAATGCCATCTCTTCGCCTTTACCACCGCAATACGACATAATCTTAAATACTTATCTATTACCATACCAAACATACTAAAACCATAAGAAAACTACATTCAGTTTTATGGCAGTCTAGAATTTGAAAGTTAATTATCTCTGAACAGCCTTTATCGAGGTGTTCCCCGACTGAACTGACCTATAGATATATACTGTCTTAGTCGGTGTCCTCGAAAATTACTGGGAATTAACCTGAGATTTGTAACATATGCAGAATTTACGAATAATGATGGGAAATATGATATTAACATATTTCATCAAAAAAAAAAAAAAAAAAAATTGAACCGGCATATTATGTACATAGCCGTGTGGTTTCCGGTAGAGTAGAATAGGATCACTCCAACTCTTCCCGTGGATGTCGTACAAGGCGACTAAGGGAATACATTATAAAACATCAATCAGGCCTCCCCGACCCGTCTGGCTAGCGCGGGGAGTGTAGGCTAAATCCTCCGTCTGTCTCCGGCAGATGAGAGAGGGTTGTGCTCCTGCAGTGGAGACAAAAATAACCTGATGATGATGATGATGAATTTTATATTAAAATCTTACAGCATTTTATAGATAATTTTGCTTTATACTAATGGAGGTCAATTTCAAGATTTCACGTTAAATAATAACTGATTCAATAATAATATAAGAAAGAAAAATACAATGCAGAAAGACAATTTAAAAATAATGATTAATATTTTAAATCCAAGACACTGCTTATATTTTAATGATATCGACTGTATGACGTCGTACAATTTGCTGACGTTTTGCAATTCGATCCAAGAAAAACAAACAAGAAAAACAGCGTTTCCCTTAGTCATAATAAGACGCTTGAGAAAATGAATCTCATGTAGGCAAAAAAACAAAAAAAAACATCAGAAAAGTTAAAGGAATCTTACCTTTATTGCCTTGCAAAGTAGAGTGAGAAACCCAGTGGTTTCAGTAGGATGGCTTAGAAATAAGATTAAGAATAATATATCTTATCTTTTTAGAGGACCAGAAAGACCTGGCGACTCTTCGACCCTTCAGGATCTTTTGTGTCAAACCCCTGACCGCCAACGGTGCCCCAAGCCGATTTGGTTGACTTCACATACGACTTAGAATTTCTTCTTTGGCATATGCAGGTTTCCTTACGATGTTTTGCTTCACCGAAAAGCCTGTGGTATTATAAATAACCCGTACTTAAGTTTCGAAAAACTCATTGGTACTGGCGGGTTTGAACCCACGACCTCATGAACGTGAGGCGAGTGCACAACCAACCGGCTCTTTAAAGAACAATATAAATAAATTAATTTAAAATAAATAGCCTTGACAGCGTCAGGCTGAACTTATGCATTTTTGGAAGTGGAGTAAGAGCCCTTTGGTCAATAAAAAAAACTAAATAAATATTTCCCCAAAGAATATTGCTTTAATTTTGATCCCGGCAAGCAGTAATCATATCACTTATTTTTACTTATTAGGTAAACAAAACAAACTATTTTCGTAATAGTGATTTAACAATGTTCAAGACACATATATCGTACATTATTATACCAATGTTCATGAAACTTGTTGCTTTTGGCTCAATTGTGTTACAACAAGATAAATGTGCCAAAGGCAACAAGTTCCATAGAACACTTGCCATAAAATTCTCGTATATCTTTTTGCCACAAGTTATGTATGTCTTTTTTATATAAAAAAATAAATAAACATGTGGGGACATTTCACACACGGCCACCTGATCCCAAACTAGGCAGAGCCTGTAATATGGGTATCAGACAGCTGATATACATCCATAATATAATACATAAATAACATCCAGTCACAAGGCAAACACGAGTGCTCATCACACGAATGTTTGCCCTGGGCGGGATTCGAACCCGCGACCCCGAGCTTCGCAGGCAGGTGTACTACCGACTAGGCTACGAGGCCGATATATAAAACTAGATGTTTCCGTGGCTCCGCTCGCGTTGACTACAGCATTATATTATAAAAGGCGCTTCTAGCAAGTTTTTTAGTTGTATAACTGCACTATTTCGTTAACTAAAAAATAAGATACTAAGAAATGGAACTCCTTATCAGCTTCGGTATCTATCTTTTTAAAGGAAGATTGAATAGGCATCTTCTGGGTAAGCAAGCTCCACCTTAGGCCTCAATGTCACTTACCATCAGGTGAGATTGAGGTCAAGCGCAAACCATCAGCAATAAAAAAAAACTTGAATATTGACCTTAAAATACATAACCATTTATTTGTATAGTTTATATTAGTATATGTATGTATATGTTTTTTTATTTACGTACACACTATGTCTGCCTCTCTTATTTCAATTATCTCTCTCGCGGGTCTGCTGGAAGAAATCTCTCTCAGAGATAAGTTCGCCCTTTGTACTTGTGTTTCTTTTTAATGTATTATTTTTGTTTTTTCTGTGTGTGTGCAATAAAGAGTTAAAATAAATAAAAAAAAACCATTTATGTAGATAATAAATAGGGCTTTCGATTAGCGTTAAAATAATTGCACTTATGGTGTAGAAACACTTTTGTTACTTTTTTATGATTTTTTATTTTTATAACTTATCATGTTTTAGGATTAGGCCACCTAGTAGGTATATCAGTTGAAATTTTCGGATATCCTTATTACTTATGGAATAATCGGCTGGTAACACTTTTCTATTCCATCTTATATAGAGACTGAACATAATAAAAATATCCATGTACAATAACTAACACTAGAAAACTATATATTTTTAAAGTATATATAGGAATTTAGTTATTATGCTGTTAATTTTGAATTTTGTTATTAGTTATTGATGCGCAAAAATTCCATGGGGTGGGAGCCTGGTGACCTGATCTCACAGGTTCATCCTATTTTTGGCACCAGTCTCTCACAAAAGATAAATTGTACTCATTTTAATTTTATACATTATAATTGTACTAATCTTTGTGTAGAGATAATAAATAAATTTTGTATATTGTATATTGTATGTAGTTTATTATATACTTATTTTGTCCTCATACTGCCTTGTCTCACACCGTGTAAGGTTGGCTGGAAGAGATCTCTATTGGAGATAAGCTCGCCTTTGTACATAAAATTTTACAACTATATTTAGTTTTAAAATGTAACATAAAGAACATAAAGAGATTGACCGCCTCGCTGGCCTAGTGAATTGGTCATTGGCCCCAAGCGCCAGGGGTCGTGGATATGATTCCCAAAGGGGACAGTCAACTTTGTACGTTATATTTGTGAACTGACCAATCCTTGTTTAATTCCCACACTACGTAAGAAAATCCTATTTTGGGATAAGTGTATGTAAAGTATGTCCACTTTAAACGTTCACTGCTGGCGTTCATTGGCTTTCTCTAATGAACGCTACCACACCCTGCCCTCCGTCCTTAGCCTGTAAAATATATGTAACATTTATTCATTATTATAAAAAAAGGTAATAAAAAACTAAGGAAGTCGTGTATAGGTTGACATATTTAAATATGTATAGCGACTTTAACTTACGCAATATCCCACTGGCTCGTATCTAAGACGGATCGGGGATCATTAAGGCTATCATCTATCACCCGACCCGGTCCTGCAGCGATTGTTCATTTTGGAACGAGGCCTCCGGCTCGATTTTACACTCAGATGTGACAAGCGATACGTGAAGTGACAACTGTCGAATTTATACGAGTTTCAGTTGAATATCTGCTATTTTGGAAACAGCTTTCTGCTAGCTAAGAAGTTTTAGCGTAGCATAATATCTGCCTACCCTCTAGGACCAAGGCGTGGGTTTTCTAGAATTTTAAGAAACTTATTAGTTTCTTTGCCAATTAAAGCCTTTGAATTCATCAAAATTCTAGAAAACCAATTATTTTATTTTATTATTGTTATTTATTAACCAATAAAAACAGAATTTACATATTTCCTGTGCAACAAAAACCAGACTTGGTTTGTCTGTGCACCGCGACGACTTACAAACTAACATTTAACAATTAAATCAACTATGTCCAAAAGATTACCAAAACACTTGGCGGTCTTTTTAACTAACAGGACTATATTATCAGTGGGAGGTTCCTTTCGGGGCAAGTAGTTTGCTTTACCAAAATGACAACTTTCTCGCTGACATTTTGGGGTAATAGGGTTTCTTTTTCTACGGTCAGATGGGTGTACATTTTGGGAAAGTGGTCATTTTGAGAAGAGGACATTTTGGCAAAGTAGATCTGGAACAAGTCCTGAAGGGAGGATTCCAGTGCACCTAGTTTTCAGCTTCACTACCTAACAGATCCTAATATTTAGTACAAACAATAGCAGGTTTTAGGGATCATAAACTTTGACCTAATTATTTTATATTCTGTACTAGTGATGATGACTGGTGACTGAATCTGTTCTGGGACTTACTCCGTAAGAATTTCGGATAATATCCGTCAAACTACAAAGCCATTTTGTCACTAACGTGTCATGTGACATATTTTAAATTGCAAACCCACCAAAAGTGTCATTCTATTGGGGTGGTTGATGTTCAGCAGTGGACATATTTAGGCTGATAATTACACTAAAATATATGTCTGTGAAATGATAAAAGATGAGCTGATTTTGAAGGCATAGTTGTTAAACACGTGTTGAACCATTAAGTTTTTAGAGTACTCCTACAAAGTCTGATAATGATAGGAACATCGAATAGAGGTTCTCCATACAAACTTTGAACCCGAATTTCAGCCCCCCAGGGGATGAGTTTTGAAAAACCCCTCCTTTGTGCTTGCCTATGCTATATAAGCAACCATTGTTTAAAATTTTAAGTCTCTAGACTCAGCGGTTTGGGCTGTGCGTTGTTATGTCAGTCAGTCAGTCAGCCAGTCAGTTTCTTCTTATAATTTTCTAACTTTTCCTTATAATTTGCCACAAGTTTCGGCAGGTTGCAACGGACGAGGTCCGTACAAGCCAGTTATGGTCACGTACAACCAATTAATAACAGCTCTGCGGAAGCATGTTTCGTATACGTGAGAAATGGACTTTATGTAGCAACAAAAAGTTTCAATGGCAGTTATGATGAAATCAAATTTATTTAATGAAACGTGCCTTCATGCCTTGAATTTTACAAGCGCTGAATTTGTTTGGGGTAATTTGAAATTTAACAGCAAGTCATTTCGCCCCATTTATTGATCTGAACAGTGCTGGTTTTCATCTCAGTTTTCGTGGTCTTTTAATTTATAAGCAAAAACCACCTTTTCTTTATCAAAATTTGGTACTAAACGCATTACACTTGTCCTTTCGGTTACTCTAAGGTTGACTGGAAGAGATCCCTAAGTGGGATAAGTCCGCCTTTGTACACAGTTTAATTTTATTATTGTTGTTGTTGTGATTTTTGGTACAATAAAGCGTTTACATACATACATACCACCATCGCGGACTGCAATTTTGAATAGATACCTAGAACGAATGTCGGATTCAGTCTCAAAAAACAATTATTTTTAGAAGCGTTTAAGGTGTCTGTTGGTGGCATGCTAGAATAAGGTTTATTACGTCATGGCCACCTAATACCTCCGGAACCAAAGTACATAGCGAGCGATTTAGTCGATTGATCACGTGAAGTAGTCGAACCTAGTCGCAAAAAATTCAGATTTGTTCGATCCTCCGTTTTAAAGTTACAGGGGATTGAAAGTGTCAATAAAGACATTACGAGCTGAATGCAGTAGAATACTTTTTCTTGTGTTCGGAATTCAGCCATAGAGATTTTTTGAATACACAGTACATATTTACTTTATATTCTTGTGATTTTTTCTTATTTTACACTCTTGTGGTGTATTCTTACTGTGACAATAATTTTAATTTTTATATCAAAAGTAAACAACGCACTAATCCAAAAATCTATGGATTCCATACACAAGAATATTCTTGTGTTATTTTCTTATGTCATATTGTGTGATTTCAAAAGTAAATATACATTACGTACGTATGTACGTACTACGTACGTACGTACGTACATACGTACGTACGTACGTAGTACTTCATTACTAAGAGTAACAGAAATTATAGAAAAAATATACAATATGTTATGAAGCTAGCTATGTAGCGCCCTACAGGTAAAATATCTCCTCCTGCTCTGCACGGTTTTTGACAATGCCGAGGATATTCGCTGTGTTTATACCTTTGAATCTCGAGGTTGATGCAGCTGACAAAAAAGCATCTGGCTCGACGCTCTGGCCGGACTTCTCCTTTAGAAGTTTAGCTACAATTGATGCTAACTTCTTGGCCTCTAGAATCTAAGCGCCAAATAACATACACAACGCTCACGCTTTTATCATAGAGGGGTAGAGAGACAATGTATCGCCACTTTTCATAACCAAAAGTCGCCAAGCGCATTTCCTACGCCCACTTTTCGCCCCGTGACGTGACGTGTTGCGAACAACATCGCCGCCTCCGTGTTGAGGTACCACGATTAACTAGGGAAATAATTAAATAGCCAAGTAAATAGGATATAAATTCAAAAATCCCCGTCTCTGGATTCCAAACGATGACCAAATCAAACGACTATATCTGGGTATACCACAATGTCACGTGCCACATTTCTCTCTCCTTACTTTTGCCACCTCATAGTGTAAGAGCCTTCAGGTTTCCAATTATGTTTGGCTTACCCACAGCGGATATCGGAAACTATTATTAGGTAAGATGTCGACGCAGCTTATTATTTTCCGGGAAAATCGGCTGCAGCGTAGCACAGTCTTAGAAGCTGTTTTCTTTTAATAATAATAAAGATAATACCACAATAACATGTGAACGTAGGGCGACAACACGCTACGCCATTGTTTTTGTGTAATAAATTTTGATAATCTAATAAAATCTCTTCAACCCATTTATTTTTCTTATTATAAAACATAGACAATTCAAATAACCAAGCTCTCTCTATACGTATTTCAGTACTAATACCTGAGAATCCTACTAATTTATAAACGCGAAAGTTTGTAAGTATGGATAGTTGTTTGTTACTCTTTCACGTAAAAACTACTGAATGGATTTTAATGAAACTTTATAATAATATAGCTTATACATCAGAATAACACATAGGCTACAATTTATAAAGATATTGTGTGAATTGTCCAAAATATCAAGTAAGTAGGAAAAAATCTACCATCTGCGAGCTATTCTGGCGTGCGCTGCCAAAACCGCTAGAGTTACACATATGTAATGTATGATGGAAATGATTATCTTAAATAGTCCTACAAAAAATCTACTCGAAATACTAATCGTGCGCAGACGAAGTCGCGGGCATCAGCTAATACTTAATATTAATGTAAAGAAGTGACACTCACCTCACTGCCAATTTAACATCGCTCGCAAAATAGAGTACGGCTGACATAGATGCCAAGAGATCGACGGTATAAGTTAGAAAGAGAAGAACTCAAGTTCTTGACGTATAACGTCGTCCCTCCCTCGATCGACTATGTTCGCGCACTGGGTGCAGTAGCCCTACCATAATTTACATACACACACGCACGTGTAGGGACAGGTTAATGCGCCTGTAATAGTAGGTAATAAAATCTGTTCAATTATGTGGAGTGTTGGGAGTGTGCTAAAACTGTGCTTGCTTCAGAATTATGATTAATATAATCAATCATTATTATTCCTTCACTAATCATTATGTATTCCTATACATACATACACACCCCACACACTGTTTAAATATAAGATATTAGTATGGAAGAGCGACGCCCGCACAGATAGTTTTAAGTCTAAGAAAGCGCCCCAACTATCCGCTGTAACCCCAAAGTTTCTGAAAATAAATATTTTTGTATATTTTCTTCTTTACATAATAACATCATTAATTGGACCGAGTTGTAGACGATCCGTTGTTTATCCTGTCCCGCGGAATACCAAATAAAAATATTTAACCCATATCAGCGGTTTACTAAATGGATTTTCCGAGATTAGATTTATTCATTACCTGTTACAAAATGTTGATAAGATTTATTTTTATGGACTTTTAAATTCAAAATTCTCGAATCCAATAAGAGGTTTTTCATTCAGTCGGCGACTATACGTTTAGTTGTATGTCATACTGGTTATGATGACGATGGAAAGCCTATTATTAATAACTAGCTGTTGCCCGCGACTTCGTCCGCGTGGACAACTTAACATTACACATTCTTATGTATTACGTGTTACTAAATCCTAAAAGAAATCTATTAATCTGGTTATGCATTAAAAATATTAATATACATAAAAAAACATACTATCCAATTGAGAACCTCCTTTTTTGAAGTCGGGTAAAAATTAGCGTTCCGGCGGCGGTTTCGCCCGTTGGACCACTGTGTTTTAGGTTTCCGTAGCCAAATGGCAAAAAACGGAACCCTTATGGATTCGTCATGTCTGTCTGTCTGTCTGCCCGTCCGTATGTCACAGCCACTTTATTCCGAAACTATAAGAACTTACTATTGAAACTTGGTAAGTGGATGTATTCTGTGAACCGCATTAAGATTTTCACATAAAAATAGAAAAAAAACATTAAATTTTGGGGGTTCCCCATACTTAGAACTGAAACTCAAAATTTTTTTTTCTTTATACTCATACGTGTGCATAGGTCTTCAAAAATGATATTGAGGTTTCTAATATCATTTTTTTCTAAACTGAATAGTTTGCGCGAGAGACACTTCCAAAGTGGTAAAATGTGCCCCCCCCCCCTTTCCCCTGTAAGAGAATGATAAAACTAAAAAAATTCCAACCATGCCATGCAAACTTCCACCGAAAATTGGTTTGAAAGAGATCTAGTAAGTAGTTTTTTTTTAATACGTCATAAATCGTAAACCACAATACTATTATTAAAACATCGATCAAAGTTACAACGAACTACAATAACTTTTATATTATGTTACTTGCTGCTACGGAACCCTTCATGGGCGTGTCCGACTCGCACTTGGCCGCTTTTTTTTAAATAAAGTTGACATTTACATTTATCATGAATTAAAAGATTATCATATAATCAATAAAAAAAATTATATTTTAATATTGTGCAAATTAGGTGATATTTCCTTCCCCCCTCCCTCCAATTTGTCTTTTCCATACCCTTTCTTTCTTTCCTTCTCCATCCCCTTCCCACAACGTTGAAAACCCTTTCCCCCACCCCTTCCCTCTCCCTACTCCTACCTCTCCCCCTTCCCTTAACCCACCCCTTCCTACACCCTTTATTTACCACTGCCCCCTCATCTTTCCTCTCTTACCCTAATCCCTCTATTCTTTTCCATCCGACTTCCTTCCCCTAATATTCCCTTCCTATGTTGCATATCCAATTAACTGTACAACAAAATGTCTGCCAAACTGCTGGACATGCCTTCCCCAATGAATGCCACAACGCCCTACAGATCCAGCCGCTTCCGGCCACCATCTTCAGGTCGTCCATACACCTGGCGGCAGGGCGTCCCACCCTGTACGTGGGACGTCCCATCCCACTCTAGAACCCGTCTGCCCCAACGGCCGTTCGGTACTACGACAGATGTGACCTGCCATTTCAGCTTACTAATTCTTTCGGCTATGTCGGTCACCTTCGTTATTCATAGGATCTCCTCATTACGAATCATATCCCTCATAGAGACCCCGAGCATTGCCCTCTCTATAGCTCGCAGAGCCACTTGAATCTTGTGGATCAGGCCCACCATCAGTGTCCACGTCTCCGCGCTGTAATCATGACAGGCAGGACGCACTGATTAAAGATTTTTGTCTTTAAACATTGTGGAATAGGTGACGTAAAGACTTGACGCAGTTTTCCGAATACTGCCCACCCTAACTGGATTCTTCTGTCAGCTTTTGAAATTGATCCTACCCAACTATATTGTCTGTCCTAGGCAGACGTACTCCTGAACAGCTTCGATATTGACATTGTCGACGATCACCGGTTCTAATACAGGGCCACTAATTATCGAATAGCAAACTTTTTGTATCGAGACTTGTAGAAATACCTGAAATACATCAGCTAAAATAAATCTATAAATGAGCTTTAAAACATCTCTGTCACTTTCTGTCAAGTTCTTGCAATGACCAGTAATGTTGAACTACACTTTCATACAAATGATATGAAATGAGAGGTCAACTTGTATATCTACATCCTGACATTTTATTGAGATATGACTTATACCAGTATGAGGCCCGAACTCAAAGCTATTAAACAGTGAAAACGCCGTCAAATTCTGTTCAGCAGTTTCCAAGATTAGCCCGTACATACATACATACATACAGACAGATAAGAAATTTTTTAATTATATTTTTGGACTCTACTGGTCTTCAGTAACGTCTGGGCAGTGAAATTTTTTTTTTAACTTTAATGTACAGATTCGCTTTTCTTTTGTTTTTTCTACTCTTTTATTATATGTATAGATAATAAATATCTCAGACATTCACACCAATTATCCAGTCCCAAACTAGGCAGAGCCTGTGGTATGGTTACTAGTTAACGGATAGACATGCTTAAATGAATATATAAACATCCAAGACTTGGGTACAAACATTCATATTCATCATACGAACATTTGCCCCTAGCGGGATTCGAACTCGCAACCTCCGGCGTGGCAGTCCGAGAGCTACCCGTTCCGCCACGGAGGTCGTCAATTGGTACCATATTGAACTTGTTTGTCTCTCTTGTTTTGCAGTTGCGTCATATTCTCAGTTCATTGACTAATTTACACACACACCGCTGGGGTAAACGAGTTCTCGAGTGGAGACCGCGACTGGGCAAGCGTAGTGTGGGACGCCCCCTGGCTAGATGGAGCGACGATCTGCGTAAGGCGGCTGGCAGTAACTGGATGAGAAGAACCGAGGATCGGGTTCAGTGGCGCACCTTGGGAGAGGCCTATGTCCAACAGTGGACTCTTTCGGGCTGATGATGATGATGATGACTAATTTGTCTTGAAAACGCAAATAATGTGTTTTTCTTTGAGTGAAAGGGACCTTTTTATTTAATCTCAGGTTTCCTAGACTTTATCCAATATTTCAATACATCGAGAATGACAATAACTTCAAAGCAAGGAACACAACGTTGAATATCGGAAAAAGATTTTATTTCGGTAAGAATAAATAAATGAAATAAGACATCAAATTGGGCGTGTAATTTATAAATGGAATACAGACGTTTCTTCTCTTAAAAGGAAAAACAAAATTGACAACTTCGTCTCATGTTCTCACACATTAAAATAAAATGTTCATGTACTAGTAATGCTTGGGGCGTAACAACATCAATTTCTCCAAACGCCAAACTCACGTGCACTGCAGACACAATTTACACAAATTGTAGCTAAGCTAAGAAGTAATACAAGTATGATTTGTATGGAGTATGTTACATAACTCTAAAACTAATTACTTTTGGTGATTGTACCCCATATAAACTTTTAATCACAGAGTCGAGGTCTAATTGTATAGCAAAATTTCAGCCAATTTAACTGAAACCATACAAAATCTCCCGCCGGGGAGGTACCTGAGTTTGCCAACCGCAAATATTGTTGGTGTAGTTATTTCAGTATCTATATTTCAGACCGCAATGTTGGCTTACTGACTTGGGCGTTGGACTCGAACACCAAATGTTGACGAAATGACTGTTACATTACGTCCACTACTGAACATAAGCCTCCCCAATAAAATTTCACTTTTGGTGAGCTGTCCATTTGACATAATCACCACGATTGGCAAGCGGATTGATGATCGCAGTAATGATCCTAATATACACACACAGGAGAACGCTGCTGCCCGTCCCTGGTGCAATCCCTTAGTCGCCTTGACGACACCCACGGGAAAGATAGGGGTGGCCCTATTCTAAGCCAGGAACCACGCGGCATATTCTTTTACTACCATTTATTACGAAACACTAAATATATATTGTTCGGCGAAATTCCTTCGCTCTTCAAAGTGCTATTGAGCGAATACGAGAAGACAAAGAGGATTTTAATTTAAGACGCTTGCTACCCCAACATATTTACGTGTACCTACTGAAAGGCACTTTGCATTCGTCAAGTCTCGAGCCATCTTACGTTGACGTAACATAAAAGAGGATATAATTTACCATATTGATGTACTTCATGTATTTCTTAACAGGAACCTTCAGGTGCTCTTCAGTACTAAGCACACTTAATAATTATAAATTTCTTTTCTTTTACCTGCAATACTCTGTCGCTATAGACATAGACATAGAAATAGACATTTATTATTGGTAATCGGCAATTACAGGTCATACAATTTTAAAATCTATAACATAACATAGTAATAAATATTATATAAAATGATTATGTCTCATAAAATAATCTAAAAGAATAGACAAACATTAAACACTACTAATAATAATAATAAATAGCCTTTTATTTCCATTACATTTTCAATTACATCATACAATGGTGTAAGTATTATTAGTTTTACTTATTCGCTAGTTATTAGTATGGTTAGTCTTATCCGTTTGTAGATGGACCCCTCTTTGGGTGAAGGCCTCCTTCATTTCTTTCCATGACTCCCTGTCTTTGCCTGCAGAGAGCCAATCTTTTCCCACATAGTTGACGACGTCGTCTCCCCATCGTTTGTTTGGCCTGCCTACATTCCTTTTCCCTGCTGGTCCCTTCCATTGGGTAGTTTCAATTGTCCATCTGTTGTCGGTGTGGCGGGAAATGTGGCCGGCCCATTGCCGTTTTAGTTTAAGGGCTTGTGTTAATGCGTCTGTCAACTTTGTCTTTTGCCTGATTAAGTCGCTCCTTATTTTGTGTAATTTCCTAAACACTATTAATTACATTTATAATTTTCCATGAATTCATCAAAGCTGTAGAAAGTTTGCTCGATGAGCCACTTCTTCAGCCTCAGTTTATATCTCTCTTATTTTCCTTGGGAAAGGTTGCCTGGAAGAGATCGCTTTTTGCCTTTGTACACTTTCTAAAAATCTGTAACTATTTTTATTGTTATCTATACATATAATAAAAGAGTAGAAAAAACAAAAGAAAAGCGAATCTGTACATTAAAGTTAAAAAAAAAATTTCACTGCCCAGACGTTACTGAAGACCAGTAGAGTCCAAAAATATAATTAAAAAATTTCTTATCTGTCTGTATGTATGTATGTATGTACGGGCTAATCTTGGAAACTGCTGAACAGAATTTGACGGCGTTTTCACTGTTTAATAGCTTTGAGTTCGGGCCTCATACTGGTATAAGTCATATCTCAATAAAAGGTCAGGATGCTGATATACAAGTTGACATCTCATTTCATATCATTTGTATGAAAGTGTAGTTCAACATTACTGGTCGTTGCAAGAACTTGACAGAAAGTGACAGAGATGTTTTAAAGCTCATTTATAGATTTATTTTAGCTGATGTATTTCAGGTATTTCCACAAGTCTCGATACAAAAAGTTCGCTATTCGATAATTAGTGGCCCTGTATTACCGGTGATCGTCGACAATGTCAATATCGAAGCTGTTCAGGAGTACGTCTGCATAGGACAGACAATATAGTTGGGTAGGATCAATTTCAAAAGCTGACAGAAGAATCCAGTTAGGGTGGGCAGTATTCGGAGAACTGCGTCAAGTCTTTACGTCACCTATTCCACAATGTTTAAAGACAAAAATCTTTAATCAGTGCGTCCTGCCTGTCATGATTACAGCGCGGAGACGTGGACACTGATGGTGGGCCTGATCCACAAGATTCAAGTGGCTCTGCGAGCTATAGAGAGGGCAATTCTCGGGGTCTCTATGAGGGATATGATTCGTAATGAGGAGATCCTATGAATAACGAAGGTGACCGACATAGCCGAAAGAATTAGTAAGCTGAAATGGCAGGTCACATCTGTCGTAGTACCGAACGGCCGTTGGGGCAGACGGGTTCTAGGGTGGGACGCCCTGCCGCCAGGTGTATGGACGACCTGAAGATGGTGGCCGGAAGCGGCTGGATCTGTAGGGCGTTGTGGCATTCATTGGGGAAGGCATGTCCAGCAGTTTGACAGACATTTTGTTGTAAAGTTAATTGGATATGCAACATAGGAAGGGAATAGGAGGGGAAGGAAGTCGGATGGAAAAGAATAGAGGGATTAGGGTAAGAGAGAAAATATGAGGGGGCAGTGGTAAATAAAGGGTGTAGGAAGGGGTGGGTTAAGGGAATGGGGCGAGGTAGGAGTAGGGAGAGGGAAGGGGTGGGGGAAATGGTTTTCAACGTTGTGGGAAGAGGATGGAGAAGGAAAGAAAGAAAGGGTATGGAAAGGACAAATTGGAGGGGTGGGGGGGAAGGAAATATCACCTAATTTGCACAATATTAAAATATAAAAAAAATATTGATTATATGATAATCTTTTAATTCATGATAAATGTAAATGTCAACTTTATTTAAAAAAAAGCGGCCAAGTGCGAGTCGGACTCGCCCATGAAGGGTTCCGTAGCAGCAAGTAACATAATATAAAATTATTGTAGTTCGTTGTAACTTTGATCGATGTTTTAATAATAGTATTGTGGTTTACGATTTAGTTTGCATGGCAATGTACATCATATATTTTTTTTAGTTTTATCATTCTCTTACAGGGGGGGGACACACATTTTACCACTTTGGAAGTGTCTCTCGCGCAAACTATTCAGTTTAGAAAAAAATTATATCAGAAACCTCAATATCATTTTTGAAGACCTATCCACACGTATGGGTTTGATAAAAAAAAATTTGAGTTTCAGTTCTAAGTATGGGGAACCCCCAAAATTTTTTTTTCTATTTTTGTGTGAAAATCTTAATGCGGTTCACAGAATACATCCACTTACCATGTTTCAATAGTAAGTTCTTATAGTTTAGGAATAAAGTGGCTGTGACATACGGACAGACAGACAGACAGACAGACATGACGAATCCATAAGGGTTCCGTTTTTTGCCATTTGGCTACGGAAACCTAAAAAACTGTGGTCCAACGGGCGAAACCGCCGCCGGAACGCTAATTTTTACCCGACTTCAAAAAAGGAGGTTCTCAATTGGATAGTATGTTTTTTTATGTATATTAATATTTCTAATGCATAACCAGATTAATAGATTTCTTTTAGGATTTAGTAACACGTAATACATAAGAATGTGTATATTTCATTCTAAACCAACAGTCATACGAAAACCAACGCTATTTACGTCTCGGTAACATATACATGAAAGGGTCACCAGCAGCAAAAACAGGTTTGTATTACCATGTAAACTTTGCAGTCCACTTAGGAACACCATCTATTGTGTATTTTGTTTTCGAGACGCAAATGCGTTTGTTTTCATAGGACTATTAATCTGGAATGAAATATAATGTTAAGTTGTCCACGCGGACGAAGTCGCGGGCAACAGCTAGTACTTAAATAAATATATAAACATACAAGACTTGGGTACAAACATTCATATTCATCATACGAACATTTGCCCCTAGCGGGATTCGAACCCGCAACCTCCGGCGTGGCAGTCCGAGAGCTACCCGTTCCGCCACGGAGGTCGTCTAATATTCGGGTATAAAAGGACACTGTGATCACTCAATCATAACACTGAAATGCACTAAATCTAGAAAAATAAAATTTCTAATAGACGTACGTACCTAAAACTCCGTGGCTAACCTTTCAAGGACTTGCTGAAATATGTCATATATACTTGTACAAAGTGGTCTGTCCCCAGTGGGAATCGAACCTACCCTACGACCTGTGGCGCTCAGTCCCATAACCAAGATACTAAACCAACGAGGCGGTCATCATTATTAAAATTTCACCACTAACAGCGAAATGAATATGTCAATTTTCTATTTTTAAAGGAGAATGATCAAAAGTGGGCCTAAGATGCGTCTTTATCATTCATGTACCAAAAATATTGGTCTGAATTATGAATCCCCTCCATTTTTTTTTAAAGCTAATAGAATAGGGAGTTTAAAAATAACATAAAATAAAAACATTGATTGATTTCCGCCAGCCGACCGGCATCTTTTCAACTAGAGTAGTGAAAGCAGAATTAAAATCGATATATATTTATAATCGATATTTGTCAACCATAGTTGATACTGCCTTTCAGTTACTGGCGCGATAATCCACTCATCACGTTTTTCATTTACTGACTGGAAATACAGTATTTATACAGATTTAAAGTGATACACACGTTATTAAAAGAGGTTTATGAAAATATTAGTACGGAACCGAAACGTCGATGTATCAATTTAATAAGTCGGTGTAGTAGAACCGCACTATCGATTTGCACTATGGTTTTGTACGTACTGTCACGCATGTCAGTCGTGTAATTTATAACTTGTGTACATATGTAACCACTAAACTAACTATTTAAGAAATTATGCTTACAAAGTGAAAAGAAACATTGCACGTTTTGCCATCATAAGATTTTCACCACTTTATTGCGTATTTACTAATATACTGGTTCGTAGCAAAGGGGATATAGGTAACATATCCAGGTTCAGTGGTTAATTGGTTCACACAATATATCCATTATGTTTTTCATTTACTGACTGGAAACTCGGTATTTAAACTGATTTCAAGTAATACACACGTTCTTAAAAGATATTTATGAAAATATTGTTACGTAACAGAAATATCGATTATTCAATTCGTTAAAGCGATTTAGTAGAACCTCACTATTGATTGGCACTATGGTTTCGTACTGTGACGTCATATCCCATATGGTGTCAACAGCTGTTTTGTCTCCTTTTGTTTACATTATGTATTTGGGTGAAAAAATCTATTTTAACGAGTCTAATGTAGTGTCGAGCGCAAAATACCGTTGCACCAAACTATGACATCAAGATTGGGAACGGTTAATCGTGGCCATATACCCACGGTGTTGTGAAAACTGTGCGCCAACGAAGATTTCATTCCAAGTAAGATCATTCAATTTTCCCACTATATAGTTTAACGATTTTCTTTTTACAATAATCCTTAGTATTTTGCCTGTATTTTGACGACAATTTGATCCAGACGCAAGGTTCAAAGTTTAAGGGCAAACTCCCATACAATTTTGGTCATTCTCCTTTATCATAATTCTTTAATTTTGAAAAAAATATATATATTTGATACGATTAAACAAAAATTAAAATAATAATTATTAAGCTTCATTATGGCTTCTGGTGTGGATACTCACCCAGAGGACTAAATCACTTTTAGTTATTAAATACTAACGTAGTTTAAGTCTTTACTAACACAAATGGATAAATGTTATCTTTAAAATAAATAAATTAAATTATAAAATGAAATATAAATTTAGCGGATTAATAAAATAAACGGCCTATTTTATGGAATTTTTTAATTTATTTTTGAATAGGTATAATATATTTTTTCATGTTGATGATTGGTTAGATATATGCCTTATTTAGCCTTATAAGGACGTATAGGGACGTCTGAATTTATTTCAGACGTAAGTACCTACACGTCCGTATTTCAGCGTTTTTTTAAATTTATTACTTGTATTTATAAATTCACTTTAAACAATGAGCAAACAGCGATATCTCGTTTGTTTTTAAAGTATATCGCCAACCATGAAAGTAAAAACTTTTATTGGCCGCCGCCCCGCTGCCAACAATTTGAAAGATTCAAAAGTTACATCAGAAAACTAAACTTGTTTTTCATCAACCGGATTAAATCGGGTTTGCGATTGGCTACTGAATTTTCACTCTATTTAAATTCGGGAATGTGATCCAATCAAGCTGCGAATTTAAATTGGATCTATTGGCTTTGCATCTGATATTTGTTAATTAAGTAATTCCGTCATTAATATCAATTATTGATTCATACATTATAAAACATCAATCAGGCCTCTCCAACCCGTCTGGCCAGCGCGGGGAGTGTAGGCCAAATCCTCCGTCTGTCTCCGGCAGATGAGAGAGGGTTGTGTTCCTGCAGTGGAGACAAAAATAACCTGATGATGAATGATTCACAAGTAGACCTAATTACAAAACACAATCAAGTCTCAGCTTGCGGTAAGCTTGTAAAAATAGATGACGACTGACCATAATTATTTTTTAATGTTCCTTTATCATATCATCATCATCAGCCTGATAAGTCCACTGTTGGATATAGGCCTCTCTCATATCATATGTTAAATGTCTGTTGTAGTCTTATAACATAGCTTTGTATTTCGACGGATATTATCTGTAATGATACGGAATAGTGAAAATAATAAATAAATATATCAGACATTCACACCAATTATCCAGTCCCAAACTAGGTAGAGCCTGTGTTATGGTTGCTAGATAACGTTGACATGATCCTGCGATATCCACATGTGACCACAATTCTCGGTTCGTTTTGAAAGGTTTTGAAAACATATGCAACTAGGGTTGCCAGGTCTTAATACGGCGAAGCCGGACTGGGCAGGCAGTTTACCCGGACTTTTCGATATCAAGGCCGGACACTCTAAAAGCCAACGATTTTAGAGCTCCATCCGACTCGATTGACTCGTGCATGAGCCGTGAGATGGCGACTCGATTAACTCGTGCTCGCGCACGAGCCGCGAGATGGCCCAAGATGTAAAAACCTAACAAAAACCGGACGGACCGGACACTGGCGAATTTGGCCGGACAAACATGCAAAAAGCCTGACCCTGTCCGGCTTTATCCGGACGTCTAGCAACCCTATATGCAACCATAGTGGAAACTATACACGCTTCTAGATACTTAGAACCATAAAAAATTTCAGATCATTAACGTCATCTGTTGCAAACAACAATTAACAAAAAAATCTCTTACTAAATCTCAATAAAGAAACAATCTCAATTAATTAATCTAACTAAGAAAGTTCCCGCTAATCAAATCTCAGCAAGTCAGATTGCAAATGAACAGTAATTCAGTTGGATATTGCTGCAGACAGGTTTCGTACACATTTTACGAAGTTATATCTCGTATCACACGAATCTTCAATCGAATAAGGCGTAGATGCAAGTTGATCACGTATTGAGAACGGCGAATGCATCAGCAATAGGAAAACCGACGTAATATAAGGAAATTTAAGCGTATGGGACAAACCACATCCGCAGTGAGAAGAATAAACGGAGGTGCATGAAAAGGTTGATGAATGTGAGTGAGGCTAGTGAGGTGTGTCAGGATTGCGCAAAGTGGCGATCCATCGTCTCTGCCTACCCATCTGAGACCAAGGCGTGAGCATTATGTATGTATGTACAAACCACTACAACAGACGCAAAAAACATTATTTTTATCTTTGTCACTAACTATTTTGTTTATGCACCTATATTAATCAAATAAAAGGATAGCATATTGAGTAGTTATAACCTTACAAACAAATATTCTTCTTCTTCTGATAGCATATTGAATTTTAAAGTAATTTAAATATACCATTCAATAGAGAATTAAAAACTGAGTTCAGAAGCTGAAAATCCGATTTTGGTGTTTTGTTCCTTACGCCAATTTCAATTTCCGTTGATGATATTTAGAATGTGTGGGTTCTGTCATGTTTTCTGAGCTTTCCATAATTTTTTTTCGATATTTTTAGGAAATTTCAAATCTCAAAAAAAAAACCTTACCACGGGCGACCATAAGGCTGGCTCGTCCCTCAATCAGCGTATAGGCATTGCAATACAGCGAGGAAACGCAGCCAGCATTATCGGTACCCTACCGCGTGGTGGCAGCGATCTAGGGGACATTTTCCATTAGGTTTTCTAACTTTTGAATGTTTATTAATATAAATTGATACCTAGGTTAGTTTCTAAAGTGAGCGAAGTATTAGAATAATAATTTGTATTCTGCATGTAAAAAAATGAATTTCCTATAGATTAAAATGGTATACTCCTATTCCTCTAAGATATTTAATTATTCCAAGCACGCTGGTCTCTTACACCGTAAGTTAAGAATTCAGCCCGTCACAGACGTATATTTCATTCCAGATTCATAGTCCTATGAAAACCAACGCTATTTACGTCTCGGTAACATATACATGAAAGGGTCACCAGCAGCAAAAACAGGTTTGTATTACCATGTAAACTTTGCAGTCCACTTAGGAACACCATCTATTGTGTATTTTGTTTTCGAGACGCAAATGCGTTTGTTTTCATAGGACTATTAATCTGGAATGAAATATAGTTATAACCTTATAAATAAAAACGTAAACTTCGCGTGTCTAAGAATTGAATAAAACAAATCAGGGATCTAAGGATAAGTAATAGACCTAATAAGACAATTTCTGGATTTTTGTCTGTTTGTCTGTTAGTTTGTGCACGGATCACGTAAAAACTACTGACTAATTCTGATTAGTTTTCAGAGAAGCATACAGCTTAAATAGGAGTAAAGGAGAATGCCCGAAACTGGGCCCAATATGCGTCTTCACCATTCATGTATCAAAAATATTGGTCTAAATTAAGAATCCCTTCAAATTTTTTTTTAAGCCAATGGAATGGGGAGTTTCAAAATATATATAACACATAATAATAACGCTGACTGATTTCCGCCGGCCGACCGGCAACTGGGCAACTAGAGTAGTGAAAGCAGAATTATAATCGAATCATATTTATAATCGACATTTTTCAAAAATATTTGATACTGCCTTTTAGTTACAGCACGATAATCCACCCATCACGTTTTTCATTTACTGACTGGAAACACGTTATTTATATTGATTTATAGTAATACACACGCTCGTAAAAGATGTTTATGAAAATGTCGTTAAATATCGATTAATCTATGTATGTACAGTGATATAATATATATTATTATAGCAAGTTACATATAGAGACGATGCTATAATGTTATATTTTGCCTCCATATCACGTGCATTCATATTATGTAAACTTGGAGAGGGAACGCAGAACATTGTGTTTCGGGCGAACATGCTGGCTGACATTTTCTCGAACATGTTTTTTATTTTTTATTTAAAATACTCTTACAGCACCATAACAGTAAATCCAATTCGGCACTGCAAACCATACTATTTACCTTTCCAACTTAAGCACTATAACATAATTTTATTCACCCCCTAGCCCCCATGGCTCGAAGTGCGGCTCCTGTGAATTCCGTCAGGGAACAGTTGAATATATCCAACCCCTCCCGAGACAGAGCATTCAGTTCTCTGAGCGTGCGCATGTTTAAAGTTTATGTTTAAGATTTTTACTTTTCATTAAGAATTAAAACAATTCACTTACATGAAAAATGCTGTTATAACCAAGAAGGTTATGTATGTAAAGTAAGCGTACAAATATTTCAATATTAAAAACTACGCGGGTATATAAAAAGTGTGGAACATTACAGTCATGCAATACTTAAATACTTAAATTAACTACTTTAATTTACTTAAATTTAATACTTAAATTAACTTAAATTTAATACTTAAATTAACTACATTTTAATACTTAATTTTTTTTAAGTTTACTGCACAATACTGTACTCTGCAAGTCCGTGGTTCAGATCTAAACAAAGGGCTTGCAGTGTTCCGCAAGCCCAGTTTAATAATGTATTCAGGGCGCTGCTGTTGCGTCGGCTACCGCACTTCTGAAGTACATCGCAAGGTACGCCGAGGTAAGAAAACTGCATCATTACCATGGAAATGAATGAGATAGAATGGTTAAGCAAGCGCGACACGCGTGCCAACCATATGCAATATATTGCAAAAACTGTCAAACGCTTACTCGTTTCGTGCCGAGTGAAGGTCGTGGACTAAAAATCTGCAAAAGTGCCATATTGCCCGTTTTCAAACTGTCTAACTGTATATTCTTACTAGAAACAAAAAAAGTGCGCGGAAGGGGCGCGCTGTGTCCGAAAATCGACACGCGCGAGACTGAAGTAAACAAGTGATATACCCCTTCTATCGATATCCGTTTCTGTGCTCATTACTAAGCAGAGTGCGCGGGATAGCAACAGCATTCCGAAAATGATAGCTGATAGAATCGACTCTAGTGTGGATACTCACCCAGACGATTAAATCACTCTTAGTTTATTATCATCATATCAGCCCTTAGACGGAAGTCCAATGCTGGACATAGGCCTTCCCTAATGAAACCACCACACCCGGTCCTCTACCCTCCGTGTCCAGCCGCTTCCGGCCGTCTTTTTCAAGTCGTTGGTCCATCTGACGGCGGGGCGTCCCACCCTGCGCGTGCCGTTCCGCTGTGTCTACTCCAGAACTCGTTTTTTTATTAACCTTCAAGCTGGCGCGCGGTTTCAAATCGACAGCATTCGATACATTTTCGTTCATTATATCGTTATTTCTTGTCGAATATATTTCCCATTCCTAGTAGCTTGTTATTGTTTCTCTGTGCACGAAATAAAATGTCTACCGACCTTCCCCGCACAACACGAGTACACAGATAGCATTTGTTTTTGCCGCGGCGAAGGCGTCGAAAGCACTACATGCGTCTGTCGTCGAAAAAATTGCGCTCTATTATACTAAACGGGACATATTATTTTTTTGAATTATCATCCAATGAACAACAACAACAACTCGTGGTACCTCAACAAGGCGGCGATGTTGTTCGCAACAACATCACGTCAAGGGGTATCACGGGGCGAAAAGCGGACGAAAGAAAGTCACTTTGCAATATTACATTGCGCAAAGTGGCGATACATCGTCCCTGCCTACCCCACTGGGACCAATTCGTGAGCATTATGCTTGTATGTACCCTATGAAGCTTGTAATAGTGTATGAAGCTTGTAATAGTGTTTTTTTTTTATTATAAAAATGACACGTCGACCGCTGGCTGATAGCACGATACTGGCGCAAATACAACAAGAAGAGAGTGAATCAGAGCTTATTTGAGTTATGTTATTTGATTTTATAATTTTAATTTTATTTGTTTTTAATTATTTTTAACGTATTGTGTATAACATATTGTAAAGATAATGTGTATGAATACAAAAAATAATGATATCCCATAGGTCTTTAAGGTTACTCGCGACTTCTGCCGTTACAAATGACCGCGCGCCCGCTTGAAGGTTAGGTACTAACTTAATTTAAGCGTTCACTTTTAGTTATTTTGTTTTATTTATTTTCACAAAATCCACGCCACGAACTAACTTTGTTTAAGCTTTTACTAACATCTATGGATCGGTCTTGAAATAAAATCTAAATAAAAATTATAACGCCGTCTGTGTGTATAAAAGGTAGGCGCCAGCTTTAAGCTACCTACCTAACTGTATTAAATTCACTAAGAAACACTCTTCCCTAATCAGTGATTCAGAGCAAATCTACTCTGGAACTGCCATAAAATAAATATAGAATAAGCAAATAACAGACACGAATATAAAAAGATGTGCCATTAGTTGTCGGTCGTGGAACAAACACTTGAGTTAACGATCCTGTTGACTTTGCTAGCGGAATTAGAACTTGTTTTTGTGTCGTTCGGCAAACAAGCGATAAAATTGTGTGTTACGATCCTTTTGGATAGCTTTGCAGTTTCTTTGAGGTGGTATTTTGATGACGTTCTGTTAGGAAAAATAGTATATGTCGGCGAAATAATAAAAGAGGAGCTAAATTGAAGGCACAGTGTGTGCTCGGCGCGCCGTTCGGCTTAGTTCGGCGATCGTCGCGAGCACGCGCTGACGGAACGTCGGGTATAACTTGCGCAGACGCAGTGCCGAGACAGTCTTCGATGGAAAGCCGTGCGGTGCGCAGGCGTTACGCTGACGGATCGTCTGCCTTCTAAAATCGTTACTTGATGATGTAGTGTAATTTCATGTAGTGTCATTGAAGCTAGTAAATGTGTTAACTTTGAAACGGCATTAAACTCAATTTGGGGGCCCACACTTTCGGCGGAACCAATAACCTACGACATATATTTTAATTTAAATATGTTTGTCTATATAATACTGTATGCAGTGTACAGAAGGCGGTGTGCGTCACTCCAGCTCAGCTCAGTACAAAGTCGAATTTCAGTAATCTGACCCAGGCAGCATTTAATACCCAGTATGTACTATTTTGTACTCCAGTTTAGATTTTGTACTTAAACTTACTTCAACTTTGCCTAATTTAAGGCCACGGATAATTAGGTATAAGAAAATGGTGCATTGTCCTTATTTACAGGCTCTGCCTAGTTTGGGACTGAATAATTGGTGTAAATGTCTCAGATATTTATTTATTTTTAGAGCCTTCGGATTGGAAAACAGTGCCCATAAAAATACCTCTCATATAAATATATAGGCCTCATCGTTACTTACCAACAGGTGTGATTGAGGTCAAGCGTAAACCCATCAGGAAAAAAAAAGGATATTTTCCGCCATTAATCCCCCATGGTACTGTAAGATTGGAATTATTCCATTTTGTTGTCTCAAAGGATTAGCAGCCGGAATTAATCCGGTATTTCAATTTCCGGACTCCCAACAACAAATCCAAGGCCGGTGTAAATCCATCCCTAGTATTATGGCCCATTTTAATAGGTGTCAACGCAGACGAGGGTTATAAATGGGATTTATAAATAAATAATACATAACACACATTATAAATTGAAACTAGTTTGGTTTGCATAAGTTCGTTTATCGCCTGGCTTTTCAACGCCAAAGCTTGGTTTCGATTCCCTTTGGAGGCAGAAAACGTGAGTTCGTAAAAGTTGGTCATGGTACCAAAACATTATAGCTCTTGTATAAGAAATAAGATAGTTTTAGCAGTGACTTCTAAATATTACAACTCAAGGAAGCGACACTCGTCTCCCCGCGTCTGGAATGCCACCCAAAAGTTAGAAAGTTAGAGTGAGGATATTTATATTGTTGAAGTATAACGTTGTCCCTCTCTCGATCGACTATGTTCGCGTGCTGGGTGCAACAGCCCTTCAAATAGCTTACGCATACACAAACGTGTACAAATAGGCTGGTGCTACTGCAGTAAGTTGTAGCGGTAATTAAATCTATTCGCCGTGTTAAAGTCAACACGAAGAGCTACGAATGCTACGCCGTAGCAGTCGCTCGTAGCTAAAATGTTAATTTGTAACCAATATGGCGTAGCGCAACACTCATTTAGAAGAATATAAAGTTAGTGCCAGATATATCTGCCTTAAGGTACATTGATCCTTCGTATGTTTTAATGTACATAATACTAATTTATAAAGTAAAGGCGCTGTATATTAATCTCGTCGATAGACTGTGACTCTTTTACGTAAAGATATTCCACGTAAAAGCTAAAGAATAAAGGAGAGGACCGTAATAAGCTAATAACTTTAGGCATGACTGTCCGCCCCTGTGTTTTAATTTACTCGTACTACCTATGTATAATGACGAACTTTGTAATACAAATTTAATTTAAGTTTTATATTTTGATGGAGTAAGTATTGAACTTTTGTATGGATCAGCTGATTTAATTTTTCGCCGTTTCGAAGTTGGTCCCATAATGAAAGTTGTTCTTATGGGTACTGTCACCTTCTAATGGGAAAGGCGGTCATTTGGAGCCAATCTTTGGCTATTTTCGGAAGAATAGACATTATGTTCATGCAAGATTTATTTTAAGATCATAATTAAGGTTGTCTGGAAGAAAACGCTTAAAGAGTGCCTAAATTGTACTATTGTAACTTCCAAAAATTGTCTATTTTTTAGTTTTCCGGAAATATCTCGGACAGACATTTTTTTCTTGAAGTTTTCATAATTTTCTTATCTCTGCAATTTTGATCGGTCCAGTAGTTTTTGAGTTATGCAGTGGCCAGACAAGGTAACAAAAGGTTCGATATTTAGGCAGACGATATTATTATCATAGAAATCATGGAAAATTACATGATAAATATTAATTATATTATTACGCTTATATGACAACAGCAAATATGTACATACGCTACATATAAAGACAATACATACAAACATTAATACATACATACTTTTGAATTAGGCACAGCGTGCAGGTTGAGGTTTTTAAAGCATTGTTATTTCCCTAAAACCGTACACATAGGTAAATAATCTGTATAATTATCATTTGCCCTTGTATTTACTTAGGGACAGAAGGGTCTAACCTCGCCTCTCCCTTCGGACACCCATGATTCCAAACGCCACTGGAATTTGCGATTAAGGATTCGCGGTCAAGGCGAACCTTTATAAAACATTCAACAGCTTATTTTCTGATAATATTGGGGCAAAGGTTTTCCATTATAGATAGTGAGTTTGACCACACAGGTATTATTAATGGAGGAGATAATGGGTTAGGGCAAGTTTTAAACAATAGTTCATGAAGCTAGTTTATGTAGTGTTAATTTATTTATTTAAACCCTTATAATATCACACACTCACGCACACACCCCCACCCCTGTCTGACACATACACACATTCTACACACTTTTTTTAACGAACCCGCTATTACTTTTTTTAATATATCAGACATTCACACCAATTATCCAGTCCCAACTCTTCCCATGGATGTCGTACAAGGCGATTAAGGGAAAACATCATAAAACATCAGTCAGGCCTCCCCAACCCGTCTGGCCATCGCGGGGAGTGTAGGCCTAATCCTCCGTCTGTCTCAGGCAGATGAGAGAGGGTTGTGCTCCTGCAGTGGAGACAAAAAAACCTGATGATGATGATGATGATGATCCAGTCCCAAACTAGGCAGGGCTTGTCCTGTACTTTGCTAACTAGATAACGGATACACATACTTAAAATACGTATATAAATATCCAAGACTTGGGTACAAACATTCATATTCATCATAGGAACATTTGCCCCTAGCGGGATTCGGTAACAGTGTCCCAAAAGGTGGAAATAAATGAGTATAAGTGTGATTGTTATCTGTTCGCTTGTATGGAGTTTCAGGGGTGTCCTGGGCACTACGTAAGAAATTTAGTCTCTTCTGGTAATGGGCCTAAAAAACCCTCTACCTCACGACCGTAAGGAGGAACGCACTGCCACTAAGCTGCTGCGGCTGATCAATATTGAATAATTAAATTTTATAGCAAAAGGTTTTCCGGTTTCAAGTTTAATGCCACAAGGATCGCCCCTGGAACCTTCCTGGCTGATAAAATTTAACGATGCCAAAATGTTGGACATTCATAACGGTTAACTAGGGCTGGCACTTTTATAAAAATTAAAATTACAGGCTGTATAATATTGCTAAAAAAAAGAGCGAAAAAAAAGAGAAAAGAGCAAATATAAAAAAGAGCGAGGAAAAAAAGATGGGAGTGGAGCAAGGCGATATTTATTTATTTAACTGATTTTATTGACTTTAAGACATGACTTGACTGACACTGACTGGACAGCCCGACGACAACCCGTAAGCGTGCTGTCGCGCCGCCGAATGGGAAGAGTTGCCGTACAGAGGACAAAGGACGCTCTCGCTACCGCTCCCCTCCCGCTTCCGCTTTCGCTTTCGCTTTCGCTTCCACTTCCACGTCCGCTCCCACTCCCACTCCCACTCCCACTCCCACTCCCACTCCCACTCCCACTCCCACTCCCACTCCCACTCCCACTCTCACTCCCACTCCCACTCCCACTCCCAACCCCACTCCCACTCCCAACCCCACTCCCACTCCAATTCCCACTCGCAGCTCCAAATGTAATCAAAACTCATCGCAATCTGAATAGTACGGAAATACTATTAATTGAAATATTTTGCATACTAACCTTACCTACTAATGTATTTGAAAACTAAAAATGTCTATAACTTTTGATTAAGTTAGCCGATTGCGATGAAATAAAGACTAAATGTTAAGCAAAGTTAAGCCCCATGTTTTTGTGAAAAGACCATCAAAATCCGTTCAGTAGTTTTTAAGTGATGCGTGTACAAACTCACATACAAACAGACAAACAGACAAAAATTCTAAAAATGATTGAAATGTGTTCTATTACTTCTCCTTAGACCCCTAAATTTTTTTAGTGCTAATATCTTCAATGTACAGACGCGATGTTTACGATTTTATTTATTAGATATTGCTTGGTTCTGTATATTGAATAGTATAACTATATTAACAATTTAAGTCGTTTGTGTAGGTATGTAATGGTATGCGTTCGTATATACATTCTACATTTGAAATATATAAGTATACGATAAATGATCTACGTGAATCTGTACTAGAAAATAATAATAATACCGCCAAAAACAAAGCAATATAAAATCGATTATCTCCTGTGCGTTACACCATCTGCGAATCGGACGCTGTAAAAATAGAACGTTTTGCGAATTGTACAATTTGTGAATGGGACAGTTAGCAAAACTGTGACATTTTGCAAAGCTACCAGGATAACTATATATGTTGATTATAAGGTGATTGATGATTATTAGGTACTTAACTTATTCATTCGTTGTTCGTTGAAGCAGAAATAACTGGAATCAGAGCTGACCAACCCAACTTATGGTGTTGTATAAAACGCTGACCTTTCGAATTGCCAACCCTAGTGCGCAAAGTCCGAAGTGGAGTTCCGTATTACTCAAACAGTATATTTAATGTTTTCATGTCGGCCGGTCCGGCACGGCTGAGTCATAAATACGCTCGCTGACTCTCTCGCAATGTGACGCCATTAATATTAATACATCGTAGTCAAAAACGACCTAAGCCATGAAAATTTATATGTTCAAATATTAAAATAGTAAAATTTCGATTTCGATCACTGATTCCCATTTTTTTAAGTACGCAGATACTTAGCAGTAAAAAAAATACGATGAAATTTTTTTTTAAATCGAATGAAAAATAACAAAGTTATAGCGATTTTAGGTAGCGACAATATGTGACGACATCTGACACATCGCGGGTCGAGTGTGCCGCGGCGCACTAGCGCAGTCTGATTGATTATATATTCTTTATTGCACAAATTTTAAAAGTAAATACAGTTACAAATTTTGTGTAGAAAGGCGAGCTTATCTATAAAAGAGATCTCTTCCAGCCAACCTTACAGGGTGTGAGACAAGTGCCATAGTGCGAGAACAGGGATCACGAGAGTTGCAACAAATGACGTCACCGTAAGAAGCCAAGCAAGAGCGTGCGTTTCAATAACTTCGTCGTTTTGTGATAGATTCTATTCATTTAAAAAATAACATGCTCAGAAAGGTATTGCGCATACGCCATAATTTTCCTCAAGATAACTGTAACTCTAAGGGTGCTGACACACTGGTGTTTCAAACATGTTATGTAGCAAAATGTTGCAAAATGGTATTGTTGAGGAATGTTGTCAAAATGTGTTCAATATTAGTCTCTATATATTAGAGAATGTCTGAAATGTTAGCAAACGTTTAGATAGATAGATAGATAAACTCTTTCATTATCAGGTTATTTTTGTCTCCACTGTAGGAGCACAACCCTCTCTCGTCTGCCGGAGACAGACGGAGGATTTGGCCTACACTCCCCGCGCTGGCCAGACGGGTTGGGGAGGCCTGATTGATGTTTTATAATGTATTCCCTCAGTCGCCTTGTACGACATCCACGGGAAGAGTTGGAGTGGTCCTATACTACTCTACCGGAAACCACACGGCAATAAACTCTTACTACGGAGATAAACTCTTTATTGCATACGAATTAAGGATAACAATAAAATAGGTACAGATTTTTGGAAAGTGTACAAAGGCGGCCTTATCGCTTAAAGCGATCGTTTCCCTCACGGATGTTGCTAAATGTTCAGAAACGTTTTTCTACACCGGTGTGTGAGCACCCTTAGTTAAAACGAATACTGCATTAATAACTTAACACGTCGAGTTAAACTTATGTGAAGTTCTTAATGCATTTCCAACATTTACTGCTGAATTGAAATATCTGGAGAGTAATTTTTCTGTTACATTTTATCCCAGCGTGTTACTTTCAAACCAATAACATCTTTATAATCGTAGTGATTGAGTCTGGATGTTATTATCGACCTATGGATGAAAAGTCTATAATCAAAGAGTTTTTACGTATTTTAATGTTCTACTCTGGTACGGTCGACGAATTTAATATCTGACCCACCCAAGTACCGTTTTAGCACTATGTGAATGTATGAGTTGCATAATAAATTTTTATGGCGTCTTAACTGACTGCTTTTTTCTGAAATTGACAATGTGACAAATTGTGAAATTTGATAATTAACTAATTTGTTAATTTTCCAGAATTTCCGAATTGTTTACTGTAACAGTAGTTTTTTACGAACAGGCAATGGCAACTTTTGGACTGGGAAACTCTATAACCCTATAAAGTAGGTAAAGTTTTCAAAAATTATTGTTGTAACTAATATTATGAATCTTTTATAAAATTTGGGCTCTTATGATAAAGTATTAAATTTATTTTCTAAATACGAACCCTCATTAGTCATTCATATTATTTTATTTTAATAATGATGCTTACAAAAGTACACATACACAACGATCTCTATGTACTACTATATAGAGCGTTCCAAACAATCGTTCTGTTCCACGCAAGTGGCCACAACTCTTTCACATTCACTTTGAATCTTGTGCAGTTACTACGCAGACCACCCAAACTGGGCCGAGTCCAATTGGGGCCGAGTCACCATCCTATTCAATCTGCAACTCCAAGTATATAAGGCGAGAACACGTATAACCACGTCTTTCTTTGTTCAAGTCGTTGTTTATACGGTAATAAAATCCACCGGACTTTATTCGGCTAAAATACTGAACATTAAACTGTGAGTTTAACGTAGTACCTACCTTTATATATATTTTACGCTTATATAATATAACTAATCAAATGAACTACCTATGTGACACAATTATATATTTTGAACTGAGCACTAAAGATGGACCGAGTTCTATCGGGGCCGAGTCACCACCCTATTCAATCTTCGGCCTCAAGTACATAAGGCGTGCATACTGTAAAACCACGTCTTCCTTTGTTCAAGTCGTTGTTTATACGGCACTAAAGTCCACCACGCAATTTGTTTAGTTTTCAAACACCCATTTATTGTCAGGGACAGAATGAGTTGATTATAGGGTTTATCTTTTGTACAGTTAACATGGTGTAATTACCATTGTTTAGTTTTATGAACTTGTTTCTGAGACAGACAAAGGAAATAAATGATAGTTCCATCCTGATCTCGGTATAGAAAGGAGGTCATTGGGTTGTGCACTCGCCTCGTGTTCATGAGGTCCTGGTACAAACCTCGCCCGTAACAATGAGTTTTTCGAAACTTAAGTACGGTTTATTTATAATACAACATAATTTTAGGCGAAGGAAAACATTGTAACGAAACCTGCATATACCAAAGAAGAAATTGTAAGTCGTATGTGAAGTCCACCAAATCGGCTTGGGGCACCGTTGGTGGACAGGGGTTTGGCACAAAAGATCATATAGGGTCGAAGTGTCGCCAGGTCTTCCTGGTCCTCTAAGAATATAAGATACTATTTAGTATCTAACATTTGTTAGGGGATGTGTGGGTCTATCTACATAATTTAAATAGTATATTTTTCAAACATCGTTGCAGTGTGGCCTGTCTTTCGGTTTTCTACAAGTTACATTTTGGGGAGTATGCCCAGGTATTGCACCATTCAATTCCATCGCCGGACTACCAGGCGTGGTAAGGGACTTCATCCTTATGTAGTAGACATACCACGCTCTCGCACGAGGCGTTTTGCTTCCTCGTTCATAATTCGAACTGCTGGGTATTTCCGGATAAGTACAATTTTTATATTTTCAAAGGAAGAGTGAAAAGGTATCTTCTGGGTAAGAGCGCTCCTCTTTAGGCTTCATCTTCACTGACCATCAGCTGAGATTGAGGTCAAGAGTCAAACCCATCGACATTAAAAACAATTACTCAACTTTCTTGTATTTAGTATGTTTTATTTATTTGGGGTCTGAAAAAATATGCAAACAATGACGCAAGCCAAAGTAAGTACTCATAATTATAATAATTATGGTAATTATGGAATCCACGCCTGTATTCTGGCTTTTGTCTGCAAGTGTTGAGAGTGTTGGCGCAAAATGAAGGTTTTGACGTAAAAGCCAAAGGCGTTGGTAAATCTCTCAGTGGACCTTAGTGGTATATTATTGTATTTTCCTTTCTTTGTTATTTACTTTTCCACCAAGTTATTTAACATTTTCACGTGCAGTTACCAACACCTCATAGGGCCCTAGAATTGGCCCATATTTCTGTATTGACAGGAGTCAATGAAGGATAGGAATCCAGCCGATATTAGAAGATCTTTACGAAAAAGATGACGCATTACATTGCTAGAATCTACTTACTGGATCTCAGCAGCAAATTATTCCAAACCAACACCTTACATTTTGGTGAGTGTGTCCAGTGTGTGTCCTGCACGGTTTGATTCCCGCATATGCGTTCCATCACCGGACTACCAGGCGTGGAGAGGGACTTCATCCTTATGTAGTAGACACACCACTTTCTCGCATGAAGCGTTTTGCTTCCTCTCTTATAATGCGAACTGCTAAGGAATGGAACTCCCTGCCAGCTTCGGTATTTCCGGACAAGTACATACAATTTGGATCTTTTTAAAGTAAAAGAAAATAAGCTTAATCTGAGTCAGCGCGCTCCACCTTAAACCTCATCGTCACTTGTCATCGGGTGAGTATGAGGTCAAGCTTAAACCAATCAGGAATAATTTAAAAAAGAAAGCAAAAAAAGAGATAAAGAAAAAAGCCTCCTTTGCTATTTTATATAATTTTTCTCACTCTCGTCTGCTTCTCACTTGGGTCTTCACTGGCAATTGTCAAAGCAGAGGAGAGAGGTTGGCTCTAACGAGCCCTTAACGCTCTTTAGCGTAATGAGCGTGTTTTTATACGTCCCTGAGGAGGGAATTTGTCCCTTAATTGTCGGTTTATCTTAATAATTGCGTTTGACTTCTTTAACCTATACCCAAATATTTTCATGTTAAGTATGATATACAATCTTCACGTGGGTGTCGTCAGGGCGACTAAGGGATGCTCCGGGGATGGGCAGCAGCGTTCTCCAGTGTGTGGTGATTATGGCAAATCCCCCAATGGACAGCTCACCAAAAGTGTCATTCTATTGGCTTATGTTCAGCAGTGGACGTATTTCAGCTGATGATGATGATATACATATTGTCAGTTTTTGAACGTTATCCTAAATCAGTATTACCTTGAACCGGAAATTACAGAAGTGACGCAGTTTATGCTAAAGTTGGTGGTATTTTATGATCATATAAAAATACTAGACGGCACTACACGAGAAATCAATACGAAATACGACGTCCATAGGCGTATTATCGCAGCAGGAGCCACCAGTTTCACGTCTATTGACGTACTGTCCACAATCGTGTTAATTTATAACTTTTAGGTAACAAAGTCTTAAGTATATTGAAGTTTGAACCAACAACTTAAACTTGTTAAAGTTGCCGGTCCCCGTATTACACTGTATCGAGAATACTAAGTACTTTTGGGCAAATATTTAATATCCAAACTTATAATACTTACATAAAATTTAATTTAATTTTGCAATTTCAGGATCAACAGACTGTAACCTGTGTTTATTGTTAAATTAAAAACAAACATCGAGAACTTAGTCTGTGATAAAATTAAAAATATAAGAGAGAGTTAAACAGTGTCTTTCCATAAGTGCAGTAAAAATAAATCTAGTTATGTTGACCGTTAAAAAATAATAAAAAAATAAAGTTTATCGCGCGTTACCTGTTGCGTATTAAAATTTCGAAACTAGAATTCGATGTTGTTTTCGCATTTTAGAAAAGAGTAAGTGTTAAATTTCTTTTGGTGTTATTTTTCGTAGTGTTATTTCTCGGAGTGTTATTATTTAAGTGGTTTTTTTTGTGACGATAGTGACGTCGGAAGAGTCGACGATGACGAAGAACTTTCTCACCGTCACCAACATTGTGAATGAGGGTATCAAAGGGAGCAAGATTTCCAAGCTGGGATTGTCGAAGTACCTCTCACAATCACTGTAAGTACCTAGTTGTAATTAACATTTCAAATTAACTCGGAAGCCCATACAACACGTAAAATATAAGTTTTTGAAATTTAACGGGCTATGGAAATACGAAGGCTCACCCTTTAAAAAAAAAAGATTAACGTCGCCCGTAAAACAGAGTACAGCTGGCAGTACTCACTACTGGCCTGCCGCACACATGTGCACACACGCACGTATCCGTACACGATTAAAAGATGGACGCTATAAGTTAGAAAGAGAAGCACTATGTTAATGACGTATAACGTTGTCCCTCTCTCGATCGACTATTCTCGCACACTCGGTGCAGCAGTCCTACAATAATTTACGCACACACATACGTGTATATACTGGTGCGCCTGTAGTGGTAGTAGGTGATTAAATCTGTTCCCTTGTCTGGAGTGCCCAGGGTAATATCATAACTCCCTGGACTTTGGACTCCGAAAATATTATTTTTTGTGAAACTCGCAGTGTAAACTTTCAGTGGTTGTACTTATAGATATTTGATAGGGTCATCAAAATATATAACAAACTTACCAAATTTTCATCAGATTCAACTGAAACCACATTTTCATAAATGGTTCGGGGTCCTTTGATAGACAAAATTGCTATACACTGAATAAAAAAAGAATTAACGTAACTAACACACAAAATCTCCTCCACGCACGCACACACACTCATACACACATACACAGACACACATACACACACATACACACACACACACACACACACACACACTCACAAACCCTGCACATACACATTCTCAAACATGTTTTTTATTTTTATTGTACCTATTTGCTGTTTTTATTTTACTTATACTTTTTTTTGTTTACATTATTCTTAAGTTCTGTCCTTTATTGATAGTGAGAGCCTGGTGATTTGTCATACAGGTGTCTACCTAGTGCAGATACCAGTCTCTCGCAAAGGTCTTTTTATTATTTTGTGATTGCTCTTGTTTTTTCTTTATCTGTAACCTTTGTGTAGAGAAAATAAAGATATATTTTATTATTATTATTGATTATTAATGTGCTAAGCAAGACTTTGTTTAATTACAATCAAACTTTATTTGAATATACAAAACTGTTTACTTGTTAGGCACAAAATTTTAGTTACTTATGTGTTAGACATTGTTTGGTAGACACTATATTTCATTCCAGATTAATAGTCCTATGAAAACCAACGCTATTTGCGTCTCGGTAACATATACATGAAAGGGTCACCAGCAGCAAAAATAGGTTTGTATTACCAAGTAAACTTTGCGGTCCACTTAGGAACACCATCTATTGTGTATTTTGTTTTCGAGACGCAAATGCGTTTGTTTTCATAGGACTATTAATCTGGAATGAAATATATGTCACGTATGATCAGTAGAAAGTTACTTATTAAAACTCTATAGCGTAATATTACAATCTTGTTACTCTAAGGTTGACTGGAAGAGATCCCTAAGAGGGATAAGTCCGCCTTTGTACACAACTTTATTCTTTTATTCATTTTATTGTTGTTAATTTTGGTACAATAAAGCGTTTACATACCAACATCCACATCATCCACCAACCATCTTATCTTATTGGTTTAGGGGGGGGGGGGGGGGGGGGGGGATACTTCGACCCTTCAGGATCTTTTGTGCCAAACCCCTGTCGGTGGCGTTCATTGGGGAAGACTTATGTCCAGCAGTGGTCTTTTAGGGGCTGACATGATGAAGTTTCGAAAACGGATATAGCAACCATGAAAATCAAATGTTCGCAAAGACCACATTATGGCCTGAAGCGGCATCTTCTAGGCAACCTTTTATTACACCAAATTATAAATATACAGGTGTCACTGGCTACAAACTGTATATTGGTAAGTTAATTTTATTAGTAGATTCACTTTTGAATATTGGATCCAAAAAACACTATATATTACAAGTGAGTTTCCAAGCGTTAGACCAGGAACAAGTTTTACTGCGAAACTTTCCTTAAGTCAGGCAAATAAATATTCATTTTCTGGAACAAAACTTTTGGGTCAAGAAAGAGAAGTATACAAAAGTTTTCGTCTTGGGATGAAACAATTAGCTTAAGACATTTAACGTACCATTGACACCTCATTCTAATTCCTCATCATCATCATATCAGCCTTTCGATGTTCACTGCTGGACATAGATAGGCTTTTCTAAGATCATTACTGCGATAACCAATCCACCTGCCAAGTGTGGTGATTGAGGCAAAACCCCCAAATAGACAGCCCACCAAAAGTACCATTCTATTGGGGAGACTTAGATTAGATTAGATTAGATTTATTTATTTCACTTTTACATCTTAAAAATTCAATTTTACATATCATTCTAGTATGGTAAAAGGGATCGTCAAAAAATAAAATAATGTATAAATTACAATGTCAACAATTCAAATAATGTCATAGTATATAACATACATGTCAGTATCATCATCATCATCATCATGTCAGCCTTTAGACGTCCACTGCTGGACATAGGCCTTCCCCAATGAACGCCACCACACCCGGTCCTCCGCCCTCCGCATCCAGCCGCTTCCGGCCACCTTCTTAAAAATGTCAGTATATGAAATCAAAATAAAAAATTTAAAATACACTTGGTATTAAATTACCACAAATTAAATTAAACGTCAGAGGGCCCATTTCATGTTTTAGAAAATTCATTTATGGAATAATATTCATTTTCCAACAAAAGGTTTTTCAGTCGTCTTATGATCAGCAATTGACGTAAGTATTTCGCCAATGATGATAGTCTGTTCTCTCTATTCTACATATATAGTACTTAAATTTGCTCTATCTCTGTCTTTCAACTATTATCTGACAGAGAGAGATAATTTTAGCACAGTCAAATAATAAACGTGTGCCTTCAGAATAAGGACAAAAAATATATTCTATTTCTGTACTTTCATTCACAAAAGAAAGAAAGAAAAATACTACGGAACAATCATAAATTCATAACAAACGGCCAAAGATAAGCTTACTTAACAAAGAAAACTTCACTTCCTTTGAGCAGACGTTGGAGTAAAAAAGAAAAAAATCACAAATGAAATGAGTGACATTTTCAGTAGCATAATTGTTAAGAATTTGATGGTAATTTGTAAATTCGTAGAGCAAAAATTGATGCAAAAGTACAATATAAATAGAGTACCTTGTAGTACAGCCTAAATACGTCTACTGCTGAACATAAGCTTCCTTAACAGAATGCTGTTCAGTGAGTCCTAGCATTATGAAATGAAAAAAAAAAAACACTCAAAAGCTAACCACGGAAATGCACTTCATCATCAGCCAAAATACGTCCACTGCTGGACTTAAGCCTCCCCAATAGAATGCTACTTTTGGTGAGCTGTGCAATGGGGGATTTGCCATAAGCACCACGCTTGGCAGGCGTATTAGTGATCGCAGTGATGATCTCAATATATGTACACAGGAGAATGCTGTTGCCCAAAAACAACTTTGTAAGAACAGTTTGTAATAAAATAAACGATTATTTGAATGACAAAGATGCGTGGTACTAATGAGAGTTGCAGAGTATGACCGTTGTAATTTAAATTAAGATTTTATGTCCTCTCCCCGTATTTGGAAAATTGAATGTTGTTGGTTTTCCCGAGATTGAAGCGCAGATTATTGTAATATAGCCAATCAACTACCTATGGACCCAATCATACTGTTTATATTATTCTCATACTCCTCAATGTCAACAACTTTACTAGAGGTAATGTACACTTAGATATCGTCAGCAAACAGGGTGCAATAGTAGTGGGATACATCAGGAAGATCGTTAATATATAGTAAAAAGAGCAAGGGGCAGGCCTGTCTCACTCCGCACTTTGTTTACAAAAATCGCGGTGCAGGGTCGACCGGACAAAATCAGTCGGTTGCCGCCCGCTCGATGTGATGCACGCGCGAGTGGTGATCCATTACAGAAATTATTACAGGCGATATTGTATCACTTTCGGTTGTTAAAACACTAATAAAAAGTCAGATTAATTCCATGTAAAAGGGCATTTTCTGTTTTAATCTAGAAAAGCTATGTATTTATTAATAGTGATGGAAAGTTCCCGAACTATGGATGTGCCTACAGAATATTCTCGAAAATATTAATAACGGTAGAATATTGTAGAAAGTTCTAGAAATATCAGTTTGGTGTGCTATGGAAAAGTATGGAAGGTTCGAGAAAAGTCTGAAAGTGTCTCGAATGTTCTAGAACATTTTAGGTATATCATATGGAAGGGTCGAGAATGTTCTGGAAGGTCATGGAAAGTTCTAGAAGGTGATGGACTTTGATGAAAGTTAGAACATTGTAGAAAGTTCTAGAAATATATCATTTTGGTGTGCTATGGAAAGTTCGAGAAAAGTCTGAAAGTGTCCGAATATTCTACAACTCTTTAGGTACATCATATGAAAAGGTCGTGAATGTTCTAGAAGGTGATGGACTTTGATGAAAGTTAGAACATTGTAGAAAGTTCTAGAAATATATCATGTTGGTGTGCTATGGAAAGGTATGGAAAGTTCGAGAAAAGTCTGAAAGTGTCTCGAATGTTCTACAACTTATTAGGTACATCATATGGAAGGGTCGAGAATGTTCTAGAAGGTGATGGAAGGTTCTAGAAGGTGATGGATTTTGATGAAATTTCGATGAATCCTCGACTCTGATCGGTTCTATCCCCACTATCTTCCTTCCACCGTCCGGAGACTATAAGCCGCAAGCCTCGTCTTGCGATCATTCAGTCGTTCAGTACAAACTCAGAATTCAATTCCCTCAGAACTCTCAGCTACAATACTAAGAAGAAAATACAAGTAAAAATAGTAAACAGTCAAAAGTTGTTTCTCTCCTGCTGACGACCTTGTGTTGATAATTGGCAGGTTCACCATCGAGTTTTACAGTCCACTGCATCTGGGAGCTTCATGTGATCCACAACAGTAGTGAATTAGATACCTACACAATAGTGGCCTTCGTGAAAATAGATACACCAAAGTTGCTTACTTACTTATGTAAGTATGCGGGAATTTGTAAAACAAATAGTTTTCGGATCTATAACTATATTTCAAAAGTCATTGTTTAAAAAGAGTAATAGGTACTTTTGTACTACCCATATTTACTTAGATTAAATTATGGGTTTATAAGATGACAACCCTAACGTTATACGTGCCGCGTCTGAACGAGATAGAGTTATACAATAAAAAGGGAAGCGTAGTTTAGGTATATTTTTGGTACCTAAACGCCGCTTTATTCGGAAGAGAGACTTCTGTCCTACTTTTTAGGATTCTGTGCAAGGGGCCTAAAATGCTTCCCTGTGGCACCCCGCATGCATTTAATTACTATGATGACCTGAGTCCAGTAAGGATTGAATTTTTGTTAATTTTTTGTATCTCTACACATTGATTTCTGTTGTTCAGATAGGTGGATAGCCAATTTAGAGCAGGTCCCCTGAACCCATAGTTTTCTAGTTTGCGTAAAAGAAGGTCGTGAGAAACAAAATCAGAAGCCTTTGTCATGTCGAATAGTATTACGACTATCCTTTTCTTATTATTTAATGCATTCAGGGTTTTATGTACTAAATTAAAGCACGCCAGAGTGGTTGATTTATGAGCCTGGAATCCATATTGTTAATTTTTTATTATATTATATTTGGAGATAAAACTGGTTATTATTTTATGCGCGAGGTTTTATAAAATTATCTAGGTACAAGATTATGCTTGATGTAAGCTTTATTTATGCAAGGAGTGGTTGTGATTGGCTGAACCCGCCAAGATGGCAGCCCGCTGTAATATCGCTGCAACAAAAATATATCAGTTTGTTGCATCGTAAATTCAGCTTCATGAGGTTATTCAACTTTCTCAGCTACGATATTTCAAAAAGTATATTGAGCTGTTTAGATATTTTTGCATAATATTTTTACATAGAGGTTGCCGTGCGGTCCTCGGTTCGGTATAAGGCAACACCCAATCTTCCCGTGGGTGTCGTCAGTACGGGACTGCACCAGTGCACCAGGGACGAACAGCAGCATTCTCCCGTGTACATTATGATCATTACTGTGATCACTGATCCGCCTATCAAGCGTGGTGACTATGGCAAATCTCCCAATGGACAACCCATCAAAAGTGGCATTCTATGTGGAGGCTTATGTTCAGCTGTGGGCGTATTTTGGCTGATGATTTTAGACGTATTTCAGCTAAAGACTTTATCCTACAACGCGTGTAGGTACATTAATCTAATTTAGAATAAGTACCTCAAAGCATTTTTAGAAAACTACCCTTCAAATGGATCCCTAAAGGGTTTCATAACCTTCGTAGAAACCGTAGTCGAGTCAGCAGGATCCCTTTAAAGTGGGCACTTCTAGGGCAGGCTGTCTATGGTTCAACCCGTATCATTGGCGAGCCTGTTTTTTACGCAAGCACCTCTTGTTCTGACATGTGACTCTCACACGTGTTTGGTTTTCAATTTTACATTTTTGTTTTTTCTATTTTATTTTACGCTTAATGGAGCTCACCGCACGCGAAGTATGGAAAATAAAATCGATATATTACATTACATGGTTAATGGGCCTGATTCTGAAGGCATACATTTAAAATTTGACAGCGCTAAAATTGGTTTCGTCTTTATCTGCATAATACTGTGTGACAATGATAGCACAGTTTTAGTGCTGTCAAATTTTAAAGTTGTGCCTTCAGAATCGAGCCCAATATCTCGAAAAATGTGTGTTATTTAACAGCACAGATTTTTTACTCATGACCTGTAATCATGACATACTCATAACCGTCCCTCGAATATATATTTTTAAGAGCGTTTCCACGTTATCCTGTTTATATTTCGGTTTATATTTAATTAGTAATTAATTTATAATGAGTTGTGCTAGTCAATAAACGTATACCTATCTAAATCTCGTTTATTAATACAGAGGTGATTAAAATAATAATTAATGACTAATTTTCGGCTTTCGATGTAGTACAGTTGCGTGAATAATTAAAGCGTCTGGCTATATTTAATCCAACCTAATTGTTTAAGCGTCATAGTGTGGTGTAAGTTACGAGAGATTGTTGATCTGATTAGCTTACACTTATCGTTAATATTATTTGTTGTGTTACTGAGGTGTCAGCTGTGACAGGTTGTGATATAAGAAGCGACAACGGAAAGTCAATTATCTTAAGAAATCGGGGTGGGTAGAAGTCTGGGATACTACCGCAGGTTTCGTGAATTCGATTAATCTTTTACAAAAAAGCAATAGGTGTCAGTAGAAATTCCACGTCGCCCGTCGGTACAAAGTTACTACGTCGGCGCGCTATCGATCGGAGCCGAGAGATAGAGAGCTATAAGTTAGAAAGAGAAGTACTTATGTTGTTGACGTATAACCTTGTCCCTCTCTCGATCGACTGTGTTAGCGCGCTGGGTGCTTAGCCCTACAATTATTTACGCAGACACACAAACGTGGTTCGTGCTCCTGTGGTGGTAGTAGGTAATAAATAATTTCGTTTGTGTGGAGTGTCAAGGGTGTGTTGCATATAAGTGGCTGCAACTGCAATGTAAAAAAATACATTATTTATGTAATCTTATTCTATGTTGTATTTGTATTTTACACTAACTGTTGCCCGCGACGTCGTCCGCGTGGATAACTTAACATCACAAATTATTATGTATATCCTGTATAGGAATGGGATGTTGGATAAAAACTATCCTATATCCCATTCCAGGACCTAACCTATATGTGTGCCAAGTTCATCACGATCCGCCCAGTGGTTGAAGCGTGATTGAGTAACAAACATACAAACATCCAAATATCAAAATATCCAAACTTTCGCATTTATAATATTAGTAGGAAGGATAGTAGGATTGTAGTCTCATTCCGAATTATTAAGGCACCAGCCCTAGCACTTTATCGAAAGATGATAACTTTTAAATATAATAAACTTGGGCATTTAACATAGCGCACTGACTGTACAAAGAATTAAAGATTTAAAGTTAAGGGCATATGGTACAAATAAGGGAACAAATTACGATCTTGTAGTTTTTTTGGATGTTACTTATTTAATCAAATACCTTTAATTTATATTTTAATTTACTGAATTTCTTTGTTAATTAAATGGTCTGTTGATGATTTAATATATTATTTATTAAATTTAGTAACGCTTCGCTACAAGGTAGCTGTAACAGTGTGTTGGCCTTCCTTCTCTCAATTTTGTCCGTGAAATTGTATAAATTATATAAAATTGCCATTAGAAATAGATAGTTATAAAATAGAGAAGTTATAATGCGACATAGTCATGTTTAGGACAAAGATATTTAAATAAAGATAAAAATAGTATTATTTATCCTATAAGCTAATCTCTTATGAATCAAACCGCAGGCAGAGAGTACAAATTATTACTACATAAAAAAGTGAAGAAGAACCTTCCACCCTCCCCTCCCCCCGCCAGTTTAGTGTCACCCGCAAACTAGAGCACGGCTAGCAGTACGTCGTTAAGTTCACAAAAACATGTACGTACAGACTGGTGCGCCCGTAGACTACCACAGGTAGGTAGACATGACTTCATCTAATGATCTGTGGCGGGAGCCGATAGCATAGATACTGCGCTGACCTGACATAACCGTTGGCTTAGCGCACACACGGTTAAGCACCTATGCTTTAACGAGCTTGCTGACGTGCTTCAATAACGGCCTCTATACGGTATTGCTAGCTAAGCAAACCAGGGTAAATATTGGCTTTCAATTTTTGATCACTTATGAATTTTCGCTTATGATTCCTAAACGTTAGTTACTGGAATAGGTTGTTTTTAAGTGGATACGTGTCCGATATGAGATGATTAAATTAAAATTGTCTGCCCTCTAACGAAGTTTTCTCTGTCGCTAGTTTAGGCTTTCGGAAATCTCGTAAAGAGATAAATAAGCATTAACATTTGTACAGGTAATTTTTTTTCTTTATTTTTATTTTTTTGTGTGTGCAATAAATTGTTAAATTAATATCATCATTAGGTTATTTTTGTCTCCACTGCAGGAGCACAACCCTCTCTCATCTGCCGGAGACAGACGGAGGATTTGGCCTACACTCCCCGCGCTGGCCAGACGGGTTGGATAGGCCTGATTGATGTTTTATAATATTCCCTTAGTCGCCTTGTACGACATCCACGGGAAGAGTTGGAATGATCCTATTCTACTCTACCGGAAACCACACTTACTGTAATGATGACGTATAATAATCATAATCAATGAATTCACATTATGCATTAGGGAACTGATGGGGCTACGACGTCACTGCAGTGCGTCAGGGATGCTGGCAGAGCTTGGAGTAGATAGCTTCTCTGGTATCATTAGAAAGCGTATCGCTTCCCTAATCCAATGGGTGAGGGGCAGCTCCAACAGTCTTCTGCAGACTCAAAACAAAACAGTAGTCTCTGAGGAGAAAAAACTGGCAAAGAGAAGATTCACACCCTATTAAACATAACAGTCCTTAGTTTCTCAAAGGTTGACTGTAAGAGGTTGCTAAGTGGGATAAGTGCACCTTGATATAGGAACTTTCTATAAAATAAGTAACTCAACTATATGTATGTATGTATGTAAACCCTTTATTGTACCAAAAATAACAACAACAACAATATAAAAATAGGAATTAAACTGTATACAAAGGCGGACTTATCCCACTTAGGGATCTCTATAAATCGAGAAGTTAATTATTATTATTATATACTCTTTATTACACAAATTGTAAAACTAAATACAGTTACAAAGTTTGTATATAAAGGCGGTGTTAAGTGAAAGAGGAAAAAGTTGTATTTTATTTCGTAGTGTTCAATAAATTTTCCTTTAATATTCGTATAAGTCCGGATAGTGTTCAAGTCAGTGTGGAAATAGCCCCGGCTCCGGTTTTGATAGCATGGCACCAAGCCAGAACCAACAAGTACCTATTTGAAGCAATAATGGCCTTTCTTGTATGCAAATCTAACGTCTGCCTATGGTTTTGCTAGTATAAAGTCTAGTCACTAGAGATTTGGCTCTATATACTTAGTTACTTTCACCTTTTTAAGGTTCTGTCAAAACTGATGCACTTTTACAGTCATAAATTGACCGAAAACATGGGGCAGGGCTGTAAAAATACATTTTCCGAGAAATATCCTACTAATATTATACACGCAAAAGTTTGTAAGTATGGATGGATGTTTGTTACTCTTTCACGTAAAAACTACTGAATGGATTTTAATGAAACTTTACAGTAATATAGCTTCAGAATAACACATAGGCTACAATTTATAAAGATATTGTGTGAATTGGCCAAAATATCAAGAAAGTAGGAACAAATCTACCATCTGCGAGCTATAAAATTAAATTTTTAATGTCACAATATTAGTTCTTTTCTACGCCACGCTAATATAAGCTACTCGAAATACTAATCCTGCGCAGACGAAGTAACGGGCACCAACTAGTCTAACAATAAAAATAAATTGGTTGACGGAACCCGCAAATTGTCAGGTTTGTCTATTTAGTTATACTCTCACATCTAGATGTATTATGTTCTAAATTATAATTTGTGCAGTGTTTTGTTTTTATCAGATAATTATATTCTAACTAGCTTTTGCCTGCGACTTCGTCCGCGTAGGTTTCGATATTTAAACATCTTCACTGCTTTTAACGATTAATTTAGTTTCCCATAGGAATTAGATGTTTTTTTGGGATAAAAACTATTCTATGTTCTAGTCCAGGACCTAACCTATATGTGTGCCAAGTTTCATCCCGATCCGTCCAGTGGTTGAAGCGTGATTGAGTAACAAACATCCAAATATTCACTTATTCTGTGACTTTGTGCACGATGTACATACACTATACCGATTTTTAGATAAAAGTCTTGAACCGAAAGAAATGGGATAGGGCTGTTACCAAACACAGCCTCAAGATATTTTACCGTGTCAATGGCACTCGAGAGAAGGGGCGACACATCGTGAGCACGATATATTACAGAATCGGTCTTATCGGGGCACGCGTCGACTTTAACTCTGCCTTCTTGTATGCGCACCTCGACTGATCTGTAAGTGGTTTATATTTTATAACGTTTGTGAATCGTCCTTTATTTATTTACTAGCTGTTGCCCGGGACTTCGTCCGAGTGGACAACTTAACATTATACGTTATTATGTATTACTAAATCCTTAAAGAAATCTATTAATCTGGTTATGCATTGAAAATATTCTAGTACATAAAATTAGCCTGCCGACGGCGGTTCCGCCCGTTGGACTACAGAATTAATGTTTTTTTGAAATAAAGTTGACATATACTTCATGTTTATCATATTCATGGATTAAAAGATTATCATACACATACGTACCTATATTTTGTATAATTATTTATATTTTTTATGTTTTAATATTGTGCAAGAAGTTAGGTGTTTTTATTTTATTTAAAAAAAATCGCAGGTGTTGTACCCTTTTCGCTTCTCCCAATTTTGTTTCCTCATGCCCTTCCCACCACTTTGGAAATCCCTTCCCCCACCCCTTATTTTATTTAACAATTTATTGCACACGCGAAAGAAAATATCATAAAAACAATAAAAGTAAGGAAAAAAATAACATGTACAAATGGTAATGCTTATCTCTTTAAGAGATTTCTGCCAGCCTACCAGCGATAGAGAAAATTCGTGAAAGGGCAGACATGTGTGTAAATACATAACAAACGATACTAAATAAACATTCAAACTACACATACTTCTACAAAATATATAATACAACTTAGAATATATATAATAATAATATATACACTTGTCTAATCCAAATTAGGATTACCTCCTGTGCTATGGGAATTGAACAAGGATTGGACAATTCACAAATATAACATCCAGAACGGGACCAGCTTATACAAATTGTACAAAGTTGACTGTCCCAGTGGGAATCGAACCCGCGACTTCTGGCGCTCGCGTCCAATGACCAAGCCACTAGGCCAACGAGGCTGTCTATACATACATACATACACACACTCAAATAAATACATAAGTATGTATCAATAGATACTTGTACTGTTCTGCTCAGCTGAGACAGGCAGTGGATGGATGGAATAGAATAGGAAATGTATTCATGGCTACAACACATACAAATATATGAGAAACAAACTTATGAAGCATAATTATTTTATATATTTATCTGAGTACCTATATTTATATAATTAATAACTTACTAAAACTGCAGCAAGTACAGGAATGTCTAACTCTAACTCTACTCTACAGCAGGCCACCTTAAAGTACATGCAACTAGCCCTAGAACAGGCCAAGGTCTTTTTAGGCTGTTACTGCCACACCATGTCTCGTTTATATACGCTTGCCCAAATAGGAGTGTGTACCTATAACTATGGTGTAATATATTGTCTGTGATTGTTGTTTACTAAATAAAATAAAATAAATAATATACACAAACTAACAATTCAAAGTAATTTAACATACATACATAACACTCACGCCCTGGTTCCAGAGGGGTAGGCTGAGACTATGCATCGCCTTTGCGCGATTCAACGTCGATGCGACTTTCCTTCGTCCACTTTTCGCTCCGTGATACCACTTGGCGTGATGTGTAGCGAACAACATCGCCGTCTCCGTATTGAGAATATTAATGTAATCATAATGTCAACCCTTAGACGTCCACTGCTGGACATAGACATTCCCAGATGAACGCCACCACACCCGGTCCTTCGCCCTCCATCCAGCCACTTCCGGCCACCTTCTTCAGGTCCGTCGGTCCACTGGCAGGGCGGGACGTTTACCAGAACTAGTCACGTGATCCGTTAGAGAGTACAAAATTGCTATTTAGTATGACGGAAATTATCCGAAATGCTTAAGAAGTAGGTCCGATAAGAAAACCGATTCAGCCTATGTACGTGCGAAAAACAAAACCTTTCTTTTGACTTCGCCGTAGTCAGGTAAAACATAAATAAATAAAAATAAATATCTCAGACATTCACACCAATTATCCAGTCCCAAACTAGGCATAGCCTGTGGTATGGTTACTAGATAACGGATACACATACTTAAATAAATATATAAACAACCAAGACTTGGGTACAAACATTCATATTCATCATACGAACATTTGCCCCTAGCGGGATTCGAACCCGCAACCTCCGGCGTGTTAGTCCGAGAGCTACTCGTTCCGCTACGGAGGTCGTCAATGTAGTCATGATGTAGTTTCAGTGTAAAACGACAGTAGTCCCTTCAAATAAGTATGAAATACTCCGTCAAAATATAGTCCTAGCTTGGAATTGTCATTACATGATATTATTCAAACTTATTCAGACTTTTTCGCATTTCCCATTTCCATGGCGTGGCAGTCTGCCAGTGTCAACAAGTCGCACAATGAGGCGTCATATCGTACATAACACTATGTATGGTTGTTTATACGAATGACGGAGGAAAATGCCGAGTTTGCCTTTGTGTTTTTGCCTGTTATTTGCGACCGCGAAAAATATGACGACAGAGTTGGAAACACTGTGCATATTTAGGCTAGGTTTTTAGACTGATTTAGATCCGTATTAATCTGCATTTTAGTCGCTGCTACTCTAGCTACTCAATTGGATGGCTAGGTAGTTCATTAAATGTCGCCATTCAAGTGAATTTGAATTATACCAGACACGGGCTGCATCGTTACCTTGTGTATTATAAGATCATTACTGCGATCACTCCTGCCATGCGGGGTGATTATGACAAATCCCCAAATGGACAGCCCACTAAGAGTGGTTTTCTATTGGGGAGGTTCAGCGGTGGATGTATTTATCTGATGATTGTATAATCAAATTAATATTCATTGATAAATATGTGAAGCAAAGTTCAGAAATCTCTGTTATATAAAATGAAGATTTCCTGAATTATTAGAACAGTGGAGATAAATGGAAAAGTATCCCCCCTAGTAGAAAAGAGTGGAAAAAAATTCCGTTCTCCCCTGCTCACTGGGACAGACCAGTAGGGATATGTGGAATAGGCCAAATCAATTGCCAAAATTCGATAATGGCTCGACCAAATTGATAATTTTTTTTTGCCTCAATACTGGGATGGTTTAGAAAAAAAGCAACAGCTGAAAAATCGAAAAAATCTATATTTTTGATTGAGTAAGCCGATTGCGATGAGCTTCACTAAATTTGGAGCGAGGGTAAGAGGTGGCGGTGGCAGTGGCTATGGGAGCCGGGGCGGGAGCGGGAGTGGGGAATAATTCTGTAGTCCACGCGAGCGGAGCCGCGGGAACAGCTAGTGAGACCTAAAAATAACTTAATCAAAACTTGAACGTAATTAATTAAACAAGAAAATTAGGTTAACAAAAGAAAGAATCAAAGTAAAAATGAAAGCAAAAAGGACTAATCAAGTAACAGCACTAAGTACCTACCTTCAATTAGCTAATTAAACAAACTTTTGTTTCCTTTTGTGTTATATTTAACATCTAGAAAACGCAGTGGAAAAAGTTGGCCTTCTATTTCGCAAAGTCCCTTATTCGATTCCTGGTCGTGCCATATTATTGCCGAGGTCCTACTCGTCTTATAGTAAAAATCTTATAAATCTCTAGTAAAAATAAATCTAACTTAAAAAATACTACATTTGTTTTGATTTTTTTTCTTTAAAATGGTTCAATATTCTTTTTTACGAAATTTGACATGAGTATCAAGGAACTCGCATCATGTCAGAACTTAGACGTCCACTGCGAGACATAGGCCTTCCCTACCACACGCGGTCCTCCGCTTTTCACACCCAGACTCTTCCGGCCACTTGCAGATGTGGCCGGCCTGCTGCCACTTCAGCTTACTAATCCTAAGTAGTATTTTGTAAGTTAGACAGATCATTCTTTACTGGAGTACAGAATTGTACGGATAAATTATTACACTGCACGTATACGATATTGAGTAATTAAAGTAGTAACAGTTAACACTAGTTTAATGCATAATTCTCTCTCAAACTTACGAACAGCCAGGCTTTGCAATTAATTTAAGTAACTCCGACACAAATGGCGCAAAATGGCGCAAAATGGTGCAAAATGTTCGCGCTTTCACTACTGGGACCTGCCAGCTCCGAACGGTCCGAGCATCGCTGTTATTACCTGGCTCACTGCCAGGGATTTCCATCTTAGAGGTGGGGCTTGGTAGCGAATCTAGTGGGGGTCATGACCTCATTGTAATTAGAACAAAATAGTAGACCTGTTACCATAAATACATGCCGTTTGGTTCTCGGTTTAGAATAGGGCTACTCCCAATCTTTCCGGGGGTGTCTTCAAGGTGACTAAGACATTGCACCAGGGAGAGGCTGCAGCGTTCTCTTGTGCATATTAACATCATTACTGTGATCTCCAATCCGCCTGCCAAACGTGGTGTTGTGGCAAATCCCCCAATAATCATAATTATATTTATTGGTAACAAAATTACAAGTCAAAAATGTTTTTAACAATTAATGTCACATAGGTAACAGATAATAATTAATAAATAATGTCATAAATTCACAAATGTCAAGTAACATACTTTGAAACATCTTTCAGGAGTTCGTCAACTGAGTAATATGCCTTAGCTATAAGAATTTTTTTAAATTATTTTTAAATATGCTGGTGGACTTATGTTTAGCAGTATTTCGGCTGATGAACCAACTGAGACCCCCAATCGAAGCCGAAATCCATGCCTGGCGGAAAGTTTCGTATTTTTATCGTAAATTATTTACTATCATTTAAAATGCAGGACCCTACATTGGATTGAAAATCGAAGGATCTACAAGTTGATACATTTTAGATAACTACAGGAATGCCTTGCTTCGTCTGTGTTTTCCCTGAAGGGCCTGATTGAGTACATACGTCAAGATGCCAGTTTCGTACTAAATTGGATTAAATTGCTGAAGTACCAGAGACTGGGCCACATCTGAGGCAGAACTGACGGCTGTTGGAGTCAAATAGACCGGCGTCGATCTCAAGAAGGTGGCCGAAAGCGGCTGGATGCGGAGGGTGGAGGATCGGGTGTAGTGGGTGGGTAATGCTTGAACGGCTTCTAACATTATAAACTACTATTAACTTAATTAAGCAGAGAATACCTACATAGAGAGTAACTCAACATGGAGGCAGCGATGTTGTTCGCAACACATCACGTCAAGGGGTATCATGGAGCAAAAAACGGGTGAAGAAAAGACGCTTTGCGACAAAGGATTGCACAAAGTGGCGATACATCGTCTCTGCCTACCCCTCTGGGACCAAAACGTGAGCATTAATGTATGTAAGCAGAGAATGCGCGCTTGTTTGACCTGGAAAAGGTAACTCACAACATGTTACCGAAATAACTTTACAGCACAGCGTTCACTGTGCGTTTGTCCAAAGTTAGATTACATTCGAAAAGTTTCAACTTTTTGAAATGTTTTTTGGCCGTTCGGGAGACGTGACCAGAAATGCTGATGAACTGTCTGTGTTTAACGTCATCTACTATATTCAATCCATTTTTTTTCTATTTAATTTCATCATGTCAGACCTTAGACGTTCACTACTTTCACTACTGGAAAAGCCGATCCAGCCACTTCCGGCCACCTCCTTCAGGTCGTCGGTCCATCTGGCAGCGGGGCGTCCCACCCTGCGCGTGCTGATCCGCGGTCTCCACTCCAGAACTCGTCTGCCCCAACGGCCGTCGGTTCTGCGACAGATGTTACCCGCCCTATGCCCGCACGAATACTTAATAAGTAACAGTTAAAAATTAAGTAAAAAGTAATCAGAATATTTACTTCACAGATATTTATTTATAGTGCAAACTAAACTCTATTTGGTCTAATACATACTGAACTCATAATAGATTTTCTGCCTGTTATTATTTAAAAGTAACTTAGTAAGTCGCGTTAGAAATTTCATACTCAAAATAAGTAGGCAAATACACGAGAACAAATGAATACGGCAAAGAATGCTTTGATTAAACATTCCTTTGATGCCCGTGCGAAAAATGTTGAACCGAGGGTAATCAATTAACGCGAGAATATTTGTTTTCCATCAAATAAAAGCAAATTAAGTTTTTTAGCAACACTGTTACAAATGTTATTAATAAAGATAACTTACTATTAATACTCAAAATGCCTGAAGAGAAATAAAGGCCCCAGTACACATTGGCCCATTCTGGCCCAGTGCAGGCCATCGCCATTGTATACACGGGGCAATGGGGCATGATGGCGGACAATTACCAATGGGCCAGGCATCGTGGCGCGCAATGGCGAAGTTGTCGGTTTTTCGGACACCCTTCAAAGGAAGCGTGGCGAAGCCTGGCCGGTGGTGTTCACACAGTCGCCCATTGTTCAGTTCGTCACCGACAGGGTGGTGCGCGTTTTTTAATGGAGAATTGTTCAATTTGTAATTGAGAAGTAGGTACTGAGTAGTTGTATTGAATTTGTTTGAATAGTAATGAATGGATAATTGTAATGAATGAGTTGATCGTGAATGTGACTTAGACTTAATTATTTATCTCTCCTTGTTTACTTCTCTTCGAAATTACGTCAGTAAATCTTTTCATTATCACATCAAAATATGTATCTATAGTTCTCACCCCATTACCTCTTGTGTTTCGAGCTCGAGGCAGGACCGAATCTAGTCTACATCTATTTTTAACTAAGGTATCCCAGAAGATGTCTATTCACTCTTCCTTTATAAAGACCCAAATTGTATTTGTACGGAAATACCAAAGCTGGCATTCCTTAGCAGTTCGCGTTATGAAAGAGGAAGCAAAACGCTTCGTGCTAGAGTGTGGTATGTCTAATACATCAGGATGACATGCCTGGTAGTCCGATGATGGAATTGAGATGGGGGAATCCAATCGTGCAATTCCTGGGCACATTCCTCAAAATGTAACCTATAGAAAACCGAAAGACAGGCCACTCAGCGACGATGTAACTTGGTATTTACCAGAGCATCGTCGCCAATGAGCCTTCTATATATTTCTACATATTATATATTTCATCCATTATTCATTTATATTGGCCTGTCGTAATTACCAGAAGATACAGTATAATTTCTCACAAAAAAAACATAATATTCTAGAATAAAATGTAAAACGAAGAGACGTGAAACTAGGTCTAATTTTACTTGAAAAGTAGAAAAATTATTGCCTAAAAATACATTTTACATAAAATACTAATATACACTTGTCTAACCTCAAATTAGGATTTTCTCCTGTGCTATGGTAATTAAACAAGGATAGGAAATTCACAAATATAACATCCAGACCGGGACCAACTTGTACAAAGTTGTCTGTCCCCAGTGGGAATCAAACCCACGACCTCTGGCGCTCAAGTCCAATGACCAACGAGGCAGTGAAAAAAATTACATGATTTAAAACAATTACCAGATGTGAAAACAGAATAAATACCTAGATCTCAATAGAATTAACCTGTTATGTTATGAAACTGTTATCTAAATCCGGCACTGGATTAAAGCAGTAATTCATCAGGGCTGTACCCAACTAACTTTACCAATTAAATCATAACTAAGACGAGGCTTTACTCAAGCGTGAATTAGTTTGGCAGCGTACAGTTGGAAGCAAAACATTAAGTTTGCTACATAAGTAGCTTTGGCACGCGACTGTACTTATTAAAGGTAGGGTTTCCGGAACTACTTATTAATACTACTCCCATTCTTCTTATAAGTTTCGATAAATGCAGTTGTAAATAGAATCTATTAAATAAAAACTTAAACTTTGCGAGTCTGTACATTGAATGTATTTGCATTTATTGGGGATAAATAATAGAACACAATAAGATTATTTTACAAATTCTTGTCTGTTTGCCTGTTAGTTTGTGCACGCATCACTTAAAAACTACTGAACCGATTTCGATGGACTTTTCACATAAACATAGGGCTTAACTCAGAGTAACATATAGGCTTTAATCAAAAGTAACGGACATTTTTAGTTTTCAAATACATGAGCGATGAGTTTGGACTACATTTGGAGCTGTAGTGGGAGTGGTAGTGGTAGTGGGCGTAAGCGTGGGCGTGGGGGAGGAGGGGGCCTTATCAATTGCCCTCGCAATTGAATCCCCCTCTTGTTATTATGAATCTTGAACGTCACAGAAAATTGTAAAATATCATTGGCTCTTTCACCTATCAAAATATCTCTTTATTACTCCTCATCTTTGAGACAAGAATTGACAGCCGCTGTCAATCATCTAAATCACTTCAGCTAAGCTTCAAATAAATGCCGTTTGAGTTTACTGTTATAACTCATGTTTAATATTTAGGGTATTCGAAATAGACTTGTATAATTGTTAGTAAATTTTTTTATGTTTATGCAGATCCAATCATATCATCATCAGGTTTTTTTTATCAGGTTATTTTTGTCTACACTGCAGGAGCACAACCCTGTCTCATCTGCCGGAGACAGATTTGGCCTACACTCCCCGCGCTGGCCAGACGGGTTGGGGAGGCCGCTGGCCAGACGGGTTGGGGAGGAGAATCATATCGAGGGCATCAAACTGAAAGGGCGTATCTACAGATTTTCCAAAATATACTTTTTACGGTGCATGTCCCTGTTTTTTAGCTCTACAACATACTAAAATCGTAGGCTTAACGGCGAAGGGCGTAACAGTGCTCAATGAACCTAAGCAATAAATAAAGTAAAATAAAAAGTTATCAATGATTAACTTTTAGTTAAACATTTGCATTATTGCGCAATCCAATGTCGGAAAGCGACTTTCCTTCGCCCGATTTTCGCTCCGTGATACCCCTTGACGTGATGTGTTGAGAACAACATCGCCGCCTTCGTGTTGAGGTACCACGATTATCTAGGGAAATAATTGTCCACCTCGTCAGAGCCCCGCATGACTATGACCGGGCACTATTACTCCGTAAGGGTAATAGTGCCCGGAGTTCGCTCAACTCCGGCCAGGCTAGCCCCTGGACACGCATCCATCGCCACGGCAGACCTTGGATTGGCGGACGGGACAGGGTTCGGGGCGAGAAAGACAGGAAATGGGGGTATGAGTAAGGAATAAGGTATAGGTTAGGAATGGGATACCGCTATAACGGAAGGATAGGACCGATACATGTGATTGCATTCGTACAAAGAAGACGTTTACAAAATGTATGACGCCCCGACCAAGACCTTGTACAATGTTTTTATTAAGGCACTAGCTGTGCCCGCGGCTTCGAATCGGCTGTGAACTACAGAATCCGCTCCCCTTCCTGCTCCCGCTCCCGCTCCCCTTCCTGCTCCCGCTCCCGCTCCCCCTCCACGCCCACGCCTACGCCCACTACCACTACCACTCCCACTACAGCTCCAAATGTAGTCCAAACTCATCGCTCATGTATTTGAAAACTAAAAATGTCCGTTACTTTTGATTAAAGCCTATATGTTACTCTGAGTTAAGCCCTATGTTTCTGTGAAAAGTCTAGTGAAATCGGTTCAGTAGTTTTTAAGTGATGCGTGCACAAACTAACAAACAAAAATGATTGATTACCTTTACTTAGATCTCCCAATTTTGTTTTGTTTGCAAATATCTTCAATGTACAGACACGCGAAGTTTACGGTTTTATTTATTAGAATTGGATATAACATCAGCCTATTGACCTCAATTAGGGATATGGGCACAACCATCGTGCCTAACTGGGCTATATTCTATAGCTTTATTACGCCCCGTGACATTTTCCGTAGTATTAAAGTCAATCAACATGACACTTCAAGTAATGAATATAACGGTGTCATGTGCTACGTCGGGATACCGACATAAAATATGACCCCTATAGTATAGTAGGGCAAATTGCCAGCAGTCGGTGGGCTATAACAAGTTCCCTTCTCGTTTATGAGCTGGCACACAGCCAATATTGCGATCACATCAACAAGTACATGGAGACTGGAATTGGGGGAGGGGGTAATAATGGGGGATGAGAGCCCGTTTTAGTTGTTTTCGGAGTTGTTGGGGGGTGGGAGGGGGGGGGGGATGCTGAAAGTGTTTTTCGCTGGAGCTTGGTTGTAATAACATGATTATTGATTACTATAAGGTCACGACCTTGGATAAGCTAAAAAAGATGTAGATTGGCAAGAAAGATTTGATGGTATGCCCTACATACATATGACCCGACACGGGGACAAGGTCGGGTGACAGGAGTCGAATGTCATCAGCAGCCGAAATACGTCCACTGCTGGACATAAGCCTAATCCTCCCACTCGCACAGCAGCAGGAAATAAAGACTGTGATTACCTAATTATTGTTTGTATTTCATTTTATACAGATAACAGTTTAAATAAATAGATCAGGGGAGTTCTAGAATTTTGTTCAGAAATCCCCTTTACGTTTCCATTGAGCATCGGAAGGGATAACTGGACAAAAAGTCCAAAAATTCCATTCGCAGGGGATTTTAGGAGGGGATTAGGTACTGCCCTTTTGGTGGGAAGTCCATTGGTGGATTTGTTACAATCACCATGCTTGATCGGCGGGTTGGTAATCGCACTAATGATCTTAATATACACAGGAGAACATTGCAGCCCGTCCCTAGTGCAATCCCCTAGTCGCCTTGACGACATCCACGGGAATTGGGGGTGGCCCCTATTCTAAGACGGAAACCACACGGCTAAATGTCGGATAAGTTCCTCGCGTTGTTTCTGCTCCTCGTGCAAGCGAATGTAATATTAAATTAATGTATTGGGAATAGTTGGAGTGATCCTATTCTACTTTACCGGTAACCACACGGCAAATAACATATCAATATCTACAAAAATTCTTTACATGTACTCTACGTTTATCCCAAAATGTAAAAAAAAATTGCCACCCGTGCGCTAGTATGTTATTTTATTTATTCATTCTGAAACCTACAGTTAATTTACAAAAATATATAATACAGTATAATATAAATTAAACATTAGCCATTAACAGATTTCTAATATATAAACATAAAAATTATTGCATAGGGTAATAAAAGTAGATAAAAGTAGGAAGGAACAGAGAAAAAAAATTCAAATTGAAATTTACAACAAAATAGGAATAAATAAATTATCTACAATCTACGAGTACGTCGCAGTGAGAGTTGAGTGCTTTTTTTTATAATATAAAGTTACCTATTTGTAACTATTCTGGTGATTTATCAAGTTAAAACAATATTTAATTAATATAAACTTAACATTACAAAACAAACAAAAAAATATAAAACAAAAACTAACTATTATACACTACAAATAAAAAAATTTGTAACTTGTCTTTTCCCAAAATATGATTTTCTCATGTACGATTGAAATAGTCAAGGATAGAACAATTCACAATTGTAACTTGTGGAAAGTTGTCTGTAGCAGTCGGAATAATCCACAAACTCTAGCGCTCGACAGAGTGAATAAATACTCCAGCTATACCCACCAACTTCAACACAAAGCTCTCACCGTAAAATACCTCGGAAAGCCAAAGTATCAAGGAATTAAACCAAATACCTAGACACTCGTCAATACCTTTCACTTCAAACGAAAATGACCACTTACAACCCACCTTTTTGCTTTAACGAAAAAAAGGCTTCAACAAAACAAATGAAACTTTTTGTTCGTAAAAAAAGGTCTGGAGAATTGACTAATCGCGGCATCTACAAGGCCAGGGTTGTATTTAGGGTAAGTATCGTCTACTCGAAATAGCCGCCCCAAACTCCAGTATTATAATGGGCTTGATTCTGAAGGTACAATGTTAAAATTTAACAGCACTAAAACTGTTGCTATCCTTGTCACACAATATTATGAAGATAAAGACGAAACCAATTATAGCGCTGTCACATTAAAAAACAACTTTGTAAGAAAGCCTATTATAAAATAAACGATTATTTGAATGACAAAGATGCCTGGTACTAATGTTAGTTCAGCTTCGCAAAATCTTTATTAATTGTATGCAAACTTGTTTTTAAAAGATGTGTTGCGTGAAGTTTGTTGCGCCGTTTCTTTTTCACAGCGCTAACACCTAGGAAGCGGTAGTCGATAAAAAAATTACATATATTAATGTACCAAGTGTACTCATATGCAATAAATGATTTTGACTTTGACTTTAAAATATACGTTGATTCAAATCACCTCCATTTTAAATTTTTAGTAAATACCAATCTAGCTCGCTGAGTAAAAATAAATAAATATCTAACTAAATAAAAAGATCAAACTGTTATTAATTATTATATGATTAAGGCCGGCGATATACGGCGATAAGGCCGCATTTGTACACTTTCCAAAAATTTGTACCTATTTTATTGTTATCCTTAATTTGTGTGCACTAGAGAGTTTATCTATCTACAGTAGTGAATATTTTGCCGCCCCAGATATAATACCAACCTGTTCTATAGTGGGTTGTAACCCAGAGCGGTAATATATCTGGGGCGGCAAATCCCAGTCAGCTAAGTTTTCTTATTGTATGACGGTACTCAACAACCCAATTGGTTTCGTCATATTTCCCCGACCAAAGTTTTGCGACCCGACCCGGCAAGTGGCCCGGTAAATACATCTATGTCTTAACAAAGGCTATGTCGTGTAAACAGGATGTCTCATTTTCGTTCTATCTACAAGGATTTACGTTGAGACGTTGACTGGTGGATGGATTTATGTTGGTCGTACCGTGAGGTGCTGAAGTGAACGATTTATTTCTAGCTTTTTCACTGGCAGCGCTGCTCTAGGGTTTTTTCTTTATTGCTCAGCTCTTGTGAGTTATGCAATGGAGAGAGATAACTTAGGTGCACATAGAGTATTGCTGTTGTTGAAAATAATTAGCCAGGCAACACAGCAGTTTAAGAACTCACCTATAAATACCTAGTAATATATATCTTTGCAAAAATTTAAGTATCTGCTGTTAGTCTAGATGTTTATTTATCACATGACCAGTTAGGGAGTACAATTTCAAGCTATGCTTTTCGGTACATGAGTTCCACTCCAGAACTCGTCTACCCAAGCTGTTATCGGTTCAACGACTTCTGTGTTCTATCCACTGCCATCTTAGGGAACGTACCTAAACTACGTGACAAATTTTTTACAACTTTTTACCCCCCTCCCCCCCCCCCCCCGGTTACCACTCGTGGTATATATATGCCGTTACCCCCCTCCCCCTCTAGTTTTCACGTAGTAATTCATAAATATGGTTGTAAACTATTTTTTGCAAACAGAAAGTTGAAAATTTTTATAATTTGAGTCATATTTGTCTTTATTAATACGGCGCTTGCCGCGTAACGCCAGGAGTGCGTGTTATACCTATAATTACAAGTAAAAAAATATATATATCAAGAAGAAAGAACTGTCAGGTTTCAATGCAACGATATATGCGTCAGTTTACATATTGACTACGTGACGATAACCTAAGCCGCCCAATCGTGGTATTTTGACCCCCCCCCCCCCCCCCTTGAACGTGTCACGTAGTATGGGTATGTTCCCTTAGGTCTTCGTTATCGTTAATTTTTCTTCTCAAAGTCAATCCGCGCATTCCTCTATAGTTAACTGCTGAGCAACTTTGAACTTTAGGATTACTCCCACTTGGTTCACGTTTACAGCGGCAAACCTTAAAAAGTTCTGATTACGAAAACAAAATGAAATTGCCTATATTACTCTCCATAAACAACCAATATTCGCTGATAAAACTTGGCATAGTTGAAATTTATTGGCGAAAAATTTCTATTGCTTTCGTACTGCTATAAAAAATGCACGTTGTTTTTTTTATATTTATTATCTTCATAAAAATATGCGCAGAGATGATTGGGGTTGGGGTTTTTGTAAAGAAGGCCTGATTTGATACCATACATTAATTTTTTTTTGTCAACTAATGGTATTTTGTCTTGGTTGCTGTCATCCTCATCATCAGCCTAAATACGTCCACTGCTGAACATAAGCCTCTCCAATAGTATGCCACTTTTGGTGCTCTGTCCATTCGGGGATTTTCCGTAAGCACCACGCTTGGCAGGCAGATTGATGAGTAATGATCATAATATACACAGAAAAACGCTTCTACCCGTCCCTGGTGCAATTCTTTAGTCGCTTTGACGACACCCACGGGAAGATTACGGGTGATCATATTCTAAGCCGGGAACCACGGCCAACGGTTGCTATAGCTAAAGCAATAATCGTTTGAAAAAAAAGTTATCGAGTTAACAAGTTGAGCCTTACAATACTTAGTTCAATCTGGGTGCGCTCGATCGTAAGGAAGATGCCTGTTCACGGTTAACCAGATCTTATTCAAATCATTATCATCAGCCTGAATATACGTCTACTGAAGAACATAAGCCTCCCCAAAGAATGCTACTTTTGGTGGGCTTTCCGTTGGAGGATTTGCCAAAATCACCACACTTGGCAGTTGAAATTAACAACTGCTTTTTTAGTTTAACATTTATAAACACCAGGCGACCACACTCCAGCTACGCCAACACTCCAAATTCTTCTTTTATTATATCAATTGTTTATTATTTCAGCAGAATTACATATCAACCGGATATTCGTAATATCCCGTTATCATAAGGTATTCCGAATTCACCACATTTCGGCGGAAACACAGATAACGCTTCGCTTGTTAGGATCAGTGAGAGAGGATATTGCTAAGCCCCTTTTGATCTTTTGGTCGGAGTTGTTTAGGAAAATGTATTTAAAAGCCTCGCAATAAAATCGTGTATCGCGAAAAATGGAAAATGTGAAATTCTAGCTGTCGCCCGCAACTTCGTCCGCGTGTTAGGGGTAGAGTTCCAAAAAAAAATACCTACTTCGTTTGAGAAACTTTTATGCAGAATTTCAAGTTTATATGTAGAGCCAGCGGTTTGAGCGGTGCTTTGGAATACGAAGAACGAAGATTACCGACATAGCCGAAAGGATTAGCAATCTGAAGTCCCAGTGGGCGGGCCACATATGTCGCAGGACTTATACTGCCGTTGGAGCAGACGAGTTCTGCAGTGATGACCGCGGACCGGCACACTTAGAGTTGGTCGCCCTGCCGCCAGAAGCACCGACGACCTGAGGAAGGTGGTCGGAAGGGCTGGATGCGGAGGACCGGTTGTAGTGGCGTTCATTGGGTAAGGCCTACGTTCAGTAGTGGACTTCTAATATTTTGTTTTTATATGACTTGTCTTTCAAAGTTTCTCTTGTTTCGTATTTTACGTCAAACATAATAGCAGACAATATGTTTAGAAACAAGCATATCCTATATAGGAAGCTGCGAGTTCGGTTCATTCTCGTGTAAAACAATGTTTTCCCAGGTTTTACTTTGTTCTTACCAGACCCGGATCTAGCATTTAAATTGGGGGGACCTAAAAGTTACGATACTTAGGATTGGAGGCCATAATGGACTGTAGAGTGAGAGATAGAGGTAGAGGACAGCATCCATGTCCTGGAATAGAATAGAATAGAATAGGTCATTTATTCATAGCTACGACACACACATACATGAGAAATAAACAGAACATAAATTAATAAATTACAATTTAAAAATAATCAAGGTACCTATGTGTCGCAGCAATAAAATGGCGCTGACTCAGCATAATGCTGCAGCACGCTACGCGAACTCCAGCGCTGGTATTCTGTCAGCACCAGGTCAAGTGACTTCACAGATTTAGTTTTTAAATAATGATAGATGATATTGGGTGATATTGAGATGAAATTGGTTAAAAGGAGATGAATGGAGGAGAATGCACAAACCAAGAGCATTATTAAAACGAAACTTTATTGTGAGCTATGATTTTGATACCGTTTCTAATTTCACTAAAAGTTGTGGTACTATCGGATATATCGGTAAACCTGTGTTAGAAGTTGAATATAAGTGCCTTTCTAAACTTCCGAAGTATACATACACTAACACCTATAATCAGAAACTATTATTTACTCCTGTGCTATGGGAATTAAATAAGGATAGGACAATTCACAAATATCCAAACCGGGATCAACTTGTACAAGCTGTATGTCCCCGACTTCTTGCGCTCAAATCCAATTACCACTATGCCGTTCTCTCTCTTGTCTTGCAAACACGAGAGAGAGGCATAGTCGTCAAATTCAAAATTCAAATTCAAATTAGATTTATTGTGATACACAAGTAAAAGGAGGTGTTTACAGTATGAGATTGAACACTGCGATCTGCCAATTTGGCGTACAACTGTGGCGTATATAAAGTACCTACTTAACAATAGATTTCATAAAGTATTACAAATTTTAAAACACTCACATACACACAATAACAATTCATTCTCAAATACAGTACACTATTTAAAATATATTTAATTTAATATTGGCCATGATGAATCAAAATTAATGAAATGATGAATGAAAAAATAATGTCAAACTATATTTAAAACTATATTTACATACGTCAGTATGGTTATAGATAGATACAGATTAAGTTATAGATTATAGATAAACATATTATGGAATATCTGACTCGAATTGTAGATCCCTTCGTCCCCCTTATTCTATTGATATAAGAATATACATAAGTTGGTTGATTATTGCAGCGTGGGGTTAAAACCCTACTGACTCCTTCCCTGAACCCGTCCTTTTCTTTACCAGTAGATCACTTTGTAAATTGATGAGATGTTTTAGAACCTTTTTATGTAAATTGCTTTTACTATCGCTGCCGCTATATAATGCTGATGACGTGTTCCGACATACTTATATGTAATAATTTTGTACGGGAACAGTACGTCCCAGATTAAATTTTTAGTAGAAGTACAAACTACGAATAAAAGTAATATTTCTTTATAAAAATTCTAATAATAATGGATATTAATATTATAGTATTGAAATGGAGAGTAAGGTCAGAGTTTTTCAGTTTTTATTGTAATTGACGGCAGTGTGGTTGCCGGCATAGAATAGGGCCACCCCCAACCTTCCTGTGGGTGTCGTCAAGACGACCAAAGGATTGCACCAGGGACGGGCACATTGTACAGGGGATACAATTGTAGATACCGATTTTTAGGTAAATTCTAAGTACAGTTTTATAAAGTAATATAAAAACACGTCACAGCAAGAAGACGTTCTCCAGCTCGCCTGTGTACGGCATGGTTCCCAGGATACTGGCGGCGTTACCTCGCTGGATCGCTAGGCATAGCCTTTGCGTGAGGTACGCGCCAACCCTGGGGTCTTCGGAGGCGAGGACCAGTCGAGTCAAAATATCACGTTTTAGAGATTCTAGATAGGAAAGGCTATTTTTACTCGGTGTAAAGAGCGGGTTCCTACCTAAAAGTCTACTAACAGTAACCAGAAAAGATAAAATATTAGTTAGAATACAAAAATTGTCACCTAAATAAATTGTGGGGCGACGTGACGCCACGTAGTCGAGTTACGACGTAACAAGTCGTAAATAGGGATCGGCGAAATAAAGAAAAATTACTCCCTTCTGTATGAAGATTGACAAAGTTTGTGGGCGACTAGAGTCCGAGAAGTGTTTCGCTGCCGAATTATATCGCCATTTCGATACCTCCAATGAACACAACGCTGACTTAAATTAGGGCCAATTTTGTTTTTATCAAAATCGAGTCATCATATATGGTTTTTTTTTTATTTACAGTATATCATATTCCTTTGACTATGTAATTTATTAATATTTTAAAAATCCTAATTTTAATTTAACTTATATATAGGTAAGTGTAATATTAGACTAGTATAATTATATAACCATATAATTAACCTAACACAAACTAGGCATGCTGTCGTTGCCTATAATTGGGGTGGTATCTGGCCAATGTACAATTGTAAGATTCCCTAAGCAAAAATTGATGTACACTCTGTTGGTAACCTAATAAATAAAATAAAATTAAATTAAAAATAAATATCAGTAACAACGGGCGAGTCCCAATATTCGCGTCCTATAGGTATATATAGGATACAAAAATATCTGTGGATATTTTGAGAACATGCTCTGTAAATGAAAAACAATATATGATTTCGGTATTTTTTTTTCAATTAAGTCAAAAAATAACAAGTTACGACGCTTCCAAGGTATCCGAAAAACATGAGACTTCATGGACAATACATCGCGCGCGGCATAACGCCAAAAATACTGCTAGCTGAGATTAGCCACCATAGTAACTATTATTCCACTTACTAAGAATTTTCATCGGTGTAACATTATTGTTATTGGTTGCTTTTAATAGATGGGCACCAAGTTCCATATGAAAACGCCTTACCATGCTCTGGGTAAGCCGCGTAAACAATACTTTTCAATCATTTAATCGACGCCATCACAGACTGTTTAGTTAGAAGAATGGAACAAAGATTTTTATTTGGCTGAGAAAAATCAACACCAACGAAATATTATCAACAAAAACCTCTAAGAACATACAGTATGTCCTGTAAATATGCTTCCATATCGAAACAGAGGTCAAGCGTGAATTTTCATGTTCTTACCGTTTTACCGAGATATTACTGGTTTCTCCTTTATTTTTTGAGTGAGTGAGGCTAGTGAGGTGTGTCAGGAACGCGTAAAGTGGCGATACATCGTTTCTGCCTATCTCTCTGGGACCAAGACGATTTTTTTTACCAAAATCAGTAATTTGCAAATTTTTACCAAAAAACCTGTGACTTGCAAATGGTCCTGTCCTTGTTATATTACCATATATAGTACAAGGTATTCTTCATACGTTTCTAATATGTAAAATGAACGTTTTATTTATTGATACTTCGGTTTTAAATGTATTACTTGAAACCAATGTTTATATAGGTATCTACTGAAAATAAAGATATGCTTAATTTCGACTTTCGGTTTCGGTTTTCCGTCGAAAGAAAACGCGACTTTCTTACACTAGACCCAAAGTTTCTTTGGGCTCGTTGAGATGGAATGATGGATGGGCGAAGTTCGGACAACTAAAGATTTACGTCAAATCTGATGTAATTTCGGGAGAAATCACAAAAATCAGGTAAAAGCCAGAACTATGCTAGTTAGTGGCTTTGTTCTCTACACAGAATATTCACGCCTTGGTCCCAGAGCTGTAGGCAGAGATGATGTATCGCCAGTTTGCGCGATCCTATCAAACGTTGCAAAACCAAGGAGTTTGTGGTCAAAAATCCTTTAAAATTTTTTTTCTTATATAATATACGTTCTAAATGTATACATATATCAGTAACTTGTAACGATTTTTGTCATTTTTTGACCCATTCTGCTATTCTAAGCAGCCTTAAAAGATATGTTCCAAAAAAAATATAGATAATGAACTGCTTATGGCACACAGATTAAAAATAACACGTCAGGTACATATTTAAGAAAAGTGTACCAATGTTGCCTTATCGCTTAAAGCGATCTCTTCCAGGCAACCTTTCCCAGGGAAAATAAGAAAAGCATACCGACAGAGTATTTCAGGTATAAGAAATGACATTTATAATTTTAGAACATAAATATATATTAAAAATACTACGTTTTGCTTATGCTTATAATATATAATACAATAATATATTCATCATCATCAGCCTATATACGTCCACTGCTGAACATAGGACTCCCATGTAAAATGCTGCTTTTGGTGGGCTATGAATAGGCAGATCCTACTAATATTATAAACGGGAAAGTTTGTAAGTTTGGATGGATGTTTGTTACTCTTGCACGCAAAAACTACTGATAGGATTTTAATGAAACTTTAAAATAATATAGCTTATACATCAGTATAACACATAGGCTACAATTTATAAAGATATTGTGTAAATTGTCCAAAATATCAAGTAAGTAGGAAAAAAACTACCATATCGAGTTTTAATGTCATAATGTTAGTTCTTTTCTACGCCACGCTAATATAAGCTACTCGAAATACTAATCTTGCGCAGACGAAGTCGCGGGCATCAGCTAGTTTGCCATAATTACCACGGTTGGTAGACGGAGTGGTGATCGCTGTAATAATCTTAATATACCTACACAGGCGAACACTACTGCCCATCCCTGCTGCAATCCCTTAGTCGCCATGACAACACCCACGGGAAGATTTGGGGTGGCCCTATTCTAAGCCGGGAACCACACGGCATCAATAATATATTACATGAGATTTATTAACAATTAACTTCGTCCGCGTGGACAACTTAACATCACAAATTATTATGTATTTCCCGTAGAAAATTTTCGGGAAAAAATATCCCGAAAAACCATACTTTGTGCTATTCCAGGACTTACTATACTATACTATAGGTGTGCCAAGTTTCATCCCGATCCATCCAGTGGTCGAAGCGTGATTGAGTAACAAAAATCCAAACATCTAAATATCCAAACATCCAAACTTTCACATATATTAGAAGGAATTAGGATAATACTATTATATATTACATAAAATATACATAATCAGGTATATCTACTTGGAAGAGAATTCCATAAACGTAATGCTGTAAAAAAGTACTTGTAGTAAATTGAACGCTAACATTGTTTTTTTTCTTCTATTTTCAGGTAAGTTTCTCGTTAAGACATTCGGTCCACGTCTGGTAAGAAACGCATTATTATTCTATTCTGTGACAACGATGGCGTCAGACAAAAGAAATCATGACAACAAAGAAGAAATATCGCGACAAGAGCGGAATATAATATGTGAGTAGAATAATATGGTATCATGTGTGAGTTGGGAAAAAATCAGAGTATTTAAGACGTATCTAGTCGCACTATCTTTTTTATTATTTATTAGATGTTGCCTGCGACTTCGTCCGCGTGGACAACTTAGCATCACAAATTATTTTATATTTTCCGTAGGAATGGGATGTTTTTTCGAGATAAATAAATATGTCAGACATTCACATCAATTATCCAGTCCCAAACTAGGCAGAGCCTGTGGTATGGTTACTAGATAACGGATATCTATACATATAATAAAAGAGTAGAAAAAACAAAAGAAAAGCGAATCTGTACATTGAAGTTAAAAAAAAAATTTCACTGCCCGGACGTTACTGAAGACCAGTAGAGTCCAAAAATATAATTAAAAAAATTCTTATCTGTCTGTATGTATGTATGTATGTACGGGCTAATCTTGGAAACTGCTGAACAGAATTTGACGGCGTTTTCACTGTTTAATAGCTTTGAGTTCGTGCCTCATACTGGTATAAGTCATATCTCATTAAAATGTCAGGATGCTGATATACAAGTTGACCTCTCATTTCATATCATTTGTATGAAAGTGTAGTTCAACATTACTGGTCGAAGAAGCAAGAACTTGACAGAAAGTGACAGAGATGTTTTAAAGCTCATTTATAGATTTATTTTAGCTGATGTATTTCAGGTATTTCCACAAGTCTCGATACAAAAAGTTCGCTATTCGATAATTAGTGGCCCTGTATTAGACCGGTGATCGTCGACAATGTCAATATCGAAGCTGTTCAGGAGTACGTCTGCCTAGGACAGACAATATAGTTGGGTAGGATCAATTTCAAAAGCTGACAGAAGAATCCAATTAGGGTGGGCAGTATTCGGAAAACTGCGTCAAGTCTTTACGTCACCTATTCCACAATGTTTAAAGACAAAAATCTTTAATCAGTGCGTCCTGCCTGTCATGATTACAGCGCGGAGACGTGGACACTGATGGTGGGCCTGATCCACAAGATTCAAGTGGCTCTGCGAGCTATAGAGAGGGCAATGCTCGGGGTCTCTATGAGGGATATGATTCGTAATGAGGAGATCCTATGAATAACGAAGGTGACCGACGGGTGGGACGCCCTGCCGCCAGGTATATGGACGACCTGAAGATGGTGGCCGGAAGCGGCTGGATCTGTAGGGCGTTGTGGCATTCATTGGGGAAGGCATGTCCAGCAGTTTGACAGACATTTTGTTGTACAGTTAATTGGATATGCAACATAGGAAGGGAATAGGAGTGGTAGGAAGTCGGATGGAAAAGAATAGAGGGATTAGCGTAAGAGAGGAAATATGAGGGGGCAGTGGTAAATAAAGGGTGTAGGAAGGGGTGGGTTAAGGGAAGGGGGAGAGGTAGGAGTAGGGAGAGGGAAGGGGTGGGAGAAAGGGTTTTCAACGTTGTGGGAAGGGGATGGAGAAGGAAAGAAAGAAAGGGTATGGAAAGGACAAATTGGAGGGGGGAGGGTAAGGAAATATCACCTAATTTGCACAATATTAAAATATAATTTTTTTTATTGATTATATGATAATCTTTTAATTCATGATAAATGTAAATGTCAACTTTATTTAAAAAAAAACGGCCAAGTGCGAGTCGGACTCGCCCATGAAGGGTTCCGTAGCAGCAAGTAACATAATATAAAAGTTATTGTAGTTCGTTGTAACTTTGATCGATGTTTTAATAATAGTTTTGTGGTTTATGATTTATGACGTATTAAAAAAAACTTTTTACTAGATCTTGTTCAAACCAATTTTCGGTGGAAGTTTGTATGGCAATGTACATCATATTTTTTTTTAGTTTTATCATTCTCTTATTTTAGAAGTTACAGGGGGGGGGGACACACACATTTTACCACTTTGGAAGTGTCTCTCGCGCAAAGTATTCAGTTTAGAAAAAAATGATATTAGAAACCTCAATATCATTTTTGAAGACCTATCCACACGTATGGGTTTGATGAAAAAAAATTTTGAGTTTCAGTTCTAAGCATGGGGAACCCCCAAAATTTAATGTTTTTTTTTCTATTTTTGTGTGAAAATCTTAATGCGGTTCACAGAATACATCCACTTACCAAATTTCAATAGTAAGTTCTTATAGTTTCGGAATAAAGTAGCTGTGACATACGGACGGACAGACAGACAAGACATGACGAATCCATAAGGGTTCCGTTTTTTGCCATTTGGCTACGGAAACCTAAAAACTGTGGTCCAATGGGCGAAACCGCCGCCGGAACGCTAATTTTTACCCGACTTCAAAAAAGGAGGTTTTTTATGTATATTAATATTTTTAATGCATAACCAGATTAATAGATTTCTTTTAGGATTTAGTAACACGTAATACATAAGAATGTGTAATGTTAAGTTGTCCACGCGGACGAAGTCGCGGGCAACAGCTAGTATCTAAATATAAATAAGGCCACAGTAACATGTTTACTTTACCTAAAAGGATTCTCTGGTCTTCATCGGAAGACCACTGGATAAGCATTTCTGCTAATATCAAAAAGCCATTTTGTACTCTCTAACGGGACATATAAGGTTCATGTCAGTGGCGCCTTAGTCCTGAGTCAGACTTTTTTAGTTAGGTAAAGAAATAATACCATTTATATACTATGCAAGTGTCATGGTTGGAGAACCTGCAGGTTCTACCACGAAGCAAAATAATACTTTCGCACCTCATTCATAAGTCATCTCAAAGTTTTAACCTATATGATTGAGACTAATTGGTTATTAAATTAGATATCAAATGATCATCTGTTATCTAATTTAACAAACATACCATTCCTACGGGGAATACAAAATAATTTGTGATGTTATGTTGTTCACGCGGACGACGTCGCGGGCAACAGCTAGTACTTAAATAAATATATAAACATCCAAGACTTGGGTACAAACATTAATATTCATCATACAAACATTTGCCCCTTAGCGGGATTTGAACCCGCAACCTCCGACGTGACAGTCCGAGAGCTACCCGTTCCGCCACGGAGGTCGTCAAAACTATTCTATGTCCTATTCCAGAACCTAACCTATATGTGTGCCAAGTTTCACCACGATCCGTCCAGTGGTTGAAGCGTGATTGAGTAGCAAACATCCAAATATCCAAACTTTCGCATTTATAATATCGGTAGGATAGGATTTAATCATGAAGAAAGAAAAATTTTACGCTGCCCAGAAGGCTTTGTAGTTTTGCCTGCGGCGTGGTTTCGGCACAATTTCACCGCACAATTAACCATTTTGTGTACTTTATTTTATTTGTGAAATTTTATGTCACGAGATGATGTCCGTATCTCATGCCGTGAACGACTATTTGAAAGAAAAGTTTGAATGTGTGTGTGAGTTACAAAATTGTATCACAGCCGGCACCCATAGTACGATTTGATTACTACTCCATCTGGGCGGCGTACAATTTTTTCTTCCTTCATGGATTTAATTATAAAAATACATGACACGCCTTACATAACTCACACGTAATAAACCTTTTTTTATTTATTAACCCATAAAAACAGAATTTACATATTTCCAGTGCAACAAAAACCAGACTTGGTTTGTCTGTGCACCGCGACGACTTCCAAACTAACATTTAACAGTCATATTATGTGCCAAGCCATTTAACTGTATACATTGCTTAATTACTAACAAAGTCGAAACCTTCAAAAATAAGGGTACAATATAAAAAAGTGCCAGTCGGTTGCAAGTGTGCGTGAGTGAGTGCTGTTTGTTCTGTTGGACGATACTCGCGTCGAATAGCATTCCTCTAAATACAGCATGATTAAAAAAAAAACAATAATACATATAGGTATATACAAAAAAATAATATTCACGAAATCTTAAATTGTAAGTCATAGTAATTTACTTGGGTTTGTCCTATGTGCGGTGAGGCCGCTCGGTCACATTTTCCATGCTAGACCTTGCTGTTCTTTCTCTAAATCACTTATATTTCTCGTTCACCTACTTAAATTGTACTGTGGATTATTGAGAGGTGTGGAACATCAATAATTCATCTCTGTTTAGGAAAAGTTGCGGAACGATTTAGGATTTTACGGTAGAGAATTTACCAAAAATAAATTATTATTTCTTTGTGTATTTTTTAGGCGAATTTATGATCGCAGCAATGATCTTAGTATACACAGGAGAACGATACTGTCCGTCTCTGGTGCAATAACAACGTCCATACCCGTTCCTTAGATGTTAATTGCACGACCTTCACTTAAATTGCTTAATAGCCAACTTGGTTGCCTGCGATCCATCTGATGGACTAATTTATTAGGAGGGAACTTGGGGTAAATTGCCATCACTTAGACGATACGTTTATGGGACAATAATTGCTTTAGTCGACCACTTTAGCCTGGGTAATTTTGAGTATTACAACAATATGAGTTTCAGCTTGCCGTGGAGCTGTTCCGGTATGATATTCTTAGTGTTTCCACGTCGTTTCAGGAACATCATCAGCAGAAATACGTCCACTGCTGAACATAAGCCTCCCCAATAGAATGAAACTTTTGATGTGCTGTCTATTGGGGGATTTGCCATAACTACGACGCTTAGCGTGGATGGTGATCGCAGTACTTAATACATACATAATGCTCACGCTTTGGTCCCAGAGGGGTAGTCAGAGACGATGTATTGCCACTTTGCGCAATGTACTCGTAATATTGCAAAGTGGCTTTCCTTCGTCCGCTTTTCGCCCCGTGATACCCCTTGACGTGATGTGTTGCGAACAACATCGCCGCCTTGTTGAGGTACCACGATTAGCTCGGGAGATTCAAGGACTCAAAATGACTCCGAATATTTGAAAAAGCCCCCCCCCTATCCATACTTTTTGCCGGGATTGTGACGTCAAAATCCACGACTATTTATTATATTAATCGCCTATAGGAGCAACCCTACTTTCACGAGATGCAGTCAAAAAATCCCTCAGAAATTATTGTCTCGTTCAACAAAGAATCTCAATCCTATAAAAGTCTTTGCAATTCCAGAATAACAATCCCCAGGCTGCATTTCTGCAAGTACACTCTACGGGCGGCAAAGTTTTTCCTCCAACTTGAGCGTTCCCAACTCGAATATCTGAACTTGTTTTGTCTCACAGTTTACTTAGTCGAGGGAGGCACAGTGGCGTAGTTGGAAAACATAGTTGGTCTTGTAATCCAATTTCAGCTAACTGAATAGCTGGACTTTTTTTGTTTTGTACTGCGTCTTGCGTGGTTGAAACGTATTACAATTTATATTCTGCTAAGGAATGGAACTCCCTGTAGGCTTCGGTATTTCCGGACAAGTACAACTTGGATCATTTTAAAGGAAGAGTGAACAGGCATCTCCTGGGTAAGCGCGCTCCACCTTAGGCATCATCGTCACTTACCAGCAGGTCAAGTGTAAACAAGAAAACATATATACCTGTTGAGGACAATCTTTTTTAGAAAATGTTTAAAGTTTGGAAAGTAATCAGAATTAGAGCGTCTGTGTTATAGCGCGTTGGGAATGTTCGCGGAGGCTCACACAGATGGTTTTCACGCCATAATGCGAAAGAAAGCGGCCTCATAACTACAGCGCCTGCATGGTAGTGACAACAGCATTCTGAAAATGATTGCCACCAGACCGTACTGTCCTTGCCAGAAACACTGGGTGGAGCCAGCCATAGGTCTGAAAAAATAAAAATAAATTAAATCATGTGTACCAATAAAAATAACAAATACTAACTTATATACCTTATGCCGATAAGTCTTAAGCCAACTTTGAACAAGGCGAAAAGAAATTGCTAATTATCTGGATAAATATCTAATTATGCTTGACCGTCTAATTGGTAAAATAATTTTAAGTACACTTGAGAATATTTTATGTGGAGAGACGGGATTCACTTACAGATAATAATTACGCCATTATTATATTAGTCTAAAAGCTGTTTATCATTACTAACACACTAATAAAATTATGGACTAATTACTATCTGAAATAAAGTTTTATTTAATTTAATTTATAGTGGAAACGGCTGAGTCGTTCCCCGGTAATGCCATGTGAACACTAGCTCTAAGAGTGATATCGACGCCTTTTTTACTCCCAAACAACAAAACTATTATTTCTTTACTTTATTCAACCTTCTTCCATTCTGATATGGGTAAGATTTTAGCATTTTGCATACTTGTCGTTTTGTGTATTGAACATTTTGCGAAATATCAGATACGGATTGTATAGATGTATTTGGAAATTCGCAAAAAAAATCTACTTCATGCAAAATGGGTTTGCAGAACGGTTCAATTTGTATAAAAATCAAACACAAAGTTACAAGTAAGTAACGGTGGGTTTCTTACTAATCAGGTTAGTTACCCGCCGTTGGTATATACTATAGTAACGATACTTAATAACTAGTGGAGGTAGAAACACAGTTTCCCTTTTACGTGAGGGGTGGTACACTTAGCAGAGTTAATACTTCATTTATTGGGTACTTGTATACGATTCAGTAAGAGTTTATAAAGGAACGAAGTTGGCGTTTGTACGCAAAATCCAAATTTCAAAATGTAGTGTATTTTTTTAACCGTGCACAGTTTACTTTTACAAAATATTGTATCTACCTGAAAAAGATTTAAATTATCATATATGTTCATGGTAATTTGTGGCAACCTATTACATAAAATTTGCCGTTAGACGTCCACTGCTGGACAGAGGCCTTTCCCAATGGACGCCACCACACCTGGTCCGCCGCCGCTTCCGGCCGCACCTTCTTCAGGTCGTTTATCTAACCTATTTACTTGTTGAATTTTTTTATTATTTCGACCGCCTCGTTGGTTTAGTGAATTGGTCATTAAATTTGAGCTCCAGAGGTTGTGGGTTCAAGTCCCATCAGAGGCAGACAACTTTGTACAATTGTAGAAGTTCGTTCCTGTCTGGATGTTAGGTATATCCTTGTTTAATTCCTATCGTACAGGTGAAAATTCTAGTTTAGGAATAGACAAGTGTACATAATGCTCACGCCCTGGTCCCAGAGGGGTAGACAGAGACGAGTCACTCTGAGCGATCCAACGTAGCAAACCGACTTTCCTTCTTCCACTTTTCGCTCCGTGATACCACTTGGCGTGATGTATGGCGAACAACATCGCCGCCTCCGTGTTGTGGTACCACGGTTGCTTGGGAAATACTTGTCCACCTCATCAGAGTCCCACATGATTCGGTAAGACTAATAGTGCCCGGCGCCCAGTTCCGGGAAAACAAGTGTATAGTTAATTTGTCCCGCAGGTCACTAATGTCACCATTGACACTAATTGGTTCTTAAATTAGATAAAATATGTCAGCTGTTATCTAATTTAATTACCAATTAGTGTCAATCATGAAGGTAATTTCAAATATCAAGAAGGTGACTTATAATGAGGTGCGAGATATTATTTTCCTTCATGGTATGACTTGTAAGAACAATTAACCAATGAGAGTGTATTATAACAAATATAAGACACTATCATCTTTCAGTTGTTCTTAGGACGTATACAAATTGATGATATAATAAATTAAGTAGTGAACGGTTAAAAAACTAAACTTATAGCGTTGGTAACAGATCGGTGACTACCAGCTGCTATCAGTATGTCCCTCCTAGTACAGCAAAAGCTAACATATCTGTACAGCATGGTCATTACGGGCGTTACTTCCACATAATGGAAGACCTATATGTGTATAGTTGACAATCAATAGCAGGTAATGAGTATGGATAGAGCCACCGCACCCACCGAACCCACCCACATTTACACAATTGAACTGGCATTTGGAACAATTGATGTTGCTAAGCCTCTAACGCTCCTACCCGTATCGGGTTCGCTTGCAGTAGAATTTACATAACTCTCTTGTTTATCTGTATTTTGTATAATACTGGTCACCCGCCACCGCCACCGCTTGGAGTTTCAACCCTTAGGGGTGAGATATCAAAAAAAACCTTACCAAGTTTCTTTATCTTAAGTTTAACTTCTCTGCATTAGGTAAAAACAACTGCAAGAAACACGCCAACAGGAAGATTAGGCTGGGCTGGAGAGCATTTAGGAAGTCATATCTTTTTCGTCGCGTGCCTGAAGACGAAAAGTCTTCACTTGAATCAATGCGTTTTTAACGTGCTACCTACGGCATCAAAACGTGGCATTTAAAGGACTCTGAGCTCTAAGAAACAGGATCCGAAAGGTGATATAGCTCCAGCAGTGACACCTGTAAGTACAGTTAACTGATGGGGTAGGGAGTTTTCGAGTGGAGATCACGACTGGGCAGGCGTAGTATGAGACACCCCTTGGCTAGATGGAGCGACGTTCTGCGTTAGGCGGCTGGCAGTGACTGAATGAGGATAACTGAGGATCGGGTTCAGTGGCGCGCCGTGGGACAGGCCTATGTTCATCAGTGGACTCTTGCAGGATGATGATGATGATGAATACAGTAATTTACTACTGGAATAAGCTTTGTTCTTTAGTGCTCGTTGGCTTAGTCATTCATAATTCTATCACCACTTCCGAAGTTGTCATCAGTGAGGAATTGAGGCAATAATCCCACAGGTCATCAAAATTTTCATTGTACCTAGCAAACTTTTTAGGGTTCCATATAAAAATAAAAAATAAAACGGAAACCAGTAGGAGAGCTACTTATTTCAACGACTACCTCCGAAGTTTGCACAGCGATAAACCTGAAATAATTACTGTTGATAAAAAATAAGTTCAGTTGGTTTATGTAAATACCCGGTCCTCTGCCCTCCGCATCCAGCCGTTTCCAGCCACCTTATTCAAGTCGTTGATCCACCTGGCGGCGGGGCGTCCCACCTTATGCGTGGTTTCACTCCAGAATTCGTCTGCCCTAATGGGCTAACTGTAACTAGCACAGTTTTATAGAAATCAGCAAAAAATATTAACAAACTTAGTTGTAAAAAAAATTAACTTTATTCGAATCAAATCATATTTGTTGTTGAACTATAGGTCCAATATAGGTATTGCGTGCTAACCTTAAATAACTTTTTATTGTATACGTTTCCCTTTAAGGTACGAAATCCTCGGTCTGCGAATCCGGCTCGCACTTTACCTTTTTTTATTATAAATAGCTAACTTTAGGTAAAAAAGTTCATATTTAAGGAAACTTTTACTTTTATTTTCTTTACCTCATAAAATTACGTAAAAACGCGTTAAAAAACGTCGTGAGAAATTCCTCGAAACGCGGCGAAATGAGGAAGAATCCCGAAATTGTTCCCAATTGCCTTAAATTTCAAGCGCGGTAGTCCTGGGGGAAATGTTAGGATTCTAGAATATTTCCCGGACGAAATCGTTTCGTAATGATATTTGTTTGAACGAATGTTTGTAAATATATCTAAAAATTATTTATATTGTTAACTACTGCCGAGTTGGCTTAGTGTCTTGGGCATTGGACTCGATTGACAGAGGTCATGGATTCATCCATAGGGCCTTAGAAACGACCTTAAACCATTAGAAAAATTTGACAAATCTAACTTTTAACGATAGCTCCCTCGACTTCGCAAATGGAAACTTCGTAATTTTTATTTTCACCAAGTTGGTGTCAAAGGAGTATTTGAGAGAGAGTTCTCGTCGCACTGTGATTATTTAAATACGAAGTGGACAGAAAGTTTAAATAAATACAGGTTTCTTTCCACTTTTGTCTGAAATTGGATTCGTTTATAAAAATTCGAATTTATTTCTTGACACGTTGAAAGACAGTTACGCTTGTACAGCGTCCTGTAGAAATTGCTGATTTCAGCACAACGCCGATCGGAACAACTTCTATAAATTCACAAGGAAATATATTTTATATAGTTCTTATCTTATTTTATCGGGGGCCAGGAAGACCTGGCGACACTTCGACCCTTCAGGATCTTTTGTGCCAAACCTCTAACCACCAACGGTGCCCCAAGCCGATTTGGTGGACTTCACATACGCCTCAGAATTTCTTCTTCGGCATATGCAGGTTTCCATACGATGTTTTCCTTCACCGAAAAGCCTGTGGTATTATAAATAAACCGTACTTAAGTTTCGTAAAACTCATTGGCAAGGGCGGGGTTTGAACCCACGACCTCATGAACGTGAGGCGAGTGTACAACCAACCGGCTACCACGGCTCTTTTTGTATAGTTAATAATTTTTACCGATATTAATGTCATAATGACAGATAACCTAATATTAATTTAATACCGGTTGTAGATCGTATTTATCGTAATCGTACCTAAATCGCTTACATTACATTGTGTGCGTTACTTTTATACTGTGTCAGTTCTATCGTTACGCACAAATCTTCAATGTGTGTATACGTATACTAAGATACTGATATTCCGATTAGCCTCCCCGCGTCCCGCACTCACCCCTGGAGAAAACTCTCGGGGCGAGCCATCGTGAATTGCGTCCCTGCTTAGAAATAATATTTCGCCCAAATACACAGACACCAACTGAATAAAAAATGACTGAAAATTTTAATACTCATCATTTAATTAATTATAGATTCGAAACCACTCGCACCCTTAATGCAGACTTAATTGAGGCTCCGGGACTACAATTAAGGGTGCTGCCATGCCCAGACGCTTTGGGAAATGAATTAATTACCTTTACAATCTTTTCGAGAGGATATTTCTGTACATAATAGCTTTACCGTTCGTTATTTATGATATAGTGCAAAGGCCTTAAGTTCGTGTTCGTGATATCGAAGGACTATCATATCACCCCTTGGATGTCTGTCTACTGCTGAACAACAGATCTCCATCTCCTATGGTCTTTCAACATCTAGGTCATATAGGCCGAATCATAGGGGAGGTGCTCTTTCCCGGACACCCTGCTTGATCCCCCTACGATTAAAATAACTCTGTACAATAACATATGTATAGCAACTCTCCCCATTCAGGGGCGCGACATCACGATGACCGCTTCGTTGTCTACTGGCTGAACAGAGGCCTTCATCAATGAACGCCCCCACACCCGGTCCTCCGCACCCAGCCGCTTCCGGCCACCTTCTTCAGGTCATCTGCGGTCTTCACTCCAGAACTCGTCTGCCCTAATGGCCGTCGATTCTGCAACAGATGTGGCCCACCTAGTCCTTTCGGCTATGTCAGTTACCTTCGTTTTTCGTCGGATCTCCTCATTAAGAACATATCCTTTAAAAATCGAAGGATCAAGTCAAGATAAACCTGCAACAATACGATAATTATATTATGGGTAAGGCACTCGAAGTTGTTCACGAGTATGTCTACCTCGGGCAAACTCTGTAACTAGGCAAAAACAACTTCGAGAAGGAAGGTGACATGAGGATAAGGCGATGCTCGGAAGCATTTGGGAAGTTACGTCATATTTTCTCGTCGCGTATACCACAGTGCCTGAAGACGAAAGTCTTCAACCAGTGCGTCCTACCTACGGCGCCGAAACGTGGACACTGACAGTGGGACTAGTTCGAAAACTTAAAGGCTATCCGAAAATGAGGTGATCCGCTAGGAAACTAAAGTCTTCGACAAAGCTCAAGCTATGTGTACGTTGAAGTGGCAGTGGGCTGGTTACATCTGTCGGAGAAACGATTACCGTTGGGAAAACGACGCAGGCGTAGTATGGGACGCCCCCTGGTTAGATGGAGCGACGATTTGGGTAAAGCGGCTGGCAGTGACTGGATGAGACGAACCGAGGATCTGGTTCAATGGCGCACCTGGAGAGGGGCCTATGTCCAGCAGTAGACTCTTCCAGGCTGATGATGAATACAATATTTTACAGTACAGAATGCATACTAAAATATCAAATACATACCTACGAGGTTTTGCAACCAAACCTGGTTATAAACCATTTATAGCCTTCTACCTGTTTACACATGCAATTACATACAAACGTATATAATGCTCACGCCTTGGTCCCAGAGAGGTAGGCAGAGACGATGAATCGCCACTTTGCGCAATCCAACGTCGCAAAGCAATTTTCCTTTGCCCGCTTTTCACTCCGTGATACCTGACTGATGTTTGCGAATAACATCCTCATGAGGTCCTCTGGCACAGACATTTTTATGTCTAAAAGAGGGCCATAACTATCCTCTGTAACCCCCTATGTTTTGGTAATAAACATTTTTGTATTTTTTTTTTGTATTTATTTTTGTAACATCGCCGCCTCCGTGTTGAGGTACCACGGTTAGCTAGGGAAATAATTGTCCACCTCGTCAGAGCCCCGCATGATTCGGTAAGGGTAACAGTGCCCGGAGTTGGCCTAGTTACAGTACTACTATATTTATTACCTAAATTTCATATTAGTAGTTAGTTCATCAGCACCTTGACAACAATTCAAAATAATGTCATCTCCTTCTCACCCGATTAAAGTTAACGAGTCAGATAAAGGCGAACAGAACAATACTACTTCCGACAATAGTGTACATCCATCGCTCGAAACAAACAAGGAAGCGTAGTTTATATAACGTGCTGGCATTAGGCTTAATGCCTTGCCGCTTCGGCTTTGTGTTGGGGAAGCACTATGTCTATGTTTGTTTCTACCAGGGTCGGCGTAAGTAGGTGTAAGGGGGCGACACAGAGCGCCTAATATAGAGGTCCTAGTTTTTGTTTGACCTTTGATCTGACCGTGTTTTTTTTTTTTCAAAAGATAATACATTTTTGGTACAATAAAGAGTTTACATACATACATACATTATCTTCTTTATTCGGCAGTGTTTGCAAACACATACAATTTAACCAATTTTCTCATTTTTTACAACACGACTAAATTAAAACAGGTATCTTGGCTCTACAAACATTACTTGCTACCGTACGTATTTTTATAACCGTACTCGATACAGTCACCGTTTACAAGAAATGTATTTGTTGCGTCTTCTCTCTCTCTTCTCTCTCCCCCTCTCTCCCTCCTTCTCTACCTCCTTCCTTCCTTCTTTCTATCCTTCTCTACCATCCTCTTTCCCATTCCTCTCCATATCACCCATCTCATTTCGTCCTCTATCACTTCCTTCCTCAGAACAACGTAGAAAACTCTAAATGTATGGCGCTATAAAATTTCGATTGAACGAAGGCGCTATTACGACTTGCGGCGGGCCTGATTTATACAAGAGGGTAAGATTTATTAAGTGACTAGTAAAAGCCTGCAGCTCCGGCTGTATAGAGAACTAGTCTCTAGTACACTGTTGCCTGGAAAATAGTATGCTGTAGTGTTTTGTGTTATAGCCAGGGATCGGAATAAGGTAGTGTAGTAGTACTTGCGACGAAAATATGTCAATGGACATTTCTTTTCACGAGATTTTATTAAGTTTGAAGTCGGCTAAAAACAAAACGTTTTTGATTTTATAAAATGTTAATCAGTCTTTGTGCAAAGTGTAGAATACCATTTGCACTCTGGAAACTGCGCGTGCGACGACGGTCGCCAATGTAACGCTCACAGAGAAAAAGAGGGTCTTGCGCTGCGCGTAATAGACTCTGTTAACAAGGCATAAGGTACACTTGGTTGCGGGTGATGCAGGGGGGAGGTTATGGCCACGCGTGCCCTAGGACGTTGGTGACTAACGACGCTGCTGCCTAATACCTAGATTTATCTAATAGTCGCCTTACATGACATCCGTAGGAAACTGGGAGACGTGTAGATAATGATTTGATTACCATATAGAGTTGCCAGATGTCCGGTTAAGTCGGGTCGTCCCGTTTTTCAGCTCTCTCAGGAAGCGTCCCGTTAGCACCCTGAGCGGAACTCCCAAAATCCCGTTCTTTCATCTAAGTAGGCAATTTGCCGTGTTAAGTAGGTTTAAAAAGAATAGGTCTGCGAAGGAAGATGCGAAATATTTGATCTTATTAAAGTCTGTGATTTTAGTCCCGTTTTTTCGTCCCAGTCCCGCTGTTTGTTCATTTGGGGCCACCGAAATCTTCCCGTGAGTGTCGTCAAGGCGACTAAGGGATTGCACCAGGGACGGGCTGCAACGTTCTCCTGTATATATAAAGAGCATTACTGCGATCGCGATCACCAATCCGCCTGCCAAGCATGGTACTTATGGCAAATCCCCCAACAGAAATCCCATTAAAAATTGCATTCTATTGTGGAGGCCTATGTTCAGTAGTGGATGTATTTGGGCTGATGATGATGCTTATCACACAACGACTTAATTCAATTGCTTTTTAGCATTTTGCAATACTGACTTCCTTGCGAATTTCAAATAGAATGAGACGCTGGAACGATGTGAACAAACAAATTGAGATACAAGGGCCTGTTTGAGAACAAAAGGCGATTTGTGAATACAAATCTGACTAAGAGGAAACGAGCTTGGGATTTTTCAACGTTATGTAATACTTACGAAACAAACGTCGAGATTTTGTGTAAATCGTGAATTGATCGGAGGTGAAGCTCTATCCGTCCATTTCTTTATCCGGGCTGAGAAAGAACTTAACACATTGAAAGACAAAGACACCACATGGCTAGTCTCCAAGCGAAGAGCTTCATTACCTATTCTCCAGACGCACCAGCCTGTCTGTACTCGTTTATTTGTGTGTGCGTTAACCCTTTGCATCACGCGTTTTCATTGGGTCAAACAAAGTATACAAAGTTTTCTGTCCCCAGTGGGAAATATTTTCCTACTTCTTTATTTCTTTAACTTAATATACCTGGGGTCCAAGGTAACGTATAATCACTCCAAGGGACTCTCCCTACCTTCACTGGTAGGTGTCATGTGTTAGTGTTAGTTAGTGAAGGGAGAATGGTGAGGAGGCGGAAATGTCCTCAGTAGGAATCTAAACCACAACGTCTGATGTTCGAGTCCAATAACCAAAGCAGTTCCCCTAAGTTTAAAAACGACTCCTCCTTTATACCCTATTTTCAAGGACATTTCCAACTAGCATACTGGCGAAATATGCTGCTATTTTACAGCTAAATAGCTGCATAATGAGGGTATATGGGTGTTAGGTGCACTAACATCGATATACCCCAAATATGGACCTATTTTACAGCTTAAGGCTGCATATTTCGCTAGTGTGCTCTTTGGGTTGTCAATACAAGCAATGATTAGTTTTGTGCAACAGCCTTAGTATCAACAATTCTAATTATGAAAACCGCATCAGAAATCGTTCAGATGTTTTCGAAATTAGGTACCTTAAAAGAACAGACCAACAGACGTCTACAGGCTCCTTCTTTGTTAGAACTGCCTTTACTCTCCGCTTCGCCTGAATGAACCATTTGAATGGAAGCTTCGTCTGACAGGAGTTGCGTTTTACCTCCTATTGTTTCAAGTTGAACACTTTCATATTCCAATAAAGCAAAATTCCCATTTCAAAGACTTGAAACTTTGTCTTTTGACAAAAATTTGCTTGTACTTTAGGCTGTATTGTTTAGGTAATACGAACTCGTATAACCTGTATAATAATTAAATCTGGGCAAGGTTTCCTATTCATAGTAATTGTAATAAATATAATACACCTTCAATACACAGTACTTGCTAGAGGCTTTATGTGAGTAATTTCTTGATCCCTTACAATTCCCTGTGCCCTTGTTTCCCAATTTTACTGCTATACATTTTCGGAGAAGCGATCACTCGATCACATGCTTTGAAATCAGAGAAAAGGGGATGGAAAGAAAGAAAGAAAGAAAATCATTTATTCACTACCACAATTGGCACACACAAAGAAAATACCAACAAAGCAAGAAAAAGGAATTTTTTTTTATAAGAACTAGAGAAAACAATTTAATTTTTTTAACAGTTAAAATAGTATGCGTGTGCCGTGGCAGCAAAAGGGCAAACGACTCAGCATATGCCTAGACCAAGTAAGGTGCTAGGCGCTGATTTTCAGTCGCACCCGGTGCAGACAAGCTTATCTACAGTGTATACTAACACGGATAGGCTGGCTTATCAATTCTTGGTACTCTTCACTGTTTTTTTTATATTTATTTAACTTTAATAAGAAAATACATCATACTCGTATGTCTTACATAACTCACACATAATAAACCTCTTGGGTTTGTCCTATATGCGGCGAGGCCGCTCGGTCACAGCGGGCCATGCTAACGCTTGTTGTACATTATAAAGAGAGTTAAGTACAGAACAGATGACAAATAAATGTATGTGTACTTTAGGTGCTCTAGTAAGTATTTTTCTAATGTGCATTACCGAGTCATACGGGGTTCTGATGGGGTGGACATGTATTTATCTAGCTAATTGTGGTACCACAATATATCTTAACACGGAGGCGGCGATGTTGTTTGCAGCACATCACGCCAAAGGGGTATCAGGAAGGTCGCTTTGCGACGATTGTCATATCACGCAAAGTGGCGATACATCGTCTTTGCCTACCCCTCTGGGACTAACGCGTGAGCATTACCTATGTATTCTATGTATAAATTGTAATATTACTTTCTTTATGGGCGATGTACGCTATTGTACACGACATATACATTACTTCGTCATGTTGCGGCTCTTGGTTTTCAATCTACTTATTTACCACTCCACTCGCTCCAAGACTAGTTTCAAATTAATCACTTCACATTTCCAGCATTTTCGCACTAAAGTTGTCTCCGTTGGTACGAGAATCCATCAATTTGTGGTGATGGTATTAATCTCTCTGCGCAAAAACCACTGGTATCTCTGGAAGTAATATAAATTACTTATCTGTATTTACCTGACATCTAGTGCCTATTTTTTAGGGTTCCTCGTACCAAAATGGTCCGTCCGTCTGTTTGTCTGTCACAGCGGCTTATTTCAGCAACAGCTAATGCTATCGACTTGAAATTTGAAAAATTATTATCGCAAATGAAAGAATTAAAAAATATATATGTATTAATATATAATTAAAAGGAGCCGAGATGGGAGGGACAAAGTCTTAATGTTTGGTAACCAGTTTATATAGGTTTAAGTAAGTATGTAAATTTTACACACAAATGTCTCTAACTATATTTTCTTTTAAATCAGCAAAAACATTTACATGCAAACTTAGTTATGCGGTTCTAAAAATGAACTTTATTGTGTGCTAATAATACCCTCGCTCTTAGTGCCTTGTCTCACACCCTGTAAGGTTGGCTGGAAGAGATCTATTTTAGAGATAAGCTCGCCTTTGTACACAAAATGTGTAACTGTATTTACTTTTAAAATTTGTGCAATTAAGAATATATAATAATAATATAAATATTCATATAGTATAATAATATTGTAGCGTTGAGTTGAGAGAGAGTTGTGTTCCTGCAGAGGAGACAAAAATAACCTGATGATGATGATGTTCATCTTATTGTTTTTGATAACTTTTTATACGTTTTTTTTTCACGGCACGGAACCCTCTTTGCGCGGGTCATACTCGCACTAGTTAATTTTTTTACCTTTATTTTTATTGAAGACTTTCATTAATACCAACTTTTCAATATCTACTACCAAACTTCAATATCTACTAAAAGTTACCTATTAGTTAATTAAGATTTTACGCAAAGTTCTTTTTTCTTGATAAAGGCCTCACGACGTGGACAAAACTTGTTAGACATAATCAAACTTTAATTTACCTATGTTCAATTCAATTCAATTCAAATTACTCTTTATTGCACGTAAAAATATAAAAAATACAATAATAAAGTAACTTGCATATGAACATCTAGGCGATCTTATCGCTAAAAGCGAAATTATAATCGAAAATTATAAATTTCTTTTCTTTTACCTACAATAATACTCTGTCGCTCTCTTCTTTATTTTCTTTGGGCAAGGTTGCCTAAAAGAGATCGTTTTAAGCAATAAGGCCGCCTCTGTACACTGTCCAAAAAGCTGTACCTATTTTTATTGTTGTTCTTAATCTGGGCGCAATAAGGCCTTCCACTAGTTTCACTGCTGCCCGTCACAGATTCCAGACTGAAGTTAACCTACTTTGAACAGAAAGAGAAATGTGAAGTGGTTAGTGCCTCTAAAGCCAGGCGCATCCATTCACGGTAGTTTTTCACGCAGGGTGACGTAACGCTCATTGAGAACTGCCTTGTCATTCCAGTTGAGATGAAAGCATTTGACGCTTTGAAAATATAGTTTAAATATTGATTGCTAATTGAGAGCAATGTTTGCCTTGAAATAAATAAATTTATTCGAATTAATATATGTATGTACGGATTGGCACGCGCAGGGTGGGACGCCCCGCCGCCAGATGGACCGACGACCTAAAGAAGGTGGCCGGAAGCGGCTGGATGCGGAGGGCGGAGGACCGGGTGTGGTGGCGTTCATTGGGGAAGGCCTATGTCCAGCAGTGGACGTCTAAAGGCTGACATGATGATAATGATGATGATATATGTATATTCATTATTGCACATACATCAAAACTAAATACAATTATAGTTTTGTTAATGATAAATGACACCTAATAATAGCGCTACAATACCTCATCATCAGGATATTTTTGTCTCCACTGCAGGAGCACAACCCTCTCTCATCTGCCGGAGACAGACGGAGGATTTGGCCTACACTCCCCGCGCTGGCCAGATGGGTTGGGGAGGCCTGATTGATGTTTAATAATGTATTCCCTTAGTCGCCTTGTACGAAGAGTACGCCACGGGAAGAGTTGGAGTGGTCCTATTCTACTCCACCGGAAACCACACGACTAATTACCTATTTATTTATATTTCATTCCAGATTAATAGTCCTATGAAAACAAACGCATTTGCGTCTCGAAAACAAAATACACAATAGATGGTGTTCCTAAGTGGACTGCAAAGTTTACATGGTAATACAAACCTGTTTTTGCTGCTGGTGACCCTTTCATGTATATGTTACCGAGACGTAAATAGCGTTGGTTTTCATAGGACTATGAATCTGGAATGAAATATACAATACCTATTTATACCATTTTAATAGGTATTGGACGAATGAAAGTTGAGAATGATAATGATCAATAGATACTGAACAACATCGCCTAAATATGATATAAATAAATTTATGTTGGTATTAAATGTGATATAGAATTGAATTTTTTATGTATGTATATAATACGTCAGTTTTATGACGATTTTATACATAGTTATTTGAGACACACAATGTTTCTGCAGACTAATCCAGTTCGTTTTTTTATTGCAACATCAATCAACATAGCAGTGTTTCAATCTAAAAGAAAACACCTCTCTTTTCGGTTGTAAATGTTGTCAAAAGCGAATTCAAGTTCAAAATATCTGCTCAACTTTACTGACATACTGGGCCCAATTCCAAAGGCACACATTTAAAATTTAACAGCACTAAAATTAGTTTCGTCTTTATCTTCATATAACAGTGTGACAAGGATAGCAACAGTTTTAGTGCTGTCAAATTTTAACGTTGTGCCTTCAGAATCGAGTCCACTGTATCACGACATTAAATTTCCTTGAATCACGTGAGCATTCACAAAACTAAGTTACTTCCAAAAACGTCGTAATAGTTCTATAAGGAAAACCCTTCACCACCTCTAACCGCATTACCAACTTTCCAAATCAAACTTTCCTTTACCCAGCACAAATAAACAAATAAGCGGTATCCAATACGCCGACATCAACCGCACTCGTTAACCTCACGACCTACTCCCCGAAAACGACCGAACTTTTACGAACATATCCGAAACAAAATCAATATAATAATACACCCTGTGTATCTGTATAAATAAATGGGTTCCGTGTTGGTTCTTGAGTTATGGCGATTGGTATACTTTTTCCTTCTCCATGCCTATGAACATCGCAGAACGACTTCTCTTCGTCTACTTTTCGCCCCGTGATATCACTTGGCGTGATGTGTGGCTACCAACATATCCGCCTCCTTGTTGAGTCATATTGTGGTACGATTAGCTAAGGAAATACTTGTCCACTTCGCCAGAACCCCGCATGACTCGGATTGCGCAAACCAACGATACCTACATCGTCTTTGCCTACCCCTCTGGGACCAAGGCGTGAAGCATTACGTATGTATGTATGTATACCTATGAAATGACAAAAGCTTACAAAGAAGCAAAATAATTTTTAGCACCTCATAAGTCATCATGTCATCATGTCAGCCCTTAAACATCCACTGCTGGACATAGGCCTTCCCCAATGAACGCCACCACACCCGGTCCTCCGCCCTCCGCATCCAGCCGCTTCCGGCCACCTTCTTTAGGTCGTCGGTCCATCTGGCGGCGGGGCGTCCCACCCTGCGCGTGCCAATCCGCTCTTTCCATCCAGAACTCGTCTGCCCCAACGGCCGTCGGTTCTACGACAGATGTGGCCCGCTCACTGCCACCTCATAAGTCACCTCAAAGTTTTTACCTTCATGACTGACACTAATTGGTTATTAAATTAGATGACAGATGTCATCTCATATCAACATGTAGGTATGACCTGTAGATAATAATAATAATAATATGTTTATTTAGATTCTCCACAATAAGGCCACTACAAACTAAGTAAAACATATTGACATTTTCTATAATCAGTAACCTGTTTCGTGGAGACTGATGCCTGAACTAGACATAGCCTGTTTTTCAGGTCACCAGGTCTCCACCCCACGGATTAAGAGTAATTATATTCTAATAAAAACTTTATTCTTTAATATAAATTAGGCTATTAATGAGTTTGTGATGTGTGGAGGCGTATGTGGTGTGATTTTATGTGTGTGAGTGTATGGGGGGGGGGGGTGTATGTGTATGTGTGTGTGTGTGTGTGTATGTGTGTGTATGTGTGTGTATGTGGGTGTATGTGGGTGTGTGTGAGTGTGTTATGTGTATGGTTGGGTAATTTTTTATTTATATATATTTAAAGGTTAAGCTACAACTATAGATTTTCCGTTTCGTCATAAGTCAGTGATAGAAGCCAACGCGTTAATTTTAATTTACAATCAGTTTTGATAAGGGGATATATGTTTAAAATGTGGTTACAATGGTTATATAAATAATAACCAAGAAAACAGAAAAAATGATGGCTAAAAGATGTCTTTAATATAGGGCAGCAACATACATTATTCCGGCGTCTCTTTGATAATACTTTCGATGCATCATACGACAGTTGAGAGTGCTTTTTGAAAACCGTATGAAGTATAAATAGTTGTCTGATGCTTAATACTTTACATTGTTTGTAAAGTTCAGACGTTGGGAACAGGAAGGGACGAAAAGTTGCTACCTTTAGGATAGCACGTGATGGAGCGACGATCTGAGTAAGGCGGCTGCCAGTGACTGGATAAGAAGAGAAAGAGAATCGGGTTCAATGGCGCGCCTATGTCCAGTAGTGGACTCTTTCAGGCTGACGATGATGATGACTTTTTTATGTAGATAGATTTTAAATTACGTGCGAATACTTAGGAGCTATTTCAACTCGTTTTTAATTTACTTATTTTTGACAAATCATGAAGAAAATTAGAAGAAAGCATAAAATGAAAAAAAAACCCAGTGCAACAAAAGCAAGATTAAATAGAAATGTATACTGAGAGGAGGAAATACCGCCCCATCCCTAAAAAAGAATATTAAAACGTGAAAGAAGTCGATCGTCCTTTCATTAAAACACAAGATATGTACGTCATAGTGAGCATGTTAAGGGTGCAGACTTTACTTTATTGTATGTGTTTATTGTTTAATGTAATTGTGGTCTGTATCTGTTGTTTCTCCAATAAATAATAAATAAATAAATATATGCCACCTTAAAGTACATATAAGTAGCCCTAGAACAGGCCAAGGTCTTTTTGGGCTGTTACTGCCACACCATGTGTCGTTTATATACGCTTGCCCAAATATGAATGTGTACCTATAACTATGGTGTAATATATTGTCTGTGATTGTTGTTTACTAAATAAATAAAAAAATAAAAAATACCGCCTGACTGACCTGATTGGCCTAGTGGATTGGTAATTGGACTCGAGCTCGAGAGGTCGTGGGTTCGATTCCCACTGGGGACAGACAACTTTGTACAATTTGTACAAGTTGATCCCGGTCTGAATGTTATATCTGTAAACTGTCTTATCTTTGTTTAATTTCCATAGCACAGGAGAAAATCCTAACTTGGAATTAGGTGTATGTATATGTCGCAGAATGGCTCGGATCAATGGGCGTATATCCTTCATATTTAGACATATTTGGGTACCTCGAGATAATCGGCGTCGGCCTCGTAGTTTCCCTGCGAAGCTCGGGGTCGCGGGTTGGAATCCCGCCCAGGGCAAACATTCGTGTGATGAGCACTTGTGTTTGCCTTGTGACTGGATGTATTTATATATTATATTATGTATGTATATCAGCTGTCTGACACCCATATTAAAGGGTCTGCCTAGTTTGGGATCATGTGGCCGTGTGTGAAATGTCCCCACTTATTTATATTTATAATCAATAGGTAGTTGATAGATGGTTCACAGAGCAATGTAATTCACAGTTCTGATTTATGAGTTCACAATAGTTAATTAGTTTGGTCGTGACTGTTCCTTGATTCCTCCTCTCCTCACCGCTAGCCGCCCGCAACCACCATCCAAGTCGATGGTACAGACCGCCGCTTGCGTTCTATGCGTAACTTGTGTTGGCTGCCTTAACAACCCAAATTCCCGACATACACATGTATAATAGACAGTAATACGAGTAGACCTCAGTGGCTCATCATCATCAGCCAAAATACGTCCACTGCTGGACATAAGCCTCCCCAATATAATGCCACTGTTGGTGGGCTGTCGTTGGGGGATTTTCCAAAACCACCACGCTTGATAGGCGGATTGGTGATCGCAGTAAGGATCTTAATTATACACTAGAGAACGCTGCTGCCCGTCCCTGATGCAATCCTTTAGTCGTCTTGACGATACCCACGGGAAGATTGGCCGTGATCCTATTCTAAAACGGGTTACTCTAAGGTTGACTGGAAGAGATCCCTAAGTGGGATAAGTCCGCCTTTGTACACAGTTCAATTCCCATTTTATTATTGTTGTTGTTGTTATTTTTGGTACAATAAAGCGTTTACATACATACATACATACATACATACATACATACATACATACATACATACATACATACATACATACATACATACATACATACATACATACATACATACATACATACATACATACATACATACATACATACATACATACATACCTGCCTGCGTTCTTGCGATACTCGAGCACTTGGCCTCCCTACTCACGCCACTTACAGTTACACCAAGTCTTTTACCGTACAAGCAGCGAGGCTCTGGAACCAACTCCCTGTCCACGTTCGAAAGTCCCCCTCCCTGATGTCCTTTAAAAACAACTTAAAAAAGCACTATGGGTTCAATACCGAAGCTTTGAGCTGACTTATATTACAGTATATAAACTACTAATAAGTATTTATTGGGATATATATGTAATAGTTTATATGAACATATGTATATATATATATGTATGTATATATCTTATATATTTATATGTTATGTGTATAAATTTATGGATATTTGTATCATTCACTTATTCGTGTATCGTCTATGTATATATTGTTCGTTTATGTTTATGTAATATGTTTTTTCAAATTTTATTAAAAGTAGGTACATTTCTTTATCAAATTTGGTACTAAACGCATTATACTTGTCCTTTCGGTTACTCTAAGGTTGACTGGAAGAGATCCCTAAGTGGGATAAGTCCGCCTTTGTACACAGTTTAATTCCTATTTTATTATTGTTATTGTTGTTATTTTTGGTACAATAAAGCGTTTACATACATACATACATGCATACATACTAACGGGGATCACATGACAAACTTTAAACAAACAATAAAACCAATCATGACATTTTAATTAATAAATTAATAATAAAATCTTACAAACTTTTCGCGTTTAGATTTAAAACAACCCTTGAAACCCGGAACGCGAAACAATACGAACTTAAATAATACAAATTCTTTATTCAACTGGGAGAATTTATAAAGTTTTCTTTCCGTATTAAACGGGGAAGTCGGAGCGATATTTTTGTGAAACAAATAGCAGAAGGCCGACAGAGTGGGGGCTGCTAGAAAATCGTGCTCTTGTAAATTTACTGGCCTCTCTTTAAGAAATTTCCGCCAATTTTGACAATTGACAATAACTTTATTTGCAAATATAAATAGACATTTTTATAAGTTCCTGTACATTTTAAAAACCTTCATATACTGCCATGAAAGGCGAAATGCAAATACATATTAGTAACAGTTTATAAATTAGACTTAGAATATACATTATTATATTATAATGTTATAATTGTGCCGTGTGGTTTCCGGTAGAGTAGAATAGGGCCACTCCAATTCTTCCCGTGGATGTCGTACAAGGCGACTAAGGGAATACATTATAAAACATCAACCAGGCCTCCCCAACCCGTCTGGCCAGCGCGGGGAGTGTAGGCCAGATCCTCCGTCTGTCTCCGGCAGATGAGAGAGGGTTGTGCTCCTGCAGTGGAGACTAAAATAACCTGATGATGATGATGATGAATGTTATAATTATCGATATTGAGTTAACCATACATGGGAGTAACATAAAAAGATTCGTTCGGTTAGTATATCGACGCAACCACACCCGGTCCTCCGCCCTCCGAATCCAGCCGCTTCCGGCGACCTTCCTCAGGTCGTCGGTCCATCTATCGACGGGGCGTCCCACCCTGCGCGTGCCGATCCGCAGTCTCCACTCCAGAACTCTTCGCCCCAAGGGCCGTCAGTTCTGAGACAGATTTGGCCCACCCACTGCCACTTCAGTTTGCTAATCCAATTGTGAAATTGTAATACTTTTAATGTTACAATCCGATGATATACATTTTTTCATGATCAAAGATCAATTAGGAATAAGTTGTAACTCGACTGAAAACTGTATCGCTATATTTTTGATGTCGTGTTTGAATATTTATTTTCAAAGCTCGAAAGCGTGTAAATGAAATGGTCCATAGTTATGTAAAGGTTGTCTGGAAGAAATCGCTTAAACCGATAAGACAGCCTAAATTGTACTGTTTGTAACTTTTTAAACTTGTAACTGTATTTGTTTGTGCAATAAAGTATATAATCAATTATTCACAAGTATCTCACATGAGCTAAAAATACATAGTACATGGCATTGAAACCACTATTTTATTATTTTTTCCACTGGATAAACTTTAGTGCACAGTAGTAATTAAAACTATCAAATAACTGGGTTAAACGCTGGCTTAGAGACCATAAATTTAAGTATATGACAGTTCAAACAATGTGGTCGTCCATTCAATTGTGTGTTATAGAAGGGGTTCCTATTTCTAAAATATATAACATCGCCCGACAAAGAGAAAACCTTTTCAGAGTATATTACCTTTGATAAAGGTACAGTTTTATAAAAAAAAAACAAGGAAATTTATGTCTCCAGAGAAACTCATAAATTTCATCGAGATGTGAGACGTGACATTTGTGTAACGTGATACCTAAGTGTGGTAAATATATTACAATCGTACAAAACCTTAAGAATGTAAACAATTTTTGCTCTACACATAAAAAATATACCTAAATAATGATCAATTCAAACACCTGTTATTTACAAAGAAAGGAGAATGACCAAAAGTGGGCCTAAGATGCGTCTTCACCATTCATGTACCAAAAATATATGTCTGAATTATGAATTCCTTCAAATTTTTTTTAAAGCCAATGGAATAGGGAGTTTAAAAATAACATATAATATAAACGTTGATTGATTTCCGCCGGCCGACCGGCATCTTTTCAACTAGAGTAGTGAAAGCAGAATTAAAATCGATATATAGTTATAATCGATATTTGTCAACAATATTTGATACTACCTTTCAGTTACTAGCGCGATAATACACCCATCATATTTTTCATTTACTGACTGGAAATACACTATTTGTACTGATTTAAAGTGATACACACGTTCTTAAAAGATATTTATGAAAGTATTGTTTCGTAACCGAAATATCGATTATTCAATTTGTTAAATCGATGTAGTTGAACCTCACTATTGATATGCACTATGGTTTCGTACTGTGACGTCATATCCGATATGATATCAACACTTGTTTTGGTCCGTTTGTTTACATTGTGTATTTGGGTGACAAAATCTATTTTAACGAGCCTAATGTAGTGTCGAATGCAATATACCGTCGTCGACTAATAACAACACTATGACATCAATATCTGGAGCGGTTAATCGTGGCTATATACCCACGGTTTTGTGAAAACTGCATGCCAACGAAGATTTTATTCCAAGTAAGATTATTGAATTTTCCCACTAAATATTTAAACGATTTTCTTTTTATAATGATCCTGAGTATTTTGCCTGTATTGTGACGACAATTTGATCCAGACGCAAGGTTAAAAGTTCAAGGGCAAACTCCCATACAATTTTGGTCATTCTCCTTTATAGAGCATTATCTTTCAATACCCATGTTTTTTGGAAGTTTGACGTACGGACTTGGGTTCTGTGTAAACAAGACGAGTCCACACTAGCGATAGAAGAACGCAAAATAAAAGGTTAGAAATTAAGCCAGTTGATAAAATCAAAAATAAGTCATGTAGGTATTAAAGAATAAGAAAATTAAATTTAAAATGGGTAGTTCATATATGCAGAATGTAGAATAATGGATGGGCAAACGAAAGTGACTGAATGGCTACCAAGAAATAGAAGACGGAAGAAGGGAAGACCGAGAAAACGATAAGAGGATGTACGAGTATGTAAGGAAATATGTGGATCTGACTGGAGAAGACGAACCGGAGACAGGAACAAATGGAGAATGCTGGGGGAGAATGAGGCGGGGGCACTTAAGTAAATTAAGTTTAATAGTTATTTTTTTAAATTTGACATGGTAGAATAAAGATTTTTTTATGTTATTTTGTTCATCTACCGATACCCAGGGGAGCTCGTAGCAGAGCTCGTAGCTCGTAGAAGAGCTCGTAGCGACGACCGAATATATTGATATATTTTTTTGTGCTTAACTAGCCTCGTTATGGCTTGTCAATCCGAAGTAGACTTGGTAATCTATCATATTTCGCGCTATCGATAGGTAACTATTTTGATATTCTTCCTATAGTGGCTACTTACGTCAGGGAAAACTTGGATGATTACGAGAGGCTTGGTACTGTGACGTATACTCCACCCGATACATGAACAGGCTTCGCTCCATCACCCATACCCTTGTAAATTGCGTCACGACGGTACAGATAATAGGTCCCACTGTGTATAATCGGCTTCCCACTGAGATCACCAGTTCTCAGAGTCTACCTACTTTCAAAAAGAGGCTGTGCAATCATTTTCTAGTTATGGAGAAAAGATTTTTCACAACTCACTGACATAATTACATTCAATTTTATGCATTATATTTGACATTTTTATTGTTTTATTTCTTTTTATTTTATTTAATTGTTTTTATTGTATTTTGTAATTAAGTTGATCTGAATTGTAACAAAGTTATGTCTATGATAGATAGCATAACTATACAGGCATGCTAGTGCGTTGGCGAACTAAAATGACTCTGTTCATTTACGTTGCAAGAAAAGCTGAAGGGAAAATCATTCCACAATTTCCACGTTCGCAATGTATAAAATTGGTTAAATTTCATTTCTGTCAGATTATTCAATCTATAATTTTGTTAGTAACACACTTAAAAATAATATTAGTAAAAAATAAAAATAAAATATTATTTTACATTAAAAAGTAATTTTTTTTGCTCTGTCCCGTAAATAAACCGGTATCGTTAAAAGCTCTCAGCCGCAACAAATCAGTTCGTCTGACATTTATTGCTGATGTAAATTGTTACACGTCGCTCAATGTTGTGTTATCGTATTTTTTATATACTCGTATTTCATTTTTTTTATCAAGAGGTGTTGTTGGAGTTGCCATTCTTCCGGGAAGGTATTTCCTATTTGTTTTCGATTAAAAACTGACAAAATTTAGTAATAGTACTCATACTCATACTCATTTATTTCAACCTTTTGAAACATTGAGAACTCTAGGCTAAGTCGACATTGTTTTGTTTACAATTTTACATTTTGTTTCACATTTATGCATGGCTGGTGTTAACGCGACTACGTACGTTTCTATTATCAATATTTGACTGTAAGATTGACTGTAACTCTATTGACAATAAAGTATATTCATTAATTAATTCATCTATAACCTATTTCTGTCTTCAAACGGTATCTGAGTTGCTGTGGTCCCGTTTGAAGAATAATAGAGCGAGAGAACAGACCTCCATGTTCATTTTGCAAACATGCTGCAGCTGCTTCAGACCGTAAAAGAATCTTTCCTGAAATATTAACTTATTATTTTAAAAAATATCCAAATCGCACCATTGGTTAATCAGCTATAGAACCAAAGTTAAATAGACATACATAGGCTTCAAACTTACAACAACTTTTTTGCGCCAGTTATTATTGTTCGTTTTAATATTTAAATGAAAATCAGACAACATGAAATATAAGAAAATTGCCTATAAATATTCTTTTCGTCTTTTTTTTACATTCCGAGCTTCATTTTCTTCTGGTTTTTCTTTTAATTTTCTTTTCTAGTACGTCGCTGTGCGGAAGCCTTTAAAAGATCTAAAATGAAATGAACAAATTGGTTGTTGAAGGCATTCCCCACACTGTATTCAAGCCGTCATAGCTAAGCCTTCACAATCACAATGGTCGCATCAGAGCGATAATTGCGTTAACGACTCGACCGGAAGTGGCAGCCATCTTGCCGCGGTGGAGCCTCATTTCCGGCGCTGTACGGCCGCCTCTTTGTTTGGTTAATATGCGATTTATGATTTGTTTATCCTACTAATATGCATTGACTTATATGACATTATGAGCATCTAATAGATGTTCCGAGTAAAAATTTATTTAACATGTTAAGAAGGATGATTGGCGACATAAACAATTGAGGCCTTATCACTTCCAGCGATTTCTACCACAAAATTTAGAAATTCAACATTTTGGGAATTCAACATTCAGAAGTCAACAACATCTCGTTCCGAAAACTTCTACTAGTGGTTAGTCTAGCCAGTTTTTAAGTAATAAATAATAAATAAATAAAATAAATCAATATCTCAGACATTCACACCAATTATCCAGTTCCAAACTAGGCAGAGCCTGTGGTATCGTTACTAGATAACGGATACACATACTTAAATAAATATATAAACATCCAAGACTTGGGTACAAACATTCATATTCATCACACGAACCTTTGCCCCTAGCGGGATTCGAACCCGCAACCTCCGGCGTGGCAGTCCGAGAGCTACCCGTTCCGCCACGGAGGTCGTCAAATACATCTTAATTATATTTCAAATATTCTGAAAGTCCTTCAAGATCGTTTTTAAACTGAAATTCTACTAGTCAGCTAATTTTCAAGGAATAAATCTTTTGCTCTGAAACTTCCTGCAATAACTTTTCATTGCGAACAAGTGTTTACTCTTTAAGCATGAACTCTAGTACTGAAACTAATCGAAACGAAAGTTTAATTAAAGTCTCAATAGGTGTCCAAATCGTACGCGGGACTTGAGAAGTTAAAATATAAACAAACTTGAACCAATTGCAAGCTGCAACCTAGCGTTTTTTAATTACAAATGAAAGACTCGACGAGTTTTAACAAAAACTTGGTATCTTCGAGATTTTGTGCAGTTTTATATAATTACAAAAATGTATTACTAGCTATTGCCCGCGACTTCATCCGTATAAAAATATTCCCGTATGAATAAGATGTTTTTTCGGGATAAAACTATCTTATGTCCTATTCCAGGACCTAACCTATATGTGTGCCAGGTTTCATCACGATCCGTCCAGTAGTTGAAGCGTGATTGAGTAACAAATATCCAAATATCCAAACATTCGCATTTATAATATAGTAGGATAGGATAACTATGAGGATATGAACGTCCGCTGTTGGGCACACATAACTTAATCCTTGCAATATAACGCCTTATGTCTAATCGTATATCAAATTCAAATCATCCCGGTTTCTCAAGCCAAGGTCAAGTTTATGTATTTGTATATCAAGCCACTTGCAGCCGACTTTTTAGGTTGTCGGTCCATCTAGCAGGGTCTGATCCTACCGTGTAAGCGCCCGAGTGCTTTGTGAACTGGGTATCCCCTGCATGTCGACTAAAAGGGGTCATCAGGGACGCGGATGCATAAAGCGGGGGCACTGAGAGGTCTCATCATCATCATCATCAGGTTATTTTTGTCTCCACTGCAGGAGCACAACCCTATCTCATCTGCCGGAGACAGACGGAGAATTTGGCCTACACTCCCCGCGCTGGCCAGACGGGTTGGGGAGGCCTCATTGATGTTTTATAATGTATTCCCTTAGTCGCCTTGTACGATATCCACGGGAAGAATTGGAGTGGTTCTATTCCTGAGAGGTCTATGCGTCCCCAAAGATGGCATCACGGAATGGCTTTGTGTTGCCGCAGGCACCGCTGTGGTACTGGGGGAGGTATCGTCGAGTGCGAGCAGCAGGGTGCACGGAGGACTCTGAAGGCAATCCTTCTTTGTTAGTGCTCCGGGGATGGCCAGAGCAAGTCCGACATTACCTAATCGTCCCCCCGTGGCGAGTAGGTAGAAAAAAGCAGGGTCTGGCCCTACCTGCCTTTGCTAGTGATTCTCCTGAACTCTGTCCCACAGCCATCAATTTTGCGATAGATAAGGCCTGCCCACTACAACTTCAGTTTATCAGTGGCCTCTTCGTTGGATCTCAGACACGCGTCTCAATATGCTTACTCCACGTTACCGATCCAACGTAGATTTATATGGTTTACGATGGCTGTTAAATTTGCATTCAGATTGAAGTTTACCGCATAAATAAAGTACGTCTTAAGGTAAACTTTTTTCATTAATAATGAATAAGAATCCGACGCCTTTCTCTTATCTTTTGTGGCAGGAGTTAGGTTTGTAATTATGAACAGTAATTAGGAGTCAATTTATTATTTCGAAGTCTTTTACAATAATTAGTGTATTTGGCATTCCACTTATAGATACAGTAGGGGGTCTTCGGAGAAATGGGGTAGAAGAGACCATCAAATCATAGAGTACCTAATGTACTGTATATACTGGATCCGTTTGTCACCTTTTTATATAATATTTATATTTTGAGTGACGTAACGCATCGCTTGAACTATTTCTTAATTCTAAGTACATAAATTAGTGCAGAAATATATTAGTATAATTATTTATTATGTTTAATGTTAAGTTTATGTATTCCTACTATCAGATTTTGTGGCAATTATCTACTTTCTTTCTTTCTTTCTTAATGTAAAACTTTGTCGCGCCTCCACAATGTGTAAAGACAAGTCTTTAAATTGAAAACATCAGTGCGTCCTGCCTGTCATGACCTACGGTGCAGAAACGTGGTTACTGACGGTGGGCCTGATACACAAGTTTCAAGTCGCTTAGCGAGCTATGGAGAGGGCTATGCTCGGGGTTTCTTTGAAGGATATGATTCGTAATGAGGAGATCCGACGAAGAAACAAGGTAATTAATAGCAAGCTGGAGTTGCAGTGGACGGGTCAAATCTGTTGCATAACCGACGGCCGTTGGGTCAGATGAGTTCTGGATCGGCACGTGCCGGATGGGACGTCCCGCCGCCAGATGGACCGATGATCTAAGGAAGGTGGCCGGAAGCGGCTGGATGCGGAGCGCGAAGGACCGGATGTGGTGGCGTACATTGGGGAGACCTATGTCCAGCAGTAGACGTCTAAGGACTAGTTGTGAATTCGGGGATTTGTCATAATTACCACGCTTGGCAGGCGGATTGGTGATCGCAGTAATGAGTTTAATATACACAGGAGAATGCCCTTAGTCGCCTCGACGACACCCACGGGAAGATTGGAGGTGGCCCTATTCTAAGCCGGGAACAACATTGCTAAATGCGGCTGAAGCTTAATTGATGTTACTCAAATAAGAAAATATTTTCTACGATTTTTTTATATACTCTTTATTGCACATTTTAAAAACGAAATACCGTTATAAAATTGTATGCACAAATGCAAGTTTATGTCTAAAAGAGATATCTTACAGCCGATATTACAGGGTGTGAGACAAGGCAATAAGAGCGAGGGGGCAAAATAAGTGCATATTATACCTTTTTTTTTTAAGGAAACTACAGACAATAAATATTTGACGGATCTCGCACATTGTGTTGAACATATGCTTTGGTACCTATCTGGGATATTCAGAAAGTGACGATAGGTATTTTTCCACTTCTCAGCTCTCATTCTATTGACGTTTAAGTCGTCCCAATCCAACCAACCCTTCTTGGGTAGAACGTGGGATTCCAAGCGGGAACTAGGTCAGTGTTATGACGTAATTCTGAGGTTTCAACTCGACTTACGAAATCTTATTTTAAATTTGGTTCGACGATTTAAACATTTCAATGAATAAATTGAGTACCGAATCAGTGAAAATTAAAGTTTAGAAAAATAATTAGATATACAATTTAACCTTACGAGGTTCCTTCACCGCTTTGGATGAGAATTGGTAGAGAAATTGCTCTAGTAAATTGATAAATTTTTACATTCCTCCAAATCCAGAATAATTATCCCACTAAAATTATAAATCCGAAAGTTTGGATATTTGAATGTTTGTTACTCAATCATGCTTCAAGCACTGGATGGATCGGGATGAAACTTGGCATGCATATACCTAGGTTAGATCCTGGAAAAGAATAAAGGATAATTTTTATCCCCAAAAAACATGTGTTAAACACATGTTATGTTTGAGGTTTTTAGGGATGTTGATATCGAAAATGATATCTATTTTGAAATTCAAGATGTGTAAATATCGAAACCTATGCGGACGAAGTCGCGGGCAAAAGCTAGTAATATAATAATAATAATAAATGGTCCCTATAGTCCTGTCCGTGAACGGGTTAATTCCAACCAGCCTCGCTGACCACCTGAAGTGGTTGGAACGTGATCAGAAGGCGGTAAGTGCGAGTTTACATTTACTGTGGAACACCGCCCGGATAGTCCGCCAGTTTCTCTTACTGTCGCCCTGACCTCCGGCAGCTTGGACTCCTCAGCCGGAGGGAGTCCGTCTGGCCATATTGATATAACTGTCCAGACGAGACACTAGCTAACTTAGATTTCCGATACAGTAATCATCATCATCATCATCAGGTTATTTTTGTCTCCACTGCAGGAGCACAACCCCTCTCATCTACCGGAGACAGACGGAGGATTTGGCCTACACTCCCCGCGCTGGCCAGACGGGTTGAGGAGGCCTGATTGATGTTTTATATTGTATTCCCTCAGTCGCCTTGTACGACATCCACGGGAAGAGTTGGAGTGGTCCTATTCGACTCTATCGGAAACCACACGGCAAATATTACGAAACAGTAATAATAATAGGTAATAGGTATGTTTGTTTATTTCTACACAATAAAGTGAAAAGTTATTTAATTAATTAATTAATTAATTAATTAATTAATGACGCAGTTTCAATAATAGTAAACAGTAGTGCTATTCTCTAAAATACAAACTCATGTGCGAGTGTCACTCACTCACTTCGAAACGTAATCCATTGGCAATCTGTAAACATTCCAGAGCACTATCGAAGTGCAGTGAGTTCTTTGTTCACTTCACTTCAATAATGCTGTGGAATTTTTACAAAATGCCAAATCACGGTGGATGGGGTTTCGAAGTGAGTTGAGTGAGACTCGCATATGAGTTTGTATTTTAGAGAATAGCACTACAGTGTTAATTATACCTTTTAAACTATAGAAAATGAGTGAGATCTTTCCATCTTGAAGTTATGTATAGATTCTATGGTCTAATAATGGCTGATATCGTTTCGTTTTTCCAAATATTATTATTTCATATTTCACATTGTAGCAATTTATATTTTCTCACGCGCTGTCAGAGAAATCCAATTAATGTTTAATCCGTAATCACAGTTATTACAAGATTAAAATGCAAATAAAAATTCTCTCTGAACAAAGGCTTCGTTGTGACGCGAACCGGAAGTGGAAGAGAGGGGTGGGGGATGATTGTCGGTGTCCGGTAACAACCTGCAATTTCCGATTACCCCCTTCACTGTTTTACGGTGTTTTGTTTAGAACTTTGTGAAATAAAAGTACAGGAGTTCAAGTTTCTTGATACTTATTAGGGAAAAATGTCACTAAATTACCTGCTTTTGAGGCCAGAATTTCAACCATCCTTACTACTTTGTACAAGTTGGTCCCGGTCTACATATTGTTATATTTGTGAATTGTCCTATCCTTGTTTAATTCCCATAGCACAGGAGAAAATCCTAGTTTGGAATTAGACAAGTGTATTGTATATGTATATATGTCATATATGTATACAAATATACCCACTGCGCCAACTTAAAGTTTATTGGATATTTTCTGTTCTTATTAAATCGAGTCATACATAATATACTAATTATTACGCTCCCTAAATTTTAAGAAAAAATAATTTTTTTTTTTTATAATTTTGAGATTTGATGACTCGATTTTGATAAAAACAGAAATTGACCAAAATTTAAGTTGGCGTAGTGTACCTTGGAGGTATCGATATGTTTTAATATAAATAGCATACGAATAACTGTATATAAATAGCATACTAAGTGGTAATAAAAAGAAATTACATAATAAAAAAAATTATTTACAAATAATTACAATACAAACTTGTTTATCTGCTAGTATGTCGCGGGCAACAGCTAGTATTTTATAAATCTGAAATGTACCTTAGTTATATGTCTGTACTAGCTGTTGCCCGCGACTTCGTCCGCGTGGACAACTTAACATTACAAATTATTATGTATTTCCCGTAGGAGTGGGATGTTTTTTCGGAATAAAACTATCCTATGTCCTATTCCAGGACCTATATGTCTGCCAAGTTTCATCACAATCCGTCCAGTGGTTGAAGCGTGATTGCGTAACAAACATCTAAACATACAAATATCCAAATATCCAAATTTTCGCATTTATAATATTAGTAGGATAGTCATTATCCTGGCGATCTAGCAGATATTTTACAGTAGAATATATAATAGTTATAGGCAAATTATTTATTTAAAGAGTTAATAGTAACAAGAGGAATTCAACATTAGGAATACGGTGTACAATCTACGTTACGTTAAGGAAGAATTCATTAATGTGTGGTAGTGCTGCTCCATCATCTAAACCGAAGAGTTTGGCAGCGGATATCCATTTGTGGCGAGTGCCGCGAATGCACATATTCGTAGCTCGTATAATAGAGATGATAATTCGTGCTCTCAACCAGCAAATCACTTTGCTTAGTGTCCACTAATTCCGTCCGGTCCCAACGATTAGCAATAATAATATATAATAATTGCAACGATCTCTATGTACTACTAGATGGAGCGTTCCAAACAATCGCTCTGTTCCACATTATTTAACCGTAGCGTCAATATTTAGTAATAATTAAATGTTCTGCGCAGTAACTGCACAAGTTTCATTGTGAATGTGAAAGAGTTGTGTCTACTTGCGTGGAACAGAGCGATTGTTTGGAACGCTCCATCTAGTAGTACATAGAGATCGTTGAATAATTTTTACATTTTGGAAAAATAAACCTATTACCATATATTAAGTTTCTAAGATAGTTATTTCTCACTTTCTCCTTCAGAAAGTCGAAATTGATATGACGATGATAATAAGAGATGACCGAAGTTCAAGCTCTTAAACTATTTTTCCAGAAAACCGGTTGAATATCACCCAAAAAGCGGTTTTAGTTATTTCTCTAAAGATATCGCTTATCCAGCAGTGTCGAACATAAACCGCGATCGTAAAACGTAACAATAAAATCGGGCTTCGTATATATTTAATATTAAACCATAAATTGAATTCCTCGCTAATAAACTAGTTACAGTCAACCTGTCATCCAGGATTGGATCATCATCAGGTTATTTTTGTCTCCACTGCAGGAGCACAACCTTCTCTCATCTGCCGGAGACAGACGGAGGATTTGGCCTACACTCCCCGCGTTGGCCAGACGGGTTGGGGAGGCCTGATTGACGTTCTATAATGTTAATATTGGATGCTCTGACTAAACTGAGTGTTTCAATTTGATAGGTAATGTTTTTAAATTTTGTAGCTGGTGTGAATGTTATATTTGTGTGTACCGTCGGGAATGAAAAAAATTTTTTTAAATGAAAATAATGCGAAAAAAGTATCTATATAAAAATTTATTGCCATGCGTTAGTCTCGCAAAACTGGGTACGTTTACGTAAGTACGGTTTATTTATAATACCACAGGCTTTTAGGTGAAGGAATACATCGTAACGAAACCTGCATATCTATGCCAAGGAAGAAATTCTAAAGCGTATGTGAAGTTCATCAAATCGGCTTGGGGCACCGTTGGTGGACAGGGGTTTGGCACAAAAGATCTTGAAGGGTTGAAGTGTCGCCAGGTCTTCCTGGCTCCCTAAGAAGATAAGATAATCTCGCAAAAACTCGAAAATGACTCGACCGATTTGAATGTTTCTTTTTATCGTCTCAATACTGGGGTGTAATAGGAAAAAAAGGAAAAACCCAAAGGAACACTGAAAGATTCGAAATTAGTGGCAGCTGGAGCGGGAGCGGGATCGGCAGCGGGCGCGGGAGCGGGCGCGGGAGCGAGGAATAATTCCGCGGGTACAACTTGTATTTAATAAATATAAAAGTATTAATTAAACGCAGTATTTCCTTTTACATTTTGTAGACACAAGGTTCCATAGCGACATATATTCCATGCAACCTACACTATCAATTTTCGTAGTAAATTAACATACTATTGTTTTTTTTTAAATGTCCGGGAATTGCCCGAGTTGCGTTGAGTTATTCAGAAAATCTATGAGCGTATTTTTTCTTATCTCTAAAATGGTCATAGTTCCTTATAACAAATTACTCTACCTCTTACAGTTTCTGACTTCCCTATACTGACCGGTCTCGATGATATAGGTACCCTGTATTCTTACACAGTTCACATTTCAAAAGCTCTTGTACGTGTACGTTGTCACCTGCACAGTCACTGTGCCTCCCCCCCCCTCCATTACCCCCCATCTATATTTGCACCCCTTCACAGCATAAATACTGCTGCATGGATATATAGACAGACAATCATTTCATCACAATAAATACAAACGAAGTATTAGAAAGATAACAATCTTTCAGAATTATACATCACTCTACCGCTGTGTAGGCTTTACCCAGGGCTCATCACTTAGTCCGATCCTCAATTCTCCTCATCCAGTGACTACCAGGTTCAACGGTCAAGAATAGAAGCTGCATTTCTTAGACTAGTCCCCCTTCAGTCACCGGACTACTAGACGTGGGGAGGGACTTCATCCTTATTTACTCGTAGTAGACATACCACGCTCTCGTACAAAACGTTTTGCTTCTTCTGTCATAATGCGAACTGCTAAGGAATGGAACCACTTACCTGCCAGCTTCGTTGTTTCCGGACAAGTACAATTTGGATCTTTTTAAGACGAGTGAATAGGCATCTTCTGGGTAAGCGCGCTCCACCTTCAGGTGTAAACCCATCATGAATAAAAATAGGGCTAAGTGTCACAGAACGAGGAAGAACGAGGGTGAACGACATACCCGAAGGCCGTTGGGGTAGACGAGTTCTGGAGTGGAGACCGCGGATGGGCATGGCTGGATGCGGAGGGCAGAGGACCGATTGTGGTGGTGTTCATTGGAGAAGGCCTATGTCCAGAAGTGGACGTCTAAGAGCTGATATGATGATTATGATGATGAATTGTAACAGATATGATAAGCCTTCACAACTGTCAATAAAAATAAAATATATAAAAAAAACTGGCGATTTATTAAAATGTAAATAAAAGTTTTCGATGTAAATAAATCAACACGGACTTCACAAGACTCAAGATGAATGAAGAAAACAGAAAGAATTCGTAATTCTCGAATAATGAGGAAAGTTGGATTGTTTGTTGAACACTGGTGATTGGTTTTTAATAATAAGGTGCCAAATTTATTTGTCTTTAATGTACGAAAAATTACATAATTATTATTTTGAAATATAAAATCACTTTCCGGGAATGGATGTTCCGGGAATTGGACGTTCGGGGAATGTTTCCTAATCAGAATTGGACGTGATGAATCGATATTCAACTATAAGACAACAAACTAGCTCAACTTAGCACGAATCTAGAGCCACAAAGCTCTTTAAAAATGTGAGAATTTAAGCTCGTACAATAATTTGAAACGTTAACTCGCGGTATTCTAAGAATTTTCTTAACAAAAGGGGACGTCGTCAAATTTTATGGTTCTCCTTTTCTTAAAGGTTATGTTTTTATTGTAGTTCTAGCGTTTCAAATAAACGGTTTATGGGTCTTTTGGCTGGATGTTGAATAAAAATATTTTCTGAAAGATAGCATAGAGTTTAGCAGTGAGTAACCGCAACTACGTTGTACATAGTTGGGGTTTCTCAACTACATATAACTTCGATCAAAATTCTTCGTTGTGCACCAACACATAAAAATACCTAAATAATAAACAATTACATTTAAAAAATATATATAACATAGAATCTGGTCTACAATGGCGGCCTTATCGCTCTTAGCAATTTATTTTAGGCAACCTTTGGGTGATGGGGAAATTTCGCGGAGTGGAAGGAAGCGCTGGGTGCAAACATTGAATTACTTATAGTAAGTAGTTCTCAATGGCGGTAGTTTAACTACATACATATACTTTGGTTGTAGTGATCGCCTCGTTAGACTAATGGCTTTGTCATTGCACTCGAGCGCCAGATGTCGTGGGTTCGATTCCCACTAGGGACAGACAACTTTGTACAAGTTGGTCCCAGTCTGGATGTTATATTTGTGAATTGTCCAATCCTTGTTTAATTCCCATAGCACAGGAGAAAATCCTAGTTTGGAATTAGACAAGTGTATGAATATGTGTACGATTTATTTATTTATTAGTAACTGTACATGCTACTTATTATTTTTTTGGAGGGCGAAGAGGAGAGGTTAACTGTATTTTATTTTATTTATTACACGAGCTGTCTTCGGGCCTCATAGAAGCTTCCGGTGACCAGAGGGCTGGCCAGTACCTCAGGCAACGCATTAGTTTGGCCATACAAAGAGGGAACGTCGCCAGCCTTCTGGGCACAATGCCCCAGTGCGACCACCTCGACGGCCTTAATGTTTAGTTATGTTTGGCTTATGTCTTTATAGTATTATAATTAATAAAGATTTTATTTAAAAACACATACTCTGACATCCTCACTGGTACTGGTAAACCATTATTTGGTGTTGTCGTAGTACCAGACCTCGTGCTGTCCATCGCTCACACGATGCACACGGGCACAGACACTCGGCATGTATATGTCGTAGGCCGATCTTAAAATTAGGCAGATTATGATGCGCCTAGGCATATCGTGATCTGGCGCCCTTTCATGCTGTGCCTGACTTATATCAGGCCAATCGTTCGACACTCGTCGTTTGTCGATTTGGCTAGCCACGTTTAGCCATATCGTTTTGTAGAAAGATCATGTTTTAGTTAAATAAGTAGAGAGATTTTAATAAACCTCAAAATTACTCGTACTAAAAATGAAGTATGTGTACATATTCTAAATAAGTAAATAAATAAATTCCTAATCTTAAATATGTAAACTCGCACAAGTTATTACATATTGAAATTATTATTTAACATAAGTCAATAAAAATTTAAAACATAAGCCAAACAACAAATAATTATTTTGGTAAGGACTTTTGTTACCACATTCTCTTTTATTATCAATTTTATCTAATTGTAAACTCACTAACTCGTATGCGCCAGATCCCGATATGCCTAATTTTAAGATCGGCCTGCGACATATATACATACCTAAGTTTTCAACTTTAATCATGATTCTAATTAAGTTCCAATAGTTCCGTTTGGCCTAAATAATGAGACAACCACGCTCTGAATCTCTTGAGGTTGGTATTTTTGAGTATCTTGATGTTATTGTGTCCCTTTACACCAATGGTAAAGTACGCCATTATATTTCTTACCCTTGATGAAGACGAAACATTCCATTAATTATGATTTTAATCCCAAACTCGTAAATCAGTCCGCAGCAGGCATTTCGGTTAGCTATAAATTCTCCCTTCTTATTTTACAAAATTAACATAAATTAATACAAATTTCATCTTTTCTCTAAATCCCAGATTTAGATTGGTTTGCTAATCGTCTTTTTCAGTCAACTAGGAGAAAAGGGATTATGGTTTTTGTTTTAAATATACTTATAATTGTCAGTATGTGTTATTATTGGGTATTATCTGTAATGTTGCAATAGTTTAAAGTCGGAGGTTGCGGGTTCGAATCCCGCTAGGGGCAAATGTTCGTATGATTAATATGAATGTTTGTACCCAAGTCTTGGATGTTGATATATTTATTTAAGTATGTGTATCCGTTATCTAGTAACCATACCTAGTTTGGGACTGGATAATTAGTGTGAATGTCTGACATATTTATTACTATTATTATTATTATTTAATAGCACACATACATCAAACGATTAGATAGATATGTACATTACCGTATGATTGTGTTTGTGTCCCATTATAGGGCCTTTTTGGGCTGCTCTCAAACTGTACAGCTGTACCTAGATATTGATTGGTAAACGATAGTATAGTGATAACTTTTTATTTTTATTTTATTTTATTTTATTTATTTTCACAAAATCCACAGCACTTAGTATACAGTACAATTATTCTAATTTATAGTTCTTACTGCCAATAACGGATTTACAATATATTAATATTACAGTCTAGTGATTGTGTGTGTGTGTGGGTGTGTGTTTGTGTGCGTGTGTGTTTGTGTGCGTGTGTGTGGGTGTGTGTGTATATATATTATTGTATGATCTGGAAAACAATATATTAATTGTTTATTTATTGTTCTATATTTATATAAATATGTAAAAAGATAAACAGATAAATATATAATAATAAGTTTGTTCTCTCTCTCTCTCAGCTCAGCAATTTCAGTACTTGTTTCCTGAAAGTTAATTTACTACAGTTAAATAAATCCACAGTTGAAAATTTCTTATTGTAAGCGGATTGCATGCGACAAATAATGGAGTTTTGTGCATAATTAGTGCGGGTGGCAGGGACATAGAACAAAGTGGTGTGTCTGGTGCGCCGAACTGGTGCACAGAAACGCATAACTAGGGATGTGAGTTCTGGACAGTCTGTAGTACCATTACAAATACTGTAAATGAACATCATGTCAAGAAGGGAGCGTCTATTCTCTAGTGACAGTAGATGATGATAGTTACAAGAATCAGTGTAAGTATTAGTTGTGTATGAGCGGTGTGTACGGTAGTTAAGATGTTTAATGAATTTTGCCTGTATTGATTCAATATCCTGCTTATAGCAGATGTAATGAGGGTTCCAAATATTACTGCAATATTCCAGTGTACTTCTAACATATGCGCAATACAGTGTTTTAATACAAAATAAATCAGTAAAAGGACGTCCTACGCGCATAACAAACCCGAGACTTTTATATGCTTTAGTGGCAATCGTCGAGATGTGTTCCGAGAAAGTCAACTGGGAGTCTAATGTAACTCCAAGATCCCTAACTGATTCTGATTGTTTGATTATGATGTTGTTCAACTTATACTCGTAGTTGACTTTATTTCTTTTGCGCGTAAACGTAAGTGTCATACATTTATCAGCGTTGACACCAATACGATTCCTAATGTAATATGAATTAAGACGATGTAAATCCTCTTGCAACCTTTCACAATCTGATACACTATTGATGTTAATATATATTTTAGTATCATCAGCATACATCAAAAAATGTGCATGGTGAAGACACTTCTCTATATCATACAAATACGTTATGTACAGCAAAGGGCCCAGGATTGAACCTTGTGGGACACCAGAAGTAATATTGATAAAATCGGAACGAAATCCGCCAACAACAACAGCTTGACTTCTATTTCTTAAGTAAGACTCAAACCACCGTAATAAATTCCCACATATACCTAGTTCTTGCAGTTTTTGCAACAGAATTACATGGTCCACGCGGTCAAAGGCTTTTTCAAAGTCCGTGTACACCGCATCAACTTGTCTACCTCCGTCCATACCTCGCAAGACATCATTAGTAAAGATAGCTAAGTTTGTATTAGTAGATCTACCTTTGATAAACCCATGTTGCTGAGGTGGAATAGCACTAGATATAAAAGGATATAGATGATAATGAACTCCTCTTTCAAATAATTTACTTAGAACATTGAGTATTGAAATCGGTCTGTAATTTTCTATGGATGATTTAAGACCTTTCTTATGAATGGGCACAACAAGAGCGGTCTTCCAAATTTTAGGGAAATATCCTTCATTGAGGCAACGATTAAATAGGATTGTCACAGGAATAGCAAGAGATTCTGCACAATTTCGAAAAAATAGAGGGGGTATGCCGTCATTACCCGCACCTTTAGAAGTATCTAGATTTTTTAGAGCTTTGAAAATGAAGTCCTTATTGAAAACTAAAACGGAAAACAAATCACAGTCTCGCGTGTGTATAGGGTTGAATAATGTGGGGTAGGTTAGTAAAATTTTGCTGGAAGAAATCATTGAATGCATTACATATGTCATTTTGATTCGTATAGGTGATGTCGCCATACTTCATCAAGTTTGGATAATTAGAAGAGTTCTTTCTCCTAGCTTTAACATAGGACCAAAATAGTTTGGGGCATCGTTTAATATTATCCTGTGACCTCTGTATGTATGCATCAAGACATTCCGATTGAAGTTTCTTTTGTCTAGTTCTTAAGAGAGAGAAGGAACCGTAGTCTAGAGGATTTCCAAATTTTTTCCAGCGTTTATGAAGTTTAGATTTTTCTTTAATCACATTAATTAGTCCTTTACTGTACCAAACAGGATAGTGATATGATCCAGAGATATATACTTGTGGAACGTGCTTATTGATAACATTATTTATTATTGAGTAGAAAGTGTTAGTCATATCGTCAATATTACAGCCATACAGTATGTTTCCCCAGTTCCTAGCATTCAAATCACTGTTAACGGCTTGGTAATCAGCCTTATAATATTGGTATTTCATACGTGAGGGGGACTTCAACGGAGGTAAAACAATGTCCACTGCATTGATTGTGACAGCTGGATGAAACACATCTTCTCTAAGTAGTGGAGCCGAGGATCTGTGCATACTGAGAGGAAAGTTTGAAAATAATAAGTCTAAGGTATTATTACTAATATTAGTAAGTGTATTGTGTTGTTTTAGACCATAGAAGACGGTATTTTGAATAAGACACGACGCAGCGTTTTGAACATCAATACTTCCTTTCTTTAGAAAAACTGGCTCACCACTATTCCACGCGATACACGATAAATTAAAGTCTCCGCTTAGAAGGAAATAATCATCTGGGCACTGTTCATGCACGGTTTCAAGCATGGCGACTATAGTTTGTACGTGTGTAGGTATCAGCCTGCGCTCAGGCAAGTACGCGATAGCTATGTGTAAATCGCGCGCGGAGCCAAGCGCACGCGCAGGCACCGTGAGCCACATGCACTCGACGCCCGGCCGCTGCCACTCGGGGCGAGCGCGGGCCGACAGCCGCGCGGCGCACAGCGCCATCACTCCTCCGGCGTACGAACCACGATCAAGACGGATAACATCATATTTATTATTGGAAAGTTCAGAATCGAGGATTCCGTCGTGAAGCCATGTTTCCGTTATCAAAATTATGTCATAGTCAGCGAGTAATATAGACTTATAAAAATCATTAGTTTTTGTTCTGAGTCCCCTCACGTTCTGATAGTAAATTGTAAGATTTTTATTAGTATGACACTGGGGCGCCATCTATATAGCAAGAAATATTTACTTGTTCATATACTTTAAACCAGACATTTACTCCATGATTTGCGCAACCGGCACCAATATCTGTATGAATAAATGCAGGCATGACGTTTACTGAATTTAGAGGTCTGAATATTGCAATAATCTGAGCTAAGAAAAATACGAACAGTAAAATGTAGTAAAAATAAAAGATTGTGTAGTGGAAATAGCTTTTGTAATTTGTTGTATTTATATATTGTATATAATAACTATGTAATGATAAAAGTGAAGTAATTATGTTATGATGGTGTGTATGTGATGTGTTGTGTTGAGTATTGTATATAGTTGTGTATGTACTTTGGGAGTATGGGCAATTTGTAACGTTAGTAAACACCAGCTTATTTTTTAGCAAAAACAAATGCAAACCAATTAAATAACAACAAAATATTAGCATAATTATAAAGAAAGAAACATTTAAACGACTTTCTCGAGGTCTGATTTCGTCATAATCGGGATGGGGGGTGAAGTATCGGTTTTTCGGGTCTGTATTACACAGTTTTTTGTCCATGTATATTTATACTTCGATTCATTCGCTTTAAGTTTACATAAATTTAATAGTTGCTTATTTTCTTTTGTCAGATGCTCATTCAAGTATATTTTAGTATCCTCCCCACCCATACCGACATCTTTCGCAGTCAGACCACGACTTTTTCGAGCAGCTGCGATTACAGAGTCTTTGATGGCACGCTGTTTAAAACGCGCAATAATAATACGAGCGCGGTGGGCGCGCTCCCCGGTGGATGCGCGGCGCGGCATCACGCGGTGTACGAACTCCAGCTGTTCCGCGTCCACATTAGCTCCAATGCGCTGGAAGATCTTCAGCACGATGTCGGAGGTCACCTCGCCTTTGCTCTCAGGAACTCCCACAATTTCTACGTTTTGAAGTCGTGCCCATTGTTGCTGACGCATAGATAACCCCAACCAGCACACTTGAGAAATACGCAGCTCTTTTACAGCTTTATCATCATCATCAGGTTATTTTTGTCTCCACTGCAGGAGCACAACCCTCTCTCATCTGCCGGAGACAGACGGAGGATTTGGCCTACACTCCCCGCGCTGGCCAGACGGGTTGGGGAGGCCTGATTGATGTTTTATAATATAATCTTAATAATAAATCTTAAGCTGTAGAGCTTAATAGGTCTAAATTTGGGGTATATCGGTGTTTGGTATTATGGTACTAGCACCGAAATATCTCTGTTATAGACCTATTTAATAGCTTAAAGCTGTATATTTCGCCAGTGTACTGGTTGGGAATGTAATAAATCAATGCTATTAACCAAATTGATTACATTATATGACACTACAGTGTTTCCATTACGTTAATATTATAACGTACGCCCTTTCGAAGACCCCTTCCGCCCTCAGATACACTAAAATATTCCGGCAGTGTTCATGAATAACATTGTTATCGGAATATTCAAAGCCGTGCCTGTGGCGCAGTCTGCGCCGAACACAGAACAATTACGGATCAGAGGCGCGCGGGATGTGGTCGACGTTCCATTGACGGCTTTAGAGCATTTAGGCTAAAGGGTTTAACCGGATTGAGGGAATGGACTCTTGCTATCAATACCATTGATAGTATAGAGACATTGAATAATACAATCCACAGTCGCATACTAAAACTGCAGCGAAAAAACTTGGCATCCTATTCAAGGATAAGCGGTACTTCTCACCGGCACAGCTTCTCAATCTTTACCAAGCACAAGTGCGGTCGTGTATGGAGTACTGCAGTCACCTTTGGGACGGCTTGCGCAATTCAATGTCGCAAACGACTTTCCTTCACCCGCTTGTCGCTCCGTGATACCCCTTGACTGATGTGTTGCGAACAACATCGCAGCCTCTGTGTTGAGGTATCACGATTTTCTGGGGAAATTGTCCACGTCGTCAGAGCCCCGCATGACTCGGTAAGGCTAATAGTGCCCGGAGTTCGCCCAGTTCCGGGATGTCGGCACGATGTCCCAAACTAGGCAGAACCTGTTATATCGTTACTAGATAACGGACACACATACTTAAATAAATATATAAACATCCAAGACTTGGGTACAAACATTTGCCCCTAGCGGGATACGAACCCGCAACCTCCGGCGTGGCAGTACGAGAGCTACCCGTTCCGCCATGGAGGTCATCCTGAAAAGAAAACTGCTTAAAAATGATTATACACAATTTTAGTTCATTTTGTTTAATTTACCGTCATTTTACATTCTTTTCAGCAGACTTCACTCATTTATTTAATTGTTGATTTATGGTCATCTCTAATTTTCATAAACAAATAGAGAACGAATGAAAGTCGAACGTCAGTAAAACGTCAGTGAAGCAATTTTTATGAATTTTTCGCACCCTGTTTGAATTATTTTAATGCACAAAACCAATAAATTTCTTTAATGAGTCTGGAATCTGACTTAGATTATTGTGTAATAGTGCAATTAAAGTTAGTATGAATCTACTTTAGAGAGAGAAACGTGAGATGTAAGGCGGTTGGCATTGACTGGATTCCGAATCAGTGGCGCACCATGGGAGATACCTATGTCCAGCAGTAGATTCTTGCTGGCTGGTGATGATGATTGCTGAGTGGCATTTGACTAGTTATCAATCGAATTGCCGCTGGGATTATATGAGTTCTGGAGTAGAGAACACGATCAGGCAGCTGCAGATCTACATCTGGCAATTACGAAATACAGAGGTTCGAAGAATAACAGAGAAGAATGAGCTTGGGAGGATATACCTATGAAATAATTAGACAAAACGTTTATTGAAAACTTTATCGAAGACAATTCTGACTCAACGCTTTTAAATTAGCAATCTTTTTCTAGACCATTCTACTTTCCTTCTTTGCTCGTATCATCGCTCGAGAGTAAAAAAGGTCTCTTAAGGCTTACTTATCCTTAATTTGTTTGCCCTGTTTACTTGGTGAATTTGCTAAGCTTTTTCAGGGTTCCGTCAAAACCGACACACTCAATATCCTACCAGAGCTTTTTTTATCGCCTGTCTATCGGCTAACTTAAAGTCTAAAAACTACCAGACCAACGACCAGACCACTAAGTTTAGCATCTAATTTAGTCTAGGCATATGCTGAGCCGTTGCCCTTTTACTGCCGCGGCACACGCATATCGTTTATTTTATAAATAGTATTTTTATTTAAGGCTCGCTTCCTCGAAACATGTACTGGCGCCTTGCTAGATTAAGGTATTAAAACTGTAGTATTTTCATTTCGTGTGATTAGTTAAAGAACTAATTAACAATTATATTACTCAACGATCTCTATGTAATACTAGATGGCGCGAGCGGTGGTTCCAAACAAACGCTCTGTTCCACGCAAGTAGCCACAACTCTTTCACATTCACAATGAAACTTGTGCAGTTACTACGCAGAACATTTAATTATTACTAAATATTGACGATATATATATATAATATTTTGTCCATAAGTGCGAAAATTGCAAAATAAATACCTCGTATAAACAGCATTTTACTATAATTAAAAAAAAAAGTATAGAAAGTAATAGTTTTTCAAGACACGTAGGAAACCAGTATAGGAAATTAATTATTTATGTATAACATACATTCATAAAAAAAATTTTTTTATTGTGCCCTCTTTTATACACACTGCTTTTAACGTTTTGGGACTTGAACATTTTGCTTTTTTGGTACGCCATGCACTAGGCGGTTCTTAGTTTCGAGCCTGCATTAAAAGTTTTGAAAATTACAAAATTCAGATTTTCGGTACTGACGGAACCAGTAGTGTACGACGTACTTACTGCACTTTGCTTAATGTTTACCCCTGGAACCCAATTCCGACTGCTACAAATTCAGGTAGCGTCCCATTCACTCCCTAATTGTTTTGCTCGTTAGAGGCCGTTTATTTATTCTGTAGTATCGTAGTGACAACGTGAACGCAATTTAGATTGGTGGTGCTAAAACGCTCTTATATTAAGGTGTTTGAATACATACATACATAATGCTTGCTCCCAGAGGTTTAGGCAGAGACGATGTATCATAGTTGGCGCGATCCTGTCACACCTCCCTAGCCAAAGTCAAAGTCAAAATCATTTATTGCATATGAGTACACTTGGTACATTTATATACGTCATTTTTTTTATCGGCTACCACTTCCTTGGTGTTAGCGCTGTGAAGAAGACACGGCGTAACAAAGTTCACGCAACACATCTTTTAAAAATCTAGTTTGCATACAATTAATAAAGATTTCGCGATGCTGAATTAACATTAGTACCAGGCATCTTTGTCATTCAAATAATCGTTTATTTAATTATAGGCTTTTTTACAAAGTTGTTTTTTAATGTGAATCTTAAACTTTCTGTCTGTCATATTTAAGATTTCCTCTGGTAGTTTGTTGTAGAAGCGTATACATTGTTCCATGAACGATTTACTGACCTTATTTAATCTTAACCCTGGTAAAACAAACCTCACTCACATTCCTCACCTCACCTCACACTGCGGAAGTGTATTGTGTTGTTTTAGACCATAGAAGACGGTATTTTGAATAAGACACGACGCAGCGTTTTGAACATCAATACTTCCTTTCTTTAGAAAAACTGGCTCACCACTATTCCACGCGATACACGATAAATTAAAGTCTCCGCTTAGAAGGAAATAATCATCTGGGCACTGTTCATGCACGGTTTCAAGCATGGCGACTATAGTTTGTACGTGTGTAGGTATCAGCCTGCGCTCAGGCAAGTACGCGATAGCTATGTGTAAATCGCGCGCGGAGCCAAGCGCACGCGCAGGCACCGTGAGCCACATGCACTCGACGCCCGGCCGCTGCCACTCGGGGCGAGCGCGGGCCGACAGCCGCGCGGCGCACAGCGCCATCACTCCTCCGGCGTACGAACCACGATCAAGACGGATAACATCATATTTATTATTGGAAAGTTCAGAATCGAGGATTCCGTCGTGAAGCCATGTTTCCGTTATCAAAATTATGTCATAGTCAGCGAGTAATATAGACTTATAAAAATCATTAGTTTTTGTTCTGAGTCCCCTCACGTTCTGATAGTAAATTGTAAGATTTTTATTAGTATGACACTGGGGCGCCATCTATATAGCAAGAAATATTTACTTGTTCATATACTTTAAACCAGACATTTACTCCATGATTTGCGCAACCGGCACCAATATCTGTATGAATAAATGCAGGCATGACGTTTACTGAATTTAGAGGTCTGAATATTGCAATAATCTGAGCTAAGAAAAATACGAACAGTAAAATGTAGTAAAAATAAAAGATTGTGTAGTGGAAATAGCTTTTGTAATTTGTTGTATTTATATATTGTATATAATAACTATGTAATGATAAAAGTGAAGTAATTATGTTATGATGGTGTGTATGTGATGTGTTGTGTTGAGTATTGTATATAGTTGTGTATGTACTTTGGGAGTATGGGCAATTTGTAACGTTAGTAAACACCAGCTTATTTTTTAGCAAAAACAAATGCAAACCAATTAAATAACAACAAAATATTAGCATAATTATAAAGAAAGAAACATTTAAACGACTTTCTCGAGGTCTGATTTCGTCATAATCGGGATGGGGGGTGAAGTATCGGTTTTTCGGGTCTGTATTACACAGTTTTTTGTCCATGTATATTTATACTTCGATTCATTCGCTTTAAGTTTACATAAATTTAATAGTTGCTTATTTTCTTTTGTCAGATGCTCATTCAAGTATATTTTAGTATCCTCCCCACCCATACCGACATCTTTCGCAGTCAGACCACGACTTTTTCGAGCAGCTGCGATTACAGAGTCTTTGATGGCACGCTGTTTAAAACGCGCAATAATAATACGAGCGCGGTGGGCGCGCTCCCCGGTGGATGCGCGGCGCGGCGTCACGCGGTGTACGAACTCCAGCTGTTCCGCGTCCACATTAGCTCCAATGCGCTGGAAGATCTTCAGCACGATGTCGGAGGTCACCTCGCCTTTGCTCTCAGGAACTCCCACAATTTCTACGTTTTGAAGTCGTGCCCATTGTTGCTGACGCATAGATAACCCCAACCAGCACACTGGAGAAATACGCAGCTCTTTTACAGCTTTATCATCATCATCAGGTTATTTTTGTCTCCACTGCAGGAGCACAACCCTCTCTCATCTGCCGGAGACAGACGGAGGATTTGGCCTACACTCCCCGCGCTGGCCAGACGGGTTGGGGAGGCCTGATTGATGTTTTATAATATAATCTTAATAATAAATCTTAAGCTGTAGAGCTTAATAGGTCTAAATTTGGGGTATATCGGTGTTTGGTATTATGGTACTAGCACCGAAATATCTCTGTTATAGACCTATTTAATAGCTTAAGGCTGTATATTTTGCCAGTGTACTGGTTGGGAATGTAATAAATCAATGCTATTAACCAAATTGATTACATTATATGACACTCCAGTGTTTCTATTACGTTAATATTATAACGTACGCCCTTTCGAAGACCCCTTCCGCCCTCAGATACACTAAAATATTCCGGCAGTGTTCATGAATAACATTGTTATCGGAATATTCAAAGCCGTGGCTGTGGCGCAGTCTGCGCCGAACACAGAACAATTACGGATCAGAGGCGCGCGGGATGTGGTCGACGTTCCATTGACGGCTTTAGAGCATTTAGGCTAAAGGGTTTAACCGGATTGAGGGAATGGACTCTTGCTATCAATACCATTGATAGTATAGAGACATTGAATAATACAATCCACAGTCGCATACTAAAACTGCAGCGAAAAAACTTGGCATCCTATTCAAGGATAAGCGGTACTTCTCACCGGCACAGCTTCTCAATCTTTACCAAGCACAAGTGCGGTCGTGTATGGAGTACTGCAGTCACCTTTGGGACGGCTTGCGCAATTCAATGTCGCAAACGACTTTCCTTCACCCGCTTGTCGCTCCGTGATACCCCTTGACTGATGTGTTGCGAACAACATCGCAGCCTCTGTGTTGAGGTATCACGATTTTCTGGGGAAATTGTCCACGTCGTCAGAGCCCCGCATGACTCGGTAAGGCTAATAGTGCCCGGAGTTCGCCCAGTTCCGGGATGTCGGCACGATGTCCCAAACTAGGCAGAACCTGTTATATCGTTACTAGATAACGGACACACATACTTAAATAAATATATAAACATCCAAGACTTGGGTACAAACATTTGCTCCTAGCGGGATACGAACCCGCAACCTCCGGCGTGGCAGTACGAGAGCTACCCGTTCCGCCATGGAGGTCATCCTGAAAAGAAAACTGCTTAAAAATGATTATACACAATTTTAGTTCATTTTGTTTAATTTACCGTCATTTTACATTCTTTTCAGCAGACTTCACTCATTTATTTAATTGTTGATTTATGGTCATCTCTAATTTTCATAAACAAATAGAGACCGAATGAAAGTCGAACGTCAGTAAAACGTCAGTGAAGCAATTTTTATGAGTTTTTCGCACCCTGTTTGAATTATTTTAATGCACAAAACCAATAAATTTCTTTAATGAGTCTGGAATCTGACTTAGATTATTGTGTAATAGTGCAATTAAAGTTAGTATGAATCTACTTTAGAGGGAGCAACGTCAGATGTAAGGCGGTTGGCATTGACTGGATTCCGAATCAGTGGCGCACCATGGGAGATACCTATGTCCAGCAGTAGATTCTTGCTGGCTGATGATGATGATTGCTGAGTGGCATTTGACTAGTTATCAATCGAATTGCCGCTGGGATTATATGAGTTCTCGAGTAGAGAACACGATCAGGCAGCTGCAGATCTACATCTGGCAATTACGAAATACAGAGGTTCGAAGAATAACAGAGAAGAATGAGCTTGGGAGGTTATACCTATGAAATAATTAGACAAAACGTTTATTGAAAACTTTATCGAAGACAATTCTGACTCTACGCTTTTAAATTAGCAATCTTTTTCTAGACCATTCTACTTTCCTTCTTTGCTCGTATCATCGCTCGAGAGTAAAAAAGGTCTCTTAAGGCTTACTTATCCTTAATTTGTTTGCCCTGTTTACTTGGTGAATTTGCTAAGCTTTTTCAGGGTTCCGTCAAAACCGACACACTCAATATCCTACCAGAGCTTTTTTTATCGCCTGTCTATCGGCTAACTTAAAGTCTAAAAACTACCAGACCAACGACCAGACCACTAAGTTTAGCATCTAATTTAGTCTAGGCATATGCTGAGCCGTTGCCCTTTTACTGCCGCGGCACACGCATATCGTTTATTTTATAAATAGTATTTTTATTTAAGGCTCGCTTCCTCGAAACATGTACTGGCGCCTTGCTAGATTAAGGTATTAAAACTGTAGTATTTTCATTTCGTGTGATTAGTTAAAGAACTAATTAACAATTATATTACTCAACGATCTCTATGTAATACTAGATGGCGCGAGCGGTGGTTCCAAACAAACGCTCTGTTCCACGCAAGTAGCCACAACTCTTTCACATTCACAATGAAACTTGTGCAGTTACTACGCAGAACATTTAATTATTACTAAATATTGACGATATATATATATAATATTTTGTCCATAAGTGCGAAAATTGCAAAATAAATACCTCGTATAAACAGCATTTTACTATAATTAAAAAAAAAAGTATAGAAAGTAATAGTTTTTCAAGACACGTAGGAAACCAGTATAGGAAATTAATTATTTATGTATAACATACATTCATAAAAAATTTTTTTTTATTGTGCCCTCTTTTATACACACTGCTTTTAACGTTTTGGGACTTGAACATTTTGCTTTTTTGGTACGCCATGCACTAGGCGGTTCTTAGTTTCGAGCCTGCATTAAAAGTTTTGAAAATTACAAAATTCAGATTTTCGGTACTGACGGAACCAGTAGTGTACGACGTACTTACTGCACTTTGCTTAATGTTTACCCCTGGAACCCAATTCCGACTGCTACAAATTCAGGTAGCGTCCCATTCACTCCCTAATTGTTTTGCTCGTTAGAGGCCGTTTATTTATTCTGTAGTATCGTAGTGACAACGTGAACGCAATTTAGATTGGTGGTGCTAAAACGCTCTTATATTAAGGTGTTTGAATACATACATACATAATGCTTGCTCCCAGAGGTTTAGGCAGAGACGATGTATCATAGTTGGCGCGATCCTGTCACACCTCCCTAGCCAAAGTCAAAGTCAAAATCATTTATTGCATATGAGTACACTTGGTACATTTATATACGTCATTTTTTTTATCGGCTACCACTTCCTTGGTGTTAGCGCTGTGAAGAAGACACGGCGTAACAAAGTTCACGCAACACATCTTTTAAAAATCTAGTTTGCATACAATTAATAAAGATTTCGCGATGCTGAATTAACATTAGTACCAGGCATCTTTGTCATTCAAATAATCGTTTATTTAATTATAGGCTTTTTTACAAAGTTGTTTTTTAATGTGAATCTTAAACTTTCTGTCTGTCATATTTAAGATTTCCTCTGGTAGTTTGTTGTAGAAGCGTATACATTGTTCCATGAACGATTTACTGACCTTATTTAATCTTAACCCTGGTAAAACAAACCTCACTCACATTCCTCACCTCACCTCACACTGCGGAAGTGTATTGTGTTGTTTTAGACCATAGAAGACGGTATTTTGAATAAGACACGACGCAGCGTTTTGAACATCAATACTTCCTTTCTTTAGAAAAACTGGCTCACCACTATTCCACGCGATACACGATAAATTAAAGTCTCCGCTTAGAAGGAAATAATCATCTGGGCACTGTTCATGCACGGTTTCAAGCATGGCGACTATAGTTTGTACGTGTGTAGGTATCAGCCTGCGCTCAGGCAAGTACGCGATAGCTATGTGTAAATCGCGCGCGGAGCCAAGCGCACGCGCAGGCACCGTGAGCCACATGCACTCGACGCCCGGCCGCTGCCACTCGGGGCGAGCGCGGGCCGACAGCCGCGCGGCGCACAGCGCCATCACTCCTCCGGCGTACGAACCACGATCAAGACGGATAACATCATATTTATTATTGGAAAGTTCAGAATCGAGGATTCCGTCGTGAAGCCATGTTTCCGTTATCAAAATTATGTCATAGTCAGCGAGTAATATAGACTTATAAAAATCATTAGTTTTTGTTCTGAGTCCCCTCACGTTCTGATAGTAAATTGTAAGATTTTTATTAGTATGACACTGGGGCGCCATCTATATAGCAAGAAATATTTACTTGTTCATATACTTTAAACCAGACATTTACTCCATGATTTGCGCAACCGGCACCAATATCTGTATGAATAAATGCAGGCATGACGTTTACTGAATTTAGAGGTCTGAATATTGCAATAATCTGAGCTAAGAAAAATACGAACAGTAAAATGTAGTAAAAATAAAAGATTGTGTAGTGGAAATAGCTTTTGTAATTTGTTGTATTTATATATTGTATATAATAACTATGTAATGATAAAAGTGAAGTAATTATGTTATGATGGTGTGTATGTGATGTGTTGTGTTGAGTATTGTATATAGTTGTGTATGTACTTTGGGAGTATGGGCAATTTGTAACGTTAGTAAACACCAGCTTATTTTTTAGCAAAAACAAATGCAAACCAATTAAATAACAACAAAATATTAGCATAATTATAAAGAAAGAAACATTTAAACGACTTTCTCGAGGTCTGATTTCGTCATAATCGGGATGGGGGGTGAAGTATCGGTTTTTCGGGTCTGTATTACACAGTTTTTTGTCCATGTATATTTATACTTCGATTCATTCGCTTTAAGTTTACATAAATTTAATAGTTGCTTATTTTCTTTTGTCAGATGCTCATTCAAGTATATTTTAGTATCCTCCCCACCCATACCGACATCTTTCGCAGTCAGACCACGACTTTTTCGAGCAGCTGCGATTACAGAGTCTTTGATGGCACGCTGTTTAAAACGCGCAATAATAATACGAGCGCGGTGGGCGCGCTCCCCGGTGGATGCGCGGCGCGGCGTCACGCGGTGTACGAACTCCAGCTGTTCCGCGTCCACATTAGCTCCAATGCGCTGGAAGATCTTCAGCACGATGTCGGAGGTCACCTCGCCTTTGCTCTCAGGAACTCCCACAATTTCTACGTTTTGAAGTCGTGCCCATTGTTGCTGACGCATAGATAACCCCAACCAGCACACTGGAGAAATACGCAGCTCTTTTACAGCTTTATCATCATCATCAGGTTATTTTTGTCTCCACTGCAGGAGCACAACCCTCTCTCATCTGCCGGAGACAGACGGAGGATTTGGCCTACACTCCCCGCGCTGGCCAGACGGGTTGGGGAGGCCTGATTGATGTTTTATAATATAATCTTAATAATAAATCTTAAGCTGTAGAGCTTAATAGGTCTAAATTTGGGGTATATCGGTGTTTGGTATTATGGTACTAGCACCGAAATATCTCTGTTATAGACCTATTTAATAGCTTAAGGCTGTATATTTTGCCAGTGTACTGGTTGGGAATGTAATAAATCAATGCTATTAACCAAATTGATTACATTATATGACACTCCAGTGTTTCTATTACGTTAATATTATAACGTACGCCCTTTCGAAGACCCCTTCCGCCCTCAGATACACTAAAATATTCCGGCAGTGTTCATGAATAACATTGTTATCGGAATATTCAAAGCCGTGGCTGTGGCGCAGTCTGCGCCGAACACAGAACAATTACGGATCAGAGGCGCGCGGGATGTGGTCGACGTTCCATTGACGGCTTTAGAGCATTTAGGCTAAAGGGTTTAACCGGATTGAGGGAATGGACTCTTGCTATCAATACCATTGATAGTATAGAGACATTGAATAATACAATCCACAGTCGCATACTAAAACTGCAGCGAAAAAACTTGGCATCCTATTCAAGGATAAGCGGTACTTCTCACCGGCACAGCTTCTCAATCTTTACCAAGCACAAGTGCGGTCGTGTATGGAGTACTGCAGTCACCTTTGGGACGGCTTGCGCAATTCAATGTCGCAAACGACTTTCCTTCACCCGCTTGTCGCTCCGTGATACCCCTTGACTGATGTGTTGCGAACAACATCGCAGCCTCTGTGTTGAGGTATCACGATTTTCTGGGGAAATTGTCCACGTCGTCAGAGCCCCGCATGACTCGGTAAGGCTAATAGTGCCCGGAGTTCGCCCAGTTCCGGGATGTCGGCACGATGTCCCAAACTAGGCAGAACCTGTTATATCGTTACTAGATAACGGACACACATACTTAAATAAATATATAAACATCCAAGACTTGGGTACAAACATTTGCTCCTAGCGGGATACGAACCCGCAACCTCCGGCGTGGCAGTACGAGAGCTACCCGTTCCGCCATGGAGGTCATCCTGAAAAGAAAACTGCTTAAAAATGATTATACACAATTTTAGTTCATTTTGTTTAATTTACCGTCATTTTACATTCTTTTCAGCAGACTTCACTCATTTATTTAATTGTTGATTTATGGTCATCTCTAATTTTCATAAACAAATAGAGACCGAATGAAAGTCGAACGTCAGTAAAACGTCAGTGAAGCAATTTTTATGAGTTTTTCGCACCCTGTTTGAATTATTTTAATGCACAAAACCAATAAATTTCTTTAATGAGTCTGGAATCTGACTTAGATTATTGTGTAATAGTGCAATTAAAGTTAGTATGAATCTACTTTAGAGGGAGCAACGTCAGATGTAAGGCGGTTGGCATTGACTGGATTCCGAATCAGTGGCGCACCATGGGAGATACCTATGTCCAGCAGTAGATTCTTGCTGGCTGATGATGATGATTGCTGAGTGGCATTTGACTAGTTATCAATCGAATTGCCGCTGGGATTATATGAGTTCTCGAGTAGAGAACACGATCAGGCAGCTGCAGATCTACATCTGGCAATTACGAAATACAGAGGTTCGAAGAATAACAGAGAAGAATGAGCTTGGGAGGTTATACCTATGAAATAATTAGACAAAACGTTTATTGAAAACTTTATCGAAGACAATTCTGACTCTACGCTTTTAAATTAGCAATCTTTTTCTAGACCATTCTACTTTCCTTCTTTGCTCGTATCATCGCTCGAGAGTAAAAAAGGTCTCTTAAGGCTTACTTATCCTTAATTTGTTTGCCCTGTTTACTTGGTGAATTTGCTAAGCTTTTTCAGGGTTCCGTCAAAACCGACACACTCAATATCCTACCAGAGCTTTTTTTATCGCCTGTCTATCGGCTAACTTAAAGTCTAAAAACTACCAGACCAACGACCAGACCACTAAGTTTAGCATCTAATTTAGTCTAGGCATATGCTGAGCCGTTGCCCTTTTACTGCCGCGGCACACGCATATCGTTTATTTTATAAATAGTATTTTTATTTAAGGCTCGCTTCCTCGAAACATGTACTGGCGCCTTGCTAGATTAAGGTATTAAAACTGTAGTATTTTCATTTCGTGTGATTAGTTAAAGAACTAATTAACAATTATATTACTCAACGATCTCTATGTAATACTAGATGGCGCGAGCGGTGGTTCCAAACAAACGCTCTGTTCCACGCAAGTAGCCACAACTCTTTCACATTCACAATGAAACTTGTGCAGTTACTACGCAGAACATTTAATTATTACTAAATATTGACGATATATATATATAATATTTTGTCCATAAGTGCGAAAATTGCAAAATAAATACCTCGTATAAACAGCATTTTACTATAATTAAAAAAAAAAGTATAGAAAGTAATAGTTTTTCAAGACACGTAGGAAACCAGTATAGGAAATTAATTATTTATGTATAACATACATTCATAAAAAAATTTTTTTTATTGTGCCCTCTTTTATACACACTGCTTTTAACGTTTTGGGACTTGAACATTTTGCTTTTTTGGTACGCCATGCACTAGGCGGTTCTTAGTTTCGAGCCTGCATTAAAAGTTTTGAAAATTACAAAATTCAGATTTTCGGTACTGACGGAACCAGTAGTGCCCGACGTACTTACTGCACTTTGCTTAATGTTTACCCCTGGAACCCAATTCCGACTGCTACAAATTCAGGTAGCGTCCCATTCACTCCCTAATTGTTTTGCTCGTTAGAGGCCGTTTATTTATTCTGTAGTATCGTAGTGACAACGTGAACGCAATTTAGATTGGTGGTGCTAAAACGCTCTTATATTAAGGTGTTTGAATACATACATACATAATGCTTGCTCCCAGAGGTTTAGGCAGAGACGATGTATCATAGTTGGCGCGATCCTGTCACACCTCCCTAGCCAAAGTCAAAGTCAAAATCATTTATTGCATATGAGTACACTTGGTACATTTATATACGTCATTTTTTTTATCGACTACCACTTCCTTGGTGTTAGCGCTGTGAAGAAGACACGGCGCAACAAAGTTCACGCAACACATCTTTTAAAAATCAAGTTTGCATACAATTAATAAAGATTTCGCGATGCTGAATTAACATTAGTACCAGGCATCTTTGTCATTCAAATAATCGTTTATTTAATTATAGGCTTTTTTACAAAGTTGTTTTTTAATGTGAATCTTAAACTTTCTGTCTGTCATATTTAAGATTTCCTCTGGTAGTTTGTTGTAGAAGCGTATACATTGTTCCATGAACGATTTACTGACCTTATTTAATCTTAACCCTGGTGAAACAAACCTCACTCACATTCCTCACCTCACCTCACACTGCGGACCCCAGCCTTTTTGAGGACGTCACCTATTTGGTCCTTGAACGTCCTCCTCGAAATCTGTAAATATACGAGTATACCAATGGGTCAGTTCATTAGAAAAACACCTAAAAAGTGCCTTAGCCGCCTCATATCAGCCCTCAGACGTACACTGCTGGGCATAGGCCTTCCCCAACGAACACTACCACAACTGATCTTGCGCCCGCCGCATTCAGTCACTTCCTACCACCTTCCTCAGTTCGTCGGTACTAGACTGCGGCGCGAGAACTTGACTGCCCCTCGGCCGTCGTCTCTGGGACAGTCCCACCCTCTGTGACTTCAGCTAGCCAATCTTTTCGGATATATCAATGACATTCGTTCTTTGACGAATCTCCTCATTACAAATCATATCCTTCAACTTACTTCCTTTATTAGTTCAGCAAGTCACAATCTTAAAATCTATTACCATACCATACATAAGTAGGTACTAAAACTATAAGAAACATTCACTTTACAGCTTAAAATGAACTCCGAATTTTATTGTTGTTACATAAAGTTTCCTTGTTAGATTTAATTTAATTTACCCTTTCATGAATAAAATAATTGCCTTTATCGACAATTTGTTAATTTTAAACCTTGGCCCAATAAATATGTCCTCACTAATAATACCTTAAGTGCATGTGCCAAGAACTATATTACATTAAATGCAAAAACTTGCCAGCGTTCAATAAACGTCATGCATGATAAGCGATGCATTTGGGTGCATTCGTTATTGCAAAATTGCATTTGAGGGCGCAATTAATTCATCGCTCAGTGATTTCATGTAATGCTGGTAATTAACTGCGGTATTGCCTTTGTCAGCATCAGCCGAAATACGTCCACTGCTGAACTTAAGCCTCCCCAATAGAATGCCACTTTTAGTGGGCTGTCTATTGGGGGATTTGCCATAATTACCACGCTTCGCAGGCGGATTTGTCATAACAGTACTTAATGATCTTAATATACACAGGAGATCACCACATACACTAAATATAAACACACTATTAGACAAATCCGTCAAAAAACATAGTACCCTCTTTATTTCAAGTCAGCTAAAACCAAATCCAATTAATAGATTGCTTACCTTCGTAATCTATTTTTTCTTTGCCGATTCCCTCTATATGGAGTCGGCTTTTTCGTTCTACTGCACTGATACAAATAGGCTTGTCCCCAGGTCTTTGTATATTGTAAGTCTCACCTTTCCTGGTATCCTGAAGAGCTAGAGCTTGTTTGATTCTATTGTTTACTGCACAAAAAAAAAACACAAAAAGACGTAATTAATTAAAAACAGTATATAGAGGTCCGTGTGGTTTCCGGTAGAGTAGAATAGGACCACTCCAACTCTGCCCGTGGATGTCGTACAAGGCGACTGAGGGAATACATTATAAAACATCAATCAGGCCTCCCCAACCCGCCTGGCCAGCGCGGGGAGTGTAGGCCAAATCCTCCATCTGTCTCCGGCAGATGAGAGAGGGTTGTGCTCCTGCAGTGGAGACAAAAATAACCTGATGATGATATAGGTCGAGTTTTCTCCATAAGATGTCTCTTCCATCCAACTGTTGTTTCACTTCGTGATCGTCACCTAACCCAGTACGACCTTCCATGACCCTCCGTACCTATTCTAAAATGTAGAAATAATATACTCTACGTAAGAAAATACGTCACATTCCACCATATTTGTGTTCGCAAAAGGATTACTTACAGAGATGTGAAGTTAAATGTTTGTGTAGAGTTACACACAGAACTGAAGAACGGCGAACTTGAACCTAGATTGTCTATCTTCTGAAAGTAACTACGACTCATCTTGCAGTACGATAAGTAAATTCAGTGATTCGTGATATCGTCGTGTAGCAACTATTAAACGTCACTGGGATCACTCTAGCCACACATCACATGCTAGCTCTTTCTATTATGTTACTTTAATTTTTACTCTCTCGCTCACAACTGCTCGGCTCAATATATTGTTTATGGACAACTGTTTCCTGATTGATTAAGAATTAATGATAATCCATGATAATCCTCGCATACATAGGTATATGTACATCACACATACACGACCACATATATCATTATATACATACAAACTTTTACGTTTTATTGGCTTAGAGTCGGCGTAAATAATAAATATGAACTACTTGTCTAATCCTAAACTAGGATTTTCTCCTGTGCTAAGAGAATTAAACAAGAATAGGACAATTAACAAATGTAACATACAGACCGGGACCAACTTGTACAAATTGTACAAAGTTATCTGTTCCCTGATGGGAATCGAACACACGACTTCTAGGGCCCAAGTACAAAGACCAAGTCACTAGGCAAATAGACGGCCTAAACCTGAACCCTTGTAAAAATGAGCTGTTTTACGTATTCGGTTCTATGTTATACGTTCTTCTTGGTCAAACAACGACGTATGTAGTCCTGTAAAAGATCATCAACTTAAACAACTGTGTGTCTCCAAACTCTCAAATCGTCAACAGAAGATAATATGGGTTTAAAAGATAAAACATTAATATTGTACATTTACATAATTTCGTACTCGGGAGCACTTGTTACGACTCGCTTATAAGTAGGTACTTGTTTATTGTTTGTTTACGCTTTGTTACGTTTTAATGTCGACAGTGTACCAGTTGGGTAGTAATGGCTAATGGTTTGTATTGTTCTAGTGGATGGTTTCAGTTTTAGAGTTAATGAAGTTATTTTGTTTGCGAACCAGCTGTTGGCCGCGACTTCTTCATCAGTCATACAATTACTGCACGATAAAAAATACGCCGATACAATTGTAAAGTAATTTATATTAGTACAATAGGCGGTCTTATCGCTAAAAGAATACAATACTGGCTTCAACAAAACACATACAATGTAACATCAATTAAATAAACAGTCGGCCCCGTAGCCTAGTCGGTAGTACACCTGCCTGCGAAGCTGCGGGTCGAATCCCGCCCAGGGCAAACATTTGTGTGATGAGCACTAGTGTGTGCCTTGTGACTGGATGTTATTTATATATTATATTATGTATTTATGTATGTATATCAGCTGTCTGATACCCATATTACAGGCTCTGCCTAGTTTGGGATCAGGTGACCGTGTGTGAAATGTCCCCACATATTTATTTATTTTATTTATTTATTTCCAAAAAAATAGGGAGGCTAAGTAACAGAACACATTTCCATCATTTCTGGAGCGGGAGCGAGTCTGGCCGTCTGGGTCAGTGTCGAGATCGGAGACGTAGTCGAAGTCGGATTGAGAGTGAGTAGTCCACGCGAGCGGAGCCGCGGGCATAGCTAGTTTTACATATAATCAGAAATACTTTAAAACTAGATCGAAAACTCGGGTGTACACGCAAGGATCGCGTCACACGGCCTGTCGGACGTAATTTAATAGTTCGCTTGCATGAGTGATGCGAGAAACATATCCGACAAATCGGGACTAGAACCGACACGTACGACCGACTTGCAGAGGACGGGGCAACAGTACATTGTGGCGACACTGTAGTAGACACAGTATGTGTGCTACAGCAGCAAACAGGCCCCAGCTCAGATTTTTTCAGCTCAGATTTTTTTCTTAGACCTAACAGTGATACCTATGGAAATTAAATTAGGATAAGTAAACTTGTAAATGGTCTGCCAAATGATATACAAAATAGTTATTTAACACAACATAAATTCAAAAAACAGTTAAAAAAATATCTGTTGGCTAGCCAGAATAATGACTACATCTTATAAATATGAAATGTACCTTAGTTGTATGTAAATGCTATAATCTGTAAAAGTAGATAACTTATTGTTGCGAACTCGTCTTCTATAAACCTCAATTTTGGTTTAGTTAGAAGACTAGACATTTAAGATTTATGTTATTGTTTTTTCTTAATCAATAATTTTAAAAAAGTAGGACAGTTCACACATATAACATCCAGACCAAGACCAACTCGTATAAATTGTACAAAGTCGTCTATGTGGAAAAAGCAATGATGAAGCATTTGCAGAAAAATCGAGGCCAATATCGGTTTCGCAATAATGGGAAGATTCACCCGAACGACAATCTTGCTGAAATGCAGGATGTGTCCGTCGGTGCGGTAGGCGATCCCTAAACGCTCACTTGACCTCGTTTCTGACCGGATCCTGACCAAGAGAGCGATGCGTCGTTGTTAGTTTAGTTATGGAAGTAAGAAATGTCTTGCAAGTTAAGAGCCCGGGAGAAGAAATGAGACTTTTCGATTTCCTAAGATCGAGTGTGTAGAATACATGTGTAGAATACGTCTTAAAATTACAATAATAAGCTATTTGAGTTAAACAATAACGACTATTGAGTAAAAGATAATTACGGGGTAGTCAGTAGTCTGTAAAAAAACAGTTTTGATACTTAAAATCCTTCAGAGAGGGTGATAGCTTGGTGATTTGTCACAGGTTTCTACCTAGTATAGAGATCAGTCTCTCAAATAGGTTTTTATGATATTAAGACTGTATTTAGCTCTTGTTTTTCTTTTTATCTCCAACCTTTGTGTAGATAAAATAAATATATATTTTATTATTATTACTTATATTAATAAAAATAATAAAATCATTTATTCATCTCTTAAAAAATATACCTACATACAATAACTCCGCCAAACGGTATATTACAGTTTGTTGGCAGAAATAGCTCTCTTACTTTATACACATCTATGGCAGAGAATACTAAATATCACTACGGAATGGTGAATAGCAAAGCAAAGTTACAAAGTTTTTAATTTAGATATTAGCATAAAAAAATTTAGGTTACGTTAATGAGTTTACTAGATATTTCTTATATTTATTTCTGAAAGTGTTTTTAAACGTATATAAGAATAGTGAAGGAAACTAAAGCTGTTTAAACCTCGTCAGCAGCGGTACCTGATGGAAATTGGTTTCAGTTGAAACTATTTAATTTAATTCCATTACTCTATTTTTCTTTATCGACCACTAGAAGTCAGTTCTTGCTGACGTTAAGCGTGGGTGGACCGAGATTAGTATTATAGATCACATCTAGTCTCATGTCACAGAATTAAGCTTGAATCCAACTAATATTTTGTAACAAAAAGTTGTCATTGTCGTAACTACCTACATATTAAATACTACCTATTGATATCGTAGAACTATGTGATTTCCTAATAACCAAAAAGCATTATTCTGAAATATTCAAAATATAAACAAATTATAAAATATTGCTAAATAAGCTTTTATTCATTTCACTAGCTGTGCCCGCGGCTCCGCTCGCGTGGACTGCAGAATGCGCTCCAGTTTCCACTTTCGCTCCCGTTCATTTTCCCACTTCCACTTCCACTCCAACTTACACTCAGAATCTTGCACTTGCACCTGGACCTGAACCTGGGCCCACTCAAGGTCCAGGTCCAGGTCCAGATCCAGGTCCCCGGTCCCGGTTACCTCAACCCTCCCCGCATACGTATTCAACAAATTCATGGTAATCGGCTAACTCAATCAAAAGTTATGCGAATTTATAGTTTACGTTACATTGGTACCATATCCGCTCCCGCTACCGCTCACTAATTCAGTCGAGCATTTACACCCTACACTCCTCGCAGTGTATGCGAGTTTTCGGAAACTATAAATTCGCATAACTTTTGATTGACTGCACCGATTGCAATGAAATAAAGCCTATATGTTACACCGAATTAAGCACTATGTTTCTGTGAAAAGTCCATCAAGGTCGGTTCAGTAGTTTTTAAGTGATGCGCGCACAAACAAACAGATAAACAGCCAAACGACAATAAATCCAAAAATGATCGAAATATGTTCTATTCCTTAGACCCCAATTTTTTGTTGCAAATATCTTCAATGTACAGACACGCGAAGTTTACATTTTATTTATTAGATTAGACCTATTCTGATCAGATAGTACCTCTTAACAATAATATAACAGAACTAGGTACAAGAAGCATGTTGTTCGGCGATGTTGCTCGCAACACATCACGCTAAGTGGTATCACGGAGCGAAAAGTGGAAGAAAGAAAGTCGCTTTGCGACGTTGGACTCTGCCTACCCCTCTGGGACCAGCGCGTGAGCATTATACTTACATACATATAAGAAGCAAGTTGAATTTAGGTCACATTTTGAGTACTAACTTGCCGAATATTCGGCAGAACACGAATATTCTTTTAAAGTGCCGGAATGCCTAATACCGTGTATAAAACGAATATTCACTAGCTTTATTCAATAGTAGTTCTTAGCTCCATGACAACCAAGCTTTCTCAGTTCGGCTAACCCCAAACGTTGTGATCGAGAAACGATCGAAGCTTTTAGGAAATGGTCTTAAGTAAGTTGAGTTGACGTAAGTTGGAAAAGAGCTTTAACTTGCTGGATCGTTTTGGAAACAATGGAACGATTTGAACACTGTTTTCCTGGAATTTGCGAATTTTCTTATATGACTTTCAGATATCTTGACAAAGGTTTATTTGAGTTGAGTTTATTTTGAAATATTGTTATGTATTTGCGATTTTTATATATATTTTAAATCTAAATACAATGATGATATTTTATATACAAAGGCGGCTTATTTCTAAAAGATACCTCTTCCAGCCAGCCTTATCGGGTGTGAGACAAAGCAGTAAGAGTGAGGGGAGTAATATAAGTGCAAAATGGGCTTGATTCTGAAGTACAAAGTTAAAATTTAATAGCATTAAAATTGTTGCTGTCCCTGTCAAACAGTATTGTGAAGACAGAGATGAAACTAATTTTAGTGCTGTCAGATTTTAACTTTGTACTTCAGACTCGGGCCTAATAACTGCATACCTAATATCTAAAATAATTATACTACTTATTTACAAAATAAATATAATAAATTCAGAAATTATTTATTGTTCTCGCATACAATACAGCATACATATAATACAGCAGATGTTATGGCATAAAGTAGCTCTAATCTAATAAGTAGTTTTCACATTTCGCTCATACAATATTCAGTAGTATACAATATTCAGGGATGCTGGCAGAATTTAATTTAATTTATATATTAAGAAATCTTACAGCACACGATTTTAAATTATATAAAGTTTGATTAAGAAATCTGAAGGCCAAAAAGAGATTTTACATTCAATCATTTTAAGTACAGCAAAAATATTAAGTAAGTTAGCGACTGCGTGCATGTGGGGGTGTGAGTGTGTGGGTGTGTGTGTGTGGGTGGGTGTGTGTGTGTGTGTGTGTGTGTGTGTGTGTGTACATAAATTAATTTAAAATGCCAAGTGTAAAACGTCAAAAAGCATAACATAAGATAGGTAAACATTATCTATGATTCAGGCAGTACTTACAATTTAAGAACATAACTTAATTGTCATATTCAGTCTAAGTCAGTACGGAACGGATATTGAATTTCATTATAATCATCTTATGGGAGCTTCGACAGAATATATGTCATAAGAATAATTTTTTATAAGATACATTTCCAGAACAGTTTTAAATTAATAATAACTGTAAATAAATTTTTCTCTTTCTTTTCTCTGTGTTGTTTCTTTGTATGTTTGTGTGTACAATAAAATAAATTAACTTAAACTATGCATCAATAAACTCAGAGCATTTAGCCCGCAACATTAGAGGAAGAAAGGTAAAGGAAAAACTAGTCTGCGTTATATTAATCGACATATAACGGTAAAATATTAGCATCCCGCGGGAAAATCGACTAGCAAAGTAAGTACATGATAAAGATAAACACGCTGTTAGTTTTTTTAGTATTGTTACCTTGAATACGCCAAAAGGTCAAAAGAACAGTTTTACAAAATGTCCGCTCCATGTTAAAATATTCACGGCAGTATCATACCGCTGTAAGAGAGGTGTTTGTAGAGGAAGAGAGAAAGAAACACGTGTAAAATTAATAGTTACAGCTTAGCCGCTACATTCGTGTGAATTGCTAGGGCCAAGCTACGTAGTATTATTAAGTATTCTATGACCGAGGTCTGAAGATTAGTAAAACTTTAGTATGAAATGGATGGTAAAATCACTCAATCGTAATTGATTGATATTAAAAACTTAGTTAATGTAATCAAATAACTATCTTTATCTTTGATTATTATTTCTCGAACCCACTACCCTACCTGCTGGCTGAGGGTAACTAAAACCCTTATGTCGTAGTGGCACATGACACTATAGACCGTCATAACTTAAAAAAATGCAGTGTTGAGATATTAATACCAAAAAATCAAAAAAACGTACTCGGTTTCCTCTATCTTTGTTTTTCATTATGCAATCAGATACAATCATTCTTAGTAAATAAGTCAAAATACAGTTTTTTTTGTCGTATTGTTTATATAACTTTTTAAACTTTCAAATTGTGATTTCTTAAAACATGCTTTATATTCTGCGATATGTTGTGTTCTATGTTAAATACATTCTCTTCTCTCTTCTTTTCTCTTCTTTCTAGTTCTATAAAAAAAAATCTTTTTAAAGCTTCTAACGTGAAAAACAGCAGAAAAATGATATCGTTCGAAAACTGCTCTAGAACAGTGTTAATAATAATAATAATTGTTATGTTTTATTTTCAGGCAATAGACCCATACAAAATAAAACACAATAAATACACAAAACTAAAAAAGGGCATCAAAAAGTCAAAATAGTACACATTTACGACATTAAACTGCCCTAGTCTACTTCCTGTTCTCATCTCGGTGCACGGAAAGCCAATACTTGAAGGTGGTTAAAAGCCTGTTATAATAAAATAAACCATTGTACTTATTTAAAACTTTAATTCATGTTTCGCCAATTTTTTTGCATCTTGAAATTAAGCTGTTATGGGGTTTTATAATTTAATTCGTTTATTCTATGATAAAATACATTGCGTGGAAGTTAAATTATAAAGAAGCATATTAGCAATAGAAAACACAAATTTAATTAAAATTAAATTACTGAACTTCCTACAAATTCGCCAAACTAATAAATAAAAAAGCGTAAACTTCACGTGTCTGTACATTGAAGATACACGCAAACCATTTTATTTTGTGATTAAGTAACACTAATTAAATTTTATTTTAGTTCTGCAGCCCACGCGAGCAGAGCCGCGGGCACAGCTAGTACATAAAACCAGTGATAAAGCAGAAACTCGTTCAGGCGCCAATATAAACTTATCAACCGACTTCAAAAAAGAAGGAGGTTCTCAATTCGACGGTATGTTTTTTTGTTTAAAGGTCATAAACCCACGAATCAGATTTTATGAAATAATTTTAGAACTTACCTCAACACCATTTAGTGTTTGGTTTGTTATTATGCACCTAAATTGCAAATACACTGAATTCGTTCTTCTACCTCAGCACCTATATTTCTTAGCTCTAGTTATAAATTCAGGTTGACCTAGATCCTCGTCGTCGCCAGAATGACTACACTTTTAACTGACAGTTAGAATTTATGGCATAGATTCACACTATTCTTACGTAAGGCAGAAAGAGCTCTCAGTGTGATAAAATACTACTGCTGAAACCGCTGAACTAGAATTGAGTTTACTATATTGGATAAAGAATTATACTCTGTCAAAGAATTAATGGACATACAATTTTAAATTTAAACTGCGACATCATCATCAGGTTATTTTTGTCTCCACTGCAGGAGCACAACCCTCTCTCATCTGCCGGAGACAGACGGAGGATTTGGCCTACACTCCCCGCGCTGGCCAGACGGGTTGGATAGGCCTGATTGATGTTTTATAATGTATTCCCTTAGTCGCCTTGTACGACATACACGGGAAGAGTTGGAGTGGTCCTATTCTACTCTACTGGAAACCACACGGCAACTGCGACATAGTTTATTAAAATAGATTTTTTTTATTTTTATATACATTGTTATTTGTTATTATTATGTACATTAAGTTATGTTATAAATCTTATACACCAATTGTGTAGAACTGACATTTTGTATACTATATTTTTATTATTGTTTGACGATCACATTAACTCTGACCTTATACGTAAGTTTATCTATGTATTAAAATTTGTAATTTGAAATAAAGAAATCTAATCTAATCTAATCTAATCTCGGGTTGAGTACAAACACTACATGACGCTAGAAGTATTAAAAAACTTAACTTGCCGTGCCCGCGGCTCCGCTCACGTGGACTACAGCATTATTATTATTTTTAGGGTCCGGTATCTCAAAAGGAACCCTTATAGGATCACTTCATTGTTCGTCTGTCTGTCACGACACTTTTTCTCAGGAACGCGTAGAGGTATCAAGTTGAAATTAATATTAAATACTCAGGTCTGAAATCCCTTGGAGCTGAATAAAAATTAAACTTTTAAGTCAACAGTCAGTTTATGCCGCATATTTTGACACTAGCTTAGGAATGAAACCTATAGGGTACTTCCCGTTGACCTAGAATCATAAAACTTGGAAAGAAGCAATATCTTATAGCACAAGTAAATCTGAAAACCGTTAAATTGTAGTTACAGATTATAAACCTATTTGCAGTTGATAAGCTGACCGCGACCTACGTCGATGTATGGGGACAACAGTTTTCCAACGGCAAAGTTAAGTTCGTCTCTCAAACCAGTTTATCTTTTCGTTAGAGCAATGTTCGGTGCTTTCGTAGAAGTTAGTACGGAACCCTCGGTGCACGCTCCGACACGCACTTGGCAATTTTTTTAATAAAGTTGATATTTAATCAGTGTTTTTCCCCTTCCCCCTTTCCTTCCGCTCTTGCTCTTGCAGGCTGATGATAATGATGAATTCTACAAATTCTCACCTGCTTGCTACTAAATAATCCCACTATGTGCTTAGCAACCTTTTGGAAATGGTGAAAAGGGGGGCAAACTTATTTTCTAAAATTCAATGGTTTATAAATTCTAATTCTTCAATTGGTGGAGAAACTCTAGTAATTTTTATATGGGTACTTCTACAAAACCAGTTTTACCACGTTTTGACCCAGTATGCAGCGAACAGTCAGAGAGAAGTCCAAAAAAAGTATCGTTTAAAAGTATCATTTTTAATGAAAAACCAAAAATCAAATTAACTTACAAATCAAAACATCTCAATTGATTTTAAATCGTTAAAGCAAATAAACTTGAAGTTTAATATAACTTAAGACATCCGCCACAGCGAGTTTATAATATTAGCTTAACCCAAAGTGTTGCTTTGATAAGTTTGAGTCAAGTTATATAACAACTTAAATATCATTTAAGGGCTTTAAATATACACTGTAAATTATACTGATATTAAATTACTCTAGAAGTTTCAAGTGTTGTTTTTATCAAAATCGAGAGATTAAATCTCAAAACCCTAAAATAAAAATCAAAACTTTTTTTTTCTCTTAAAGTTAAGGGAGCATAATAATTAGTATACGATGACTAGATTTTGATAAAAATAAAATTGACCAAAATTTTAGTTGGCGTAATGTACCTTGGAGATGTCGATTTTAGAAAATATCCAACACATAATAACTTTTACTTGAGTTTGTCATGCGTTTTTGGCGTTGTACTTCGAAAGAGTTCGGAGAACGTATGTTTGCTTCACTCTATCATCTTATCGCCGCGTACAGTTACTTACTCTAATTTGGAACCCTTACTTTATTTAAGCCTTTTATTTCATATTCATATTCATTTATTGTGTCATGTAGTTTAAAAGATGTTAGATAACAATACACAGGTACTAACATGAACCCTGTAAGGGCGCTACAATATATGTAAAATTATCAATTAAAAATATAAAATTAAATTATAAAATAGAAATTGATTTTTTAAAATATTTACAATGTCAGCATATTAATGAATTTAAATGTCAATAAAAACTTATAAATCTTTATAATATAAAATGTCAGAAAAACTAATAAAATAAAAACATCTATTTAAATATTATCCCTATCATTAAGACAGACTAGCTGTGTCCGCGGCTCGGCTCGCGTGGACGACAGAATCCACTCCCCTTCCCACTCCCATTCATGCTCCCGCTCCCACCCCACGCCCGCCCACACCAACTCCCATTACAGCTCCAAGCAGTCCAAACTCATCGCAATCTGAATAGTACCGAACATTAAAATTATACTTCTTTGTTATATTGCATACTAACCTTACTAATGTATTTGAAAACTAAACATGACCATAACTTTTGATATAGTAAACCGATTGCGATGAAATAAAGCCTATATGTTAATCCGAGTTAAGCCCTATGTTATGTGAAAAGTCCATCAAAATTGGTTCAGTAGTTTTTAAGTGATGCGTGCACAAACTAACAGACAAACAGACCTAAATTCAAAAATTATTGAAGTGTGTTCTATTACCTATCCTTAGATTTTGTAAATATATTCAATGTACAGATACGCGAAGTTAACGTTTTTATTATTAGATAAAAATTGCTTATTTACATTAGAACATCGACACTGTTACCTGTTAGCCCCTTTTGGCAAAGGCCTCCTTCAACCTCTTCTACTCCTCTGTATCTCTCGCTATCCTTGTCCATGTTCTCCCTTCTATATCCTTTAGCTTATCCTCACACCTCTTCTGTCTCCTCCTTTTCCGTTTGTTGTGTTTCGGTAACCAATTCATCAACACTCCGTTTCTCCTTTCCTCTTACTGTATGTCCTTTCCGTCTCTATTTTAGTTTCTTTAAGTGTGTTTAAAAATAGTACATATGTTTACATATTACATGTTATAAAAATGAATATGCTTGCTTATGCCTATGTTTTTTATGGGATTAAGCATAAATATAAACATTGAACCGTTTTCAAGAGAGAAAAAAAACAAGACATTATTAAAAAGCATTTATTTGGTTTCCTGAGAAATAAAATTTTCTTAGTATTTTTTTTTAACTGTAGGCACAGAATTGAATTGAATTCAATAGTATTAGTCACTATTTACTTCTACATATTTGCTGGTGTATGAATGTATGTATTAATGCGTATGGTGGTTCAATAAATGTATAAAATTACTCTGACTCAAGGTTTAAATTTCAAACTATGAAATAGCTTCATAAAGTTGTCAGAAGTTTCAGGCTGCCGCGTCATGCCTGTCGCGCCTCGTAACATAAAACTTTGAATTAGTTTAGCAGGTACAAAGTTGGGCAATCTCAAGATAATACTGTATAGTACAGTAGGTATTAAAATAATTTCATGACACGCCATTTTCAAATCGAAATAATAAAGCTACAACGCTCAATACAAATTCATCATCATCATCATGTCAGCCCCTAGAAGTCCACTGCTGGGCATAGGCCTTCCCCAATGAACTCCACCACACCCGTTGCTAAACGCACCGCTCGCTGCCGTGTTTTGGACATAAGTCGTAAAATTCTAATAAATAGATCGCTACGAATCTAGCTACTACGAAAGAAAATAGCGTAGCCTACGACAGCTACAGCGTAGCACCCGTAACGTTTTTTTAGTATCGAAGAATAGAGTTTGCCGTGTGTTTAGAACAGGGCCACCCCCAGTCCTCCCATGGATGTCGTCAAGGCAACTAAAGGATTGCCCAGGGACAGGCAGCAGCGTTCTCGTGTCTATATTAAGATCATTACTGCGATCACCAATCCGCTTGCTAAACGTAGTGATTATAGCAAGTCCTCCAATGGACAGCCCACTAAAGGTGGCATTCTATTGGGGAGGCTTATATTCAGCAGTGGTACGTCCACATGAGAATGCGACTGATGATGTAAGAGTAATCAGCGTACATGACAGACAATCAGACAATAAGGTAGATACTGGGCCCGATTCTGAAGGCACACATTTGAAATTTGACAGCACTAAATATGGTTTTGTCTTTATCTTCGTAATACTGTGTGACAAGGATAGCAACTATATTACTAACACATATATTTTAGTGCTGTCAAATTTTAACATTGTGCCTTCAGAATCGAGCCCACTGTCTTGCATGAACACATGTAAAATGTTTAATATGGTTAGGGATATACTAATATTATAACTGCAAAAGAGTGTATGTTTGTCTGTAACTTAATCACGTCAAAACGACTCAACCGGTCATAATGACACTTTGCACAGTGATAAATTAGATCCTGGACTAACATATATATTACTTTCATCTCGGGAAAATAAGTGGTTCCCACGAGAAATCCTACTAACTGTACAAGTAGACTAAGACCTGGAAAAACGGGCTCGTCTGATAGTCATTTTCTTTACGGAGGCATCATTTTGTAGGCTTTTATTGAAGGTAACGTCTCTCGGTGAAAACTGTTGATAGATGGTGGAACCTCACGCTACTAACATTAGGCAAGGTAAGGAACCGAGCCTGAGGCGCGGGTTCAACTAACTCTAAAAGGGTTGCCAGGAGAGTGGAAATATTCAGGACATAGTTTTGTATAAAAAATATTTTCAATTAAAAAAAAACGGATTTCGCCCCAAATTGTTATTAGTAGAATCTTAAAAACTATATGTTAGTTGATTTTAATGTTAACATTAAAGAAATAACTATTAAAAATTAGACACTCTTTGTTTTTCAATTCAATTTAAAGAAAAAATTCAGATATTTGTCCATTATTTTGTTAGTAGAATAAGATTATGTAAGTTGATTTTAAAATTAAAAATAATAAATTAAAAGTTATAAAAATTTAAACACTATTTCAAATTAAAATTATAAAGTTCATTATTTATATGTGTAACGGAATCGAGAGCCACATTATGGGGCAGTCGACTCGGCTCATTATAAGGATACTGTTGGTGCTGCCGTGGACACGGCTTAGCATCGAAGAGGCTCTCTTCCTCAATATGGCATGATAGCCATCAACGCGAGCTTCTGCAAGCATGCCTGATGCTGCAGTGCCTCGGCAGCCCCAACACCTTCAGTACAATAACGCGCTCAGGATGTTCCTGGGCGCGTTATTGTACTGAACGTGTGGGACGTTAACTGTCTTTTGCGTATAGTTGATCCTAAATTTTTTGCCGCAAGTAGATTTATGAGCAATTGTACAAGCTTCATTAGGGAGTGCGCCTTCTGTGTATAGGTATAAAGTTCACTCTAAATTATGGTCACCGTAGTTTCGTGCTATCCGATTAAACTGGATGCATAATTCGTCAGAACTAAAGTTTTTATGATATTCCTATTTATTATACAAGTTCTGCGTATGTGGAAACTTTGTACAATTAGATGTTAAGGAACGCAGATATTGAATATCTACGATACTACGCGGTAGTCGATAAAAAAAATTACGTGTATAAATGTAACAAGTGTACTCATATGCAATAAATGATTTTGACTTTGACTATTTGTTGCCCACGACTTCATCATCAGCCGAAATACGTCCACTGCTGAACATGCCCCCCAACATCATGCCATATTTGGTGGGCTGTCCAATGGGGGATTTGCCATAATAAACATGCTTGGCAGGCGGATTGGTGATCGCAGTAATGATCTTAATATACACAGGAGAACGCTGCCCGTCTCTGGTGCAATCCCTTAGTCGCCTTGACCACACCCACGGAAAGACTGGGGGTGACACTATTGTAATCCGGGTACCACACAGCATCTTGTTTACAACATTTTAATTTCAATATTTTTCATTTGCAATTTATTTGTCTTCTTATAATTTTTGTTATCCTTCGAGGCAGATACTTACATTATGTTACTCGTACAAAAGTTCTCTGTCCACAGTGGGGGTAGTGCTCGACTTCTATGCCAAAAACCTTTTGTTGGAAAATGAATATTATTCAATTAAATGAAATTCTCTAACAATGAAATTGGTGGGCCCTCTAATGTTTAATTTAGTTTGTCATTATTTAATATCAAGTGTATTTTGAAATATATTTTAATATATACTTTATACTTACTGTATACTTTGACAGTGTTTATATTTTATTTTATGACGATCCCTTTTACCATATTAGAATGTAATGAAAAATTGAATTTTTAAGTGAAATAAATTTAATCTTATCTAAGCAAGCCATTAAACCATCAACACTAGTAACATAACTTACATTATACTGTACAAAAGTTAAGAACATCCAACAATAGTGCTGAAGTTTCAAGAAGGCACCAAGAATAATTAAATTTCTCGCCGACTCGGCTCACAAAGCGGAGTTGGGTCGAGTCACTGTCGACGTAAAGATTTAATTTAAAAGTCCGCAAACTGCATATCATATAAAATGTGCGGGTTCGCTTGATGTCTCTTTAAAGCTGCTTTTGCTGGGCTAAAATGTACAATCGGATAAAGAATATGTTAGCCACCCCTAGGTCGATAATCGGTTCATCATCATAATATCAGTCCATTGCTGGACGTAAACACATAATAAATATTGGTGCCGGGCACATGAGAGAGTTTTGCCCATAATGGCGACGCTGGGCAGACGTGTTGACCTTCGCAGTACTAGGCCTTGCACCAGTGACTGCTGTCCGCCCCCGGTCTGTAGTATTTATGAAATGAAAGTTTCTAATTTGCAAAACATTGATCCATATTTGTTAATATGCAATTTAAGAAAACTATGTTAGTATCAAATTATATAAATAAAACTGTTAAACTACAATTGTTTTATTATTTTTGGCAAGCACCTCCACCCAATGAATGAATGAATGAATGAATGGAACAATGAGTGAATGAATATACATTATTGCACACAAATAACAGAAATATATAGGAGAAATATACAGTAAATGTACAAAAGGTGGCCTTATTGCTTTTAGCGATTTCTTCCAGTCAGACTCATATTCATTTTATTTTATTTATTAGGTTACCAACAGAATGTACATCAATTGTTGCTTAGGGGAAACTTACAATTGTACATTGGCCAGATGCCACCCCAATTATAGGCAACGACAGCATGCCTAGTTTGTGTTAGGTTAATAATAATTATACATACTAGTCTACTACCTACTTACCTATATATAAGTTAAATAAAATTAAGATTTTTAAAATGTTAATAAATTACATGGTCAAAGAAATACACTGTAAATTGAAAAAAAATAACATTTAAATTAAACACAAAACAAAATAAAACATTGATGGTTTTATTAGGAAATAAAATAAAATACATGGGGAATTCATGCTATTGCTTATGCTAGTGATAATAGAAGTATTAAGATTAGGATGCGGGTACAATAATACAATTTGAAGAATAAGTGTCTTTAGGGCTATATAGATACATATCCAGTGACGTGTGATGGGCTGTCAATACTTTGAGAGTATGCCTTTCAGGATGCTCGCCTAGATCTCCTGTGCATTCTGTTTATTAAATTCTCCTTCAGGGCTAACAAATTTATAATTTGACGACCTTCGTGGCGGAACGGGTAGCTCTCGGACTGCCACGCCGGAGGTTGGTAGTTCGAATCCCGCTAGGGACAAATGTTCGTATGATGAATATGAATGTCTGTACCCAAGTCTTGGATGTTTATATATTTATTTAAGTATGTCTATCCGTTATCTAGTAACCATACCACAGGCTCTGCCTAGTTTGGGACTGGATAATTCGTGTGAATGTCTGAGATATTTATTTATTTATTTATATAAAAAAATTATGACAAGAATTTCTCACTTTATCGTATTTCCATTTCCGTAAGGTGCAAGCAAGGCTATCTGGCCGATATAATTCGGTTAGTCCGTTCCGGTTGGGCGCCGTGGCGCCCGCCCGCGGCGGCCATCTTGTATCCGGTCGACCTCATATCCTGCGGTGTGACAGCCACTTATGTAATTCAGAGTAGGACTGGAAATGTATTGGAAATATTTTCATCTCTGCTGGAAGATTTGGATAAATACTTTGTGTTATCTTTGGGGTAGTTTTTCTTTGCGATAAAAAAAACATACATTTTGTGCGTAAAAACATTGAATATCTTTAAAAAAAATTACTTAGGTCTTAGAATAAGTAATAGAACATATTAAGGTCATTTTTTGTATTTGTGTGTTTGTCTGTTAGTTTGTGCGATTCTGTTTGAGTTTTCAGAAAAACGGGGCTTAATTCGAAGTCTTTATTCCATCGCAATCGGCTTACTCAATCAACAGTTATGCGAATTCATAGTTTTCAACAACTTACAACAGAACAACTATACAACATAGAAGTGTTCATGCTCGGCGGAATTAAGATTGCGATGAGTTTGGACTACGTTTAGAGCGAGGGTAAGAGGTGGCGGTGGCAGTTGGAGCAGTAATAGGAGTGGGTGCGGGAGCGGAAGCGGGAGCGGGAGCGAGAGCCGGAGCCGGAGCCGCGAGCTATATACCTAAAGTCCGTCTTATATGTTGGGAAACTAAGGGGTGAGCGCAGTAAAAAGAATCAAACTCGCTAGCTAGTCAGTAGCAAACTAGTTTTAATTTTAGACTTGTATCTGTGTACAATCCTACTAATATTATAAAACTAATATAATAAATGTGAAAGTTTGGATATTTGTTACCCAATCACGCTTCAACCATTAGACGGATCGTGATGAAACCTTGGTACACGTTAGGTCCTGGAATAGGACATAGGATAGTTTTTCTCCCAAAAAACATGCCATTTCTACGGGAAATACATAATAATTTGTAATGTTAAGTTGTCCACGCGGACGAAGTCGCTGGCAACAGCTAGTAAAGTAAAAATAAAAATCTATCAAAATGGTGTGACTGCGTGTCTGTCAGCGTTAAAACCATACCGTGGAAGCCTCTGGCAACAGCTAAGTTATATTAAGGCTTATATTAAATAATAACTAAGCCAGAATGGCAACACTATCTATGGCACAGAGTTGCCTTTGTAATAGCTGCCACCACAGGAATCCAAGCCTGTCAAATTAATACAATATTTACTCTCTTCGAACCGAATTTACTATACACAGTACCTATATTCAAGTCAAGTCAAGTCAAAATCATTTATTGCATATGAGTACACTTGGTACAATTTATACACGTAATTTTTTTATCGACTACCGCTTCCTAGGTGTTAGCGCTGTGAAGAAGAAACGGCGCAACAAACTTCACGCAACACATCTTTTAAAAATCAAGTTTGCATACAATTAATAAAGATTTTGCGTAGCTGAATTAACATTAATACCAGGCATCTTTGTCATTCAAATAATCGTTTATTTTATAATAGGCTTTCTTACAAAGTTGTTTTTAATGTAAATCTTAAACTTTCCGTCATATTTAAGATTTCCTCTGGTAGTTTGTTGTAGAAGCGTATTCGACGCCATTATCAGACAAAACAGTAAAATTACGAAACTTGTAAACATTTCACTTAATTTAAACAACAAAATTTTAACCGTTTAAATAATGTTTAACATTCACAGCTTTAACTGTCAGAAGTTGAACATTATCTCCATAAAATATTTGTGAGTACTTATAAATTACGTTTGTAGGAAATAACTTAAGAATTACTGCAAGGAGTGTACGGGTTGTTTGCCTCGAGAAATGTTCTGAGATCCTCTTAAATTGAGATAACAGCGGCAGAGGAATTTAAGTAAATATACTAAACAATTCTTGTACATTATATGGGACGATAGGCTTTTAGGGTTAGTCCAAAGATAGCCATTAAAAGCCTTTACAGTCTCTTCTTCCTTTTCACTTTTCCGTTTTTTTATATTCTCATAATCAAAAGTCAACTCAAAACATATTTTTTTACATTGATTTCGTGTCTCTATCATCATGTCAGCCCCTAGACGTCCACTGCTGGACATAGGCCTTCCCCAATGAACGCGACCACACCAGGTCCTCCGCCCTCCGTATCCTACCGCCACCGGCCCCCTTCTTCGGGTCGTCTGTCCACTTAGGTATTTCTCTTTTTAACTTATAGCGTCGATCTCTAAGCGCTGGTCGATAACGCGCTGACGTAGTAACTTTGTACCGGCGGGCGGCGCGGTGCGTCCCAGTAGTAATGCTCTATTTAGCGGGCGATGTAAACTAACAGGGTTTTTTTTTTGTTTCGCACTTTTTATCCTCTGACATGTTGGTCAGAGACATTTATTATGCGGTGTTTGCTCTTTATAGTAGAATTCTCGTGCTTGTACAGCATGGGAATACATAGGAATTGGGACTATGGGGAAAGGGTTATCATAACAAGTTTTTTTTTTATATATAATTATTTTTGTTCCTTTTTTTTCCTCTCTTTGTGTAATTCATTTTTTTTTCTTTGTGTATTCCATATTATTATTATTATATTTTTTTTAATATGAATATGGGGGGGGGGGGGGGGTACATGTCGTTTCTTATGTAGGTTTACTTCCTGTACCTACTTACTTCCTTACTTAGTATTCTTTTCAATTAGAGTGAACTTGTTCCTCAAACGTACTGCAATTACCAACACGTCTGCCAAGCGTGGCATAAAAAAAATATACTTACCCATTCTGTTTACTCCTTTGTTACGTATCTATAGTTGAACATTCTGTGTATTGGAATTGCAATTAACGCCGCTCGTTCTGCAAAGTCTAATCAAACGAATTCTTTTTAACCCGTATCTGAGTTAACGAAAAAGGAAACATTGGGAATGTATTTCCAATACCAGCATCGACTGGCTGGGCGGTACCCTATATCCGTTGGAAACAGAGGAGCAAAAAAGATCTTTCCCTATCTGTATTTTGAAATAGTAGTAATATTTCATTCCGAGCAAATAGTCATACAAAATCCAACGATATTTTCATCTCGCTAACATGTACATGAAAATGTTACCAACTGAAGAAAAAAAACCAGGTTTGTATTACCATGTAAACTTTGCGGTCCATTTGAACACCGTCTGTTATTAATTTTGTTTTCGAGACGCAAATGCGTTTGTTCTCCTATGATTATTTATTTAGAACATAATCACATACACCATCAGCCGAATAACGTCCACTGCTGACCATAAGCCTCACCAATAGAATGCCACCTTTAGTGGACTGTCCATTGGGGATTTGCCATAATCACCACGCTTGGCAGTCGGATTGGTGATCGCAGTAATGATCTTAATATACAGAGGAGAATATTGCTGCCCGTCCCTGGTGCACGTCCTTAGTCGCTTTCACGACACGCACGGGAAGATTAGGGGTGGCCCTATTCTAAGCCGGGAACTACTGGTAAAGTACAATATTGAATTACAATGTTATTTTGTCAGGTGTCGATTAGACGTTTATTACCATTTGGACATTTATTTATTTACTAGCTGTGCCCGTGGCTCTGCTCGCGTGAACTACAGAATCGCTCCCATTTCCACTCCCACTCCCATTTCTACTCTCGCTCCCGCTCCCGCTCTCGCTTCCGTTCTCGCTTCCGCTTCCGCTCCCACACCCACTCCCCTTTTCCCACGCCCACGCCCACTCCCACCCCAATTCCCACTCGCAGCTCCAAATGTAATCGAAACTCATCGCAATCTGAATAGTACCGAAATACTATTATGTGCAATATATTGCATACCAAACTTACCTACTAATGTATTCGAAAACTAAAAATGTATATAACTTTTGATTGAGTTAGCCGATTGAGATGAAATAAAGACTAAATGTTAAGCTAAGTTAACCCCATGTTTTTGTGAAAAGTCCATCAAAATCCGTTCAATAGTTTTTAAGTGATGCGTGCACAAACTCACAGACAAACAGATAAACAGAAAAACAGACAAAAATTCCAATAATGATTGAAATGTGTTCTATTACTTATCCTTAGACCCCTCATATTTTTTTTGCAAATATCTTCAATGTATAGACACGCGCTGTTTACGATTATATTTATTAAAACTTATGACGACATTTATTTATTTATTTATTTAAAATATTGAAACATTACAGATTATTATTCCATTGCGTTACAATGACTTTTATGGTATATACGACAATAAATCGGAAACCCAAATGACATTATACTTCACGCTTCAGTTAATCCGTAATGGTGCGAATATTAGAATTTCTACAAGTTGTCTACTGAACCCTTTTTGGCAGACCATTTTCTTTGGGTCATCGGAGTATTAATAATCGATTATGATAAATTTTGTTCACTGGCACTGGCGCATTATGAAAGATATCTCGGACACTGGTTACTTAAAATAAAACTTTTATGTGAAAGACACATATTTTTATTTCATTTTAAACGATTCTGAAGGCACACATTTAAAATTTGACAGCGCTAAAATTGGTTTCGTCTTTATCTTCATAATACTGTGTGACAAGGATAGCAACAGTTTTAGTGCTGTCAAATTTTAACATTGTGCCTTCAGAATAGAGCCCATTATTTGTGTTAGGTAATCTACTTATGGTCGACACTTTTCGAGAACCAGAATTTTTACCGAAATATATGGCCACCTTCTTTACACAGCATTCCGTAATTGTTCTGACATTATGCCGAATGTTCAGATATGATTTTGCCTTTCGCCTTCGATTGTATTGTCATACACAGAAGTCTAGACGTCAGAACTAATCTGCTTTACAAGTGTGCGTGTGTGCATGTATCCCCTTGCGAAAAGACAGCATATTCTGCATCTGAAGAAAATGCTACGGCGTCTATCTACCCTCTAAGATGAGCTAATATTTCTATAAGTCGTAACTCTTTTAGCTTGTACTTTCAACTTTCATAAATAGGGACTTGATAAAACGCTTTCACTAAGTCTAATCTAGTATTTACGAGGTTCTGACACGCAAATCGAGATTTTCCTGCTCGTAAACGATCAGAAACACGTTATCACCTATCTTAAGCCGTTTTGAGGACACATGGGTGTGTATGCTTGTCCCCGGTAACGCATGACGAGATAAGGGCGGAAGCTTTGAGACCTCGCATGGCTGGGGTATCTCGTGAAAGGAAGATTATCCAGGCATTTACTCGGTCTGAGTATCTAATGTATAGCGCTGGGGGTGAGCTTCACATATCTGAAAGGAGGCTGACGACCTTACAATATATTTTATACAAGCTTTTTCCCGCGACTTCGTCCGCGTAATTTCGATATTTACACATCTTTTATTTCAAAATAGATAAGTATCATTTTCGTAATCAACATCGCTAAAACCTCCAAAATGTCATAAATTCATATTAATTTGGTTTGCCGTAGGAATGAGACGTTTTTCGAGATTAAAACTATCCTATATCCTATTCCAGGACCTAACTAACCTATATGTGTGCCAAGTTTCATTCCGATCCGTCCAGTGGTTGAAGCGTGATTGAGTAACAAACATCCATACTTTCGCATTTATGATATTAGTGGGTGTATCAAAGCTTAATTCTATTTAAGTTTTAAATCTTCTGCTTTGTGGTGAAGGTTTAAGATACTTAGATTTAAGTTGAAAACTCCTTCCAGTCTAAGTAAATGAAATCTGAAAGTCTAAACTTAAATAGAAATCCAGCGTTCATAAAAGTGAAAACCTATTCTATTCACAGAGCTCTATTTTAAAAAATGTGACCACAGTGGTTGTATCCTATCCTACTAATATTATAAACGGGAAAGTTTGTAAGTATGGATGAATGTTTGTTACTCTTTCACGTAAGAACTACTAAATGAATATTAGTGAAATTTTACAATAATATAGCTTATACATCAGAATAACACATAGGCTAGAATTTATAAAGATATTTTGTGAATTGTCCAAAATATCAAGTAAGTAGGAAAAAATCTACCATCTGCTCGCTATTCTGCCGTGCGCCATAAAATTATAATTTTAATGTTAGTTCTTTTCTACGCCACGCTAATATAAGCTACTCGAAATACTAAACCTGCGCAGACGAAGTCGCGGGCACCAGCTAGTTTATCATAAAGCAGTAGACCAGGAGGGGACCGAGGTAAAGAACCGTCGGAGGAACGTCTCAGTTACACTTAAATTAGTGTCAGTAATGAAAATAAAATCTTTGAGGTGACTTATGAGATGCGAAAAATTATTTTGCTTCATGTTACGAGTTGTAGTTATTTCTATATAAGCAGCTGGTCCATCTTATTCCCTCAGGTCCATGTATAGTCTGTATACTCGTACTAATGTTTGAACGATGGATATTATAGTCTTTAGTGCTGTGTGGACTAACCTGGTAAACTTGGTTTGGCGCGTGGATTGCCACGCATTAGGTATCTAATACTGCTGTCAATATAATACTTCATCAAAGCTCTCTTCTTATATCCAATTACGGGAGGGAGGTAGCTTAAACACTATATCCTTTAGTTCATCCTCCCACCTTTTAAACTGTCTCCCCCTTTTCCGTTGTTGTATTTCGGTAACCAATTCATCAACGTTCTGCTTCATTTCTCCTTTCCTCTTACTGTATGTCCTGTCCATGTCCATTTCAGTTTCTTTACTTTAAGTGTAACATCTTCTATTTTTGTATCTGTTATAATGACCTAAAGTAAGGACCAAAAAAAAGTATTCTTTTGTAGAATACTTCACGGCAGACCAAAGCTGAACTAAATAACTTCCTGCAAATATAACTATAGAGAGCTCTCTTCCGGGATGGGTCGAAGAAACTGGTATAAACTATACCTACTCCTTTCTTTTATTAACTGGACCACCCAGCTCTTTCTGTGATTCTCATCCTCTACCCAAAGGTTGTCTGGAAGAAATCGCTTTTAGCTATAAGACCGCCTAGATGTACATATGTAAGTTACTTTATTATTGTATCTTTTTTATTTATTTTTTACGTGCAATAAAGAGTCATCATCATCATCAGGTTATTTTTGCCTCCACTGCAAGAGCATAACCCTCTCTCATCTGCCGGAGACAGACGGAGGATTTGGCCTACACTCCCCGCACTGGCCAGACAGGTTGGGGAGGCCTGATTGATGCTTTATAATGTATTCCCTTAGTCGCCTTGTACGACATCCACGGGAAGAGTTGGAGTGGTCCTATTCTACTCTACCGGAAACCATACGGCACGGCAATAAAGAGTAATGGAATTAAATTGAATTGAAAAGCGATAAGTCTTACTATAGTAGTGGGACAAAATATACACGTACAAAACTAACCTATAGGTACCTCTAAAAAGATCAGTGTTGTACGTGGCAGTAAATTTACTGTTTTAGACCAAACTGCGAATGACAGATACATAGCCTTCCATATTACCAGTGCACTTATTTTTGTGTTTTCTTTGCAGGTAAGTCGACGTAAAGCATCACATTTAATTGACAGTAAGTAAGCAACGCGAGGGATGGCGTTTTGGCGTATATGTATGTGTAGAACTCTATAAGACAGGTATAGCAACATTTTCTACGTATTTAAAAGCATAATCGCTTATTATTCAGTCGAATAAATTTTTCCAAAGTACTAGTTTTCGTTCTTAGCCCTTAAGCTTTTAGCCTTCTTTTCAAAGGTACTAAATAATATCTATCAGTGACTTATATTAAAATACCTACTATCATATCAGAGAATTCTAGAACTTAATATTCTGTGGAATAAATACGAAGGCGTAATACGCTGAGTGCGAAACAGGGCCTGAAACACCTTGTCCGTGTCTCGCCTGTGGTGCGGCACTGAAAAACATAAACTTCACAATCGTGCGGAGGGTGTAACTTCTATTTGGTTCAGTGTCTATAAGAGCTAACTATATATCTGAGATGTGCTATTGATCCCGAGTTCTATGGTATACCTACCGGGTTTCTTAAACCTTGTGCCGCACTGAATAAATAAAATTTAATACAGTGCGGAAAAAGATGGGGTTTAATAAACCTTGTGCCACCACAATGTCTGGCTTAGGACAAGGTTCAAAACGCCCCGTACCGCAGTAATAGAAAATATAATGTGTGATGGCATTCATTGGGGAAGACCTGTGTTCAGCAGTGGACTTCTGAGGGCTGGTATGTTGATGATGGTTCAGGATAGCGAGCCTAGGACCTTAGGGCCTTTTCATGGTAGATGGGAGAGTCGTTTCATAATGTTGCGCTCTTTAAGCATAGAGTTATTAGTTCTCATGGCTGTCCTGGATATTCCAAGTAATCTTAACAGTCTTTCAATCAGAGCCGGATTAACCATGTCGGGGCCCCTAGGCAATGCATCATGTCGTCATCATCATGTCAGCCTTTGGACGTCCACTGCTGGACATAGGCCTTCCCCAATGAACGCCACCACACCCGGTTCTCCGCCCTCCGCATCCAGCCGCTTCCGGCCACCTTCTTTAAGTCGTCGGTCCATCTGGCGGCGGGGCGTCCCACCCTGCGCGTGCCAATCCGTGGTCTCCACTCCAGAACTCGTCTGCCCCAACGGCCGTCGGTTCTGCGACAGATGTGGCCTGCCCACTGCCACTTCAGCCTGCTAATCCTTTCGGCTATGTCGGTCACCTTCGTTCTTCGTCGGATCTCTTCATTACGAATCATATCCTTCATAGATACGCCGAGCATAGCCATCTCCATAGCTCGCTGAGCGACTTGAAACTTGTGGATCAGGCCCACTGTCAGTATCCACGTTTCTGCACCGTAGGTCAGGCAATGCACGTGCCCCCTTTACCGTGTTCTAACTTCCTGAAATATAGTTTTTCTACCACAATGCAATGCTCCGCACGCGTGGACTACTCACTTTCAATCCGACTACGAGTCCGACCCCGAAGCCCACGTCAACGCCCACGCCTACTCCTCTTTTGACTCTAAGAAACATTTTCAAAAACGACTCGGAGCGCGGGGTCCGTAGCCTATGCGGGGCCCCTAGGCAGTTGCCTACACTGCCTAATGGAAAATCCGACCCTGCGTTTAACACTTTCCAATACTAACTTCTTACCGCTGAAACTTAACGGGAACAATTTACCGAGTAATTACTAGAAATTGAAAAGGAAATTGGCAAAGTGCGTAATTTTAACTTTAGACAATAATTTAAGGCAAATGGCTGTCTCTGCCGATGATATTTTCCATTCTGTCGAGTGTGAATTTTTTATTAGATTTCGTGATGTTAAAAGGGACAGAAAATGAAAAGATTCAAAATATTCTCATAAAAGTGAACCGAACGGGTAACATGCTTAGTGATATTGGTATACTTGAAATACCGTCATACGCTGTAGAACTCAAGAAACATTTTATTGCTGATTCCGTTACACATAAATAAGTGTGGTTTTAAAGAAGATGTAGTTACGAAGGTAGAGAACGGTATATTGCGTTGGTTTGCACGTTTAGAGCGTATGAGTGAAAGAAGAGTGACAAAAGAAATATACAGTGCGAATGTGGAAGGAACTACAGCTTCAAGGATCAAATTAGTACGTCCTCAAAAAGGCTGGGGTCCGCAGTGAGAAGAATAAAAGGAGGTGCATGAAAAGGTTGATGAATGTGAGTGAGGCTAGTGAGGTGTGTCAGGATCGCGCAAAGTGGCGATCCATCGTCTCTGCCTACCCCTCTAGGACCAAGGCGTGAGCATTATGTATGTATGTATAAATAAATATGTGCATTTTTTAAATTTGAAAATTAACTAACATAGTTTTATAAGATTCTACTAACAAAAATATGGACAAATGTCTAAAAGAAAATAACTGAATTTGAATACAAATTGCGTAAAATAAATAACAGTTTCCATAGTAATAATTCTATTTACACAGTCAGGAAGACAATTGATCAAGAATTCTCAACTTTATATCGCTCCAGTAAGATGCAAAAATGTTCAGATCAAGTTGCGTTGCGGATTGAACAAGAAAAATCACTGAACTCGTAAACTACAACCCACAAATGACATATGGCTCCCTATCTATATGCAAATGGCCTTATCTCTACAAATATGAACAGTTTTATGACTTGTATAGGTAGTATGTAAAGTCGAGATTTGCATTCCCCATCGAGAACTTGTACATTCCGAATAAAAATCAAACTACATCAATTTCAGTCGATTTTAGATAAGCTGGTGGGAGTTTAGTATTCTTGCCAGCTGTATCTATCTGCATAAAAGTACATTAACCCCATACTGTACTACGAAATCAAATAATTTAGGAATAAATAATATATTATATCAGTGACGCTTTTGTATACATATAAATTTATTTTTTAGAAGAAAAAAAACCGTCTGTTCCCAGTAGTTTTACCAAGTAGTCTTACCAGTAGAACTACTGGGAATTTCCTTCCTAATAGACTTCTTGTACTTGTATTATAAATTTATAAAACATAGACCTCGTAATTGATAGACAGTAAGTATAATAAATAACAAAACAGATATAATTGCATTTTTTCCAGTACCGACTACAAGCCTTTACCTACATGTACAAACTGAAACTAAAAGGTAGAAAATAATATTTTAATTATTTCAAACCAAAGACAAGAACAATAAAAAAAAATATTCATACTCATATACCTATTCATTCAATTCAATTCAGTAAGTCTTTATTGCACGTAAATATATATATAAAGATACAATAATAAAGTAACTTTTATATGTACATCTAGGCGGTCTTATCGCTAAAAGCGATTTCTTCCAGATAACCTATTAATAATCAGTTATTTTTGGTGTCGGTGCCGTAAAAAAAACTTACTGTCAAAAAACCTCCTCCTGTTTTGAAGTCGGTTAAAAATTCAACTTCATGCGCTGTCACGTAGCCTCCTGTTGTGGATAGTCTCTAGTTTGCAAATAAGAATAAACTATTCTAGACGGACATAACGTTCTCAGAGCGAAATACAAAATTCGTGACTCTTTTCGTGAGGTCTCCATTTGAAATTGAATATATTTATGTATATGTTTAATTCCTACATTATGTTGCAATTTGAAATATCTACTTCAAAATTGTTAGCTCTAACGCTCTCTTATAGATACACGACAATCGTGTTTGTTCACCGCTGTATGCATACACTGAGAAAAAAATAGATAGCGCTCCTACTTATATAAGGATAAAAATATAACAGTATTACGTAAGTAGCCGCCCCCATTATAAATGGTGTCCCCTACAATTGATTCAGTAGCCGGCCACATTATTAAGTAACCAAACTACTTAATAATGTGGCCGGCTACAGAATCAGTTGTAGGCAACACCATTTATAATGGAGGCGGCTACTTCCGTAAATAGTGGTATATTTTTATCCTTATATAAGTAATAATAAATAATAATAATAAATAAATAAATATATGGGGACATTTCACACACGGCCACCTGATCCCAAACTAGGCAGAGCCTGTAATATGGGTATCAGACAGCTGATATACATACATAAATACATAATATAATATATAAATAACATCCAGTCACAAGGCAAACACAAGTATTCATCACACGAATGTTTGCCCTGGGCGGAATTCGAACCCGAGACCCCGAGCGCTATTTTTTTTTCTCACAGTAGTCCTTTCCACTAGACTCCGATTCCCCAAGATGTATCCATATCGTTATAGGATCAGCTAGAGCTCTTCAAACGGAACTAACCTCTGATCTAAATAAACTTCAGACGCACGATCCAGTCCAAAGCCAAAACTGCAGCGATTCAACTTCAAGGTAAAGGTTGTGAGGCTGTGCCGGTGAGAAGTACCTACTTAGGTCTCCTCACCGGCACAGCTTCCCAACCTTTACCAAGTACAAGTGCGGTCGTGTATGGAGTACTGCAGTCACCTCTGATACGTACTACTCTGGACGCGGTTGAGCGTCGTGCCCGAAGACTCACTGCGCTAGTAAATACCAAGTTACAGATCCTCGAACATTTTCTCAGTGTGGCCTGTCTTTCGGTTTTCTACAGGTTAATTTTGGGGAGTGTGCCTTGAAGTGGCACGATTTGGTTCCCCATACCCCTATCGTCACAGTACTACCAACCATGGCGAGGAACTTTATTATTAACCAAGCTCTCAAGAAACATTTAAATATTTGCAAATCATAACTAAAATTAAAATACTTAAAATAATGGAAATGATGTTATAATTATGTAATTAAAATCAAAATAGGAATGACATCTAAGTCTAAACTGAACAGCAGACTACCCAGCTTCGATATTTCCTGACAAGAATAACTTGTATCTTTCCAAAGGAAGAGGTATCTTCTGGAGAAACACGCTCCATCTTTATCCTTCATCGTTACTTACCATCAGGTACGATTGAATACAAGCATAAACCCATCAGATTAATAAAAAGCGAAAGACACCATTTTTTTGGCAAAGAATTGGCCGCACATATCGTCGGCATAGGTTTTGGAAGAATTAAACATGTTCACCCATCTTTCTTTTGAAATAATGCCGAATGAATTATAAAATGAGAGATTTTTAGTGTAGTCTTAATCAAAACGTGTATTTTGTTTAAAAACGTCACGCTTTTTAATGAGCTGTTTGGTCAATAAATGGTTGTTTGCTAAAGAGAAGGGTGTTTGTTAAATTCTTCAATTATACCGAAGATATACTTAGGGGAAAAGGATTATTAACGAGGCTGTACTAACAAGTTGTCTAATGCAATCCACCTCGTGCGCTTTCCGCAAACTTTGCAAACTAACATGTTCCCTCAAAGAGAATGTGTCGACAAAACATGTATGTATGTACTGTAGCGTGTTTTGCACAACTTTGCATGCACGCGCTTACCACTGACGCTGTGGACTTATGACATTAAGTTCCCGATTTACAATAGACCCCCAATTTTCCCGTGAGTTTCGCCAAGGCGACCAAGGGACTGCACCAGAGAGGGACAGCAACGTTCACAGATATTAAGAGCATTACTTCAATCACCAATCCGCGTGTCAAGCGTGGTGGTTATGGGCAATCCCCTATTGGACAGCCCACCGAAAGTAGTATTGTATTGGGAAAGCTTATGTTTAGCAGTGGATGTATTTCCGCTGATGATGAAAGAGTAGACAGCCTACCTGACCGACAGAAAATAAGGTAGATACGGTATATCATGAATAAAATGATTAATTCGCTCAGTAATAGAACACAGGACTCTAAGAGCATAGCAGTGAGTAGACATATTTCGGCTAATGATAATATTAAAACCACATATCTTCTTACAGAACATATTATCACCACGAAAACCACATCGTGTATTTGCGGCTGAATACGTTTATTACTTATAGTACACTAGCTTTTGCCCGCAACTTCGTCCGCGTAGGTTTCGATATTTACACATTTTGAATTTCAAAATAGATAACGATTAATTTGGTTTCCCGTAGGAATGAAATGTTTTTTCGGGATAAAAACTATTCTATGTCCTATTCCAGGATCTAACCTATATGTGTGCCAAGTTTCATCCCGATCCGTTCAGTGGTTGAAGCATGATTGTGTAACATACATGCAAATATCAAAATTTTCGCATTTATAATATTAATGGGATGGGATGATTGAACTAATATAGTTCCATTATTGAAAAGTTCTTTAAACTTGGCATACAGTTATGATATTTAAATATTTTTGTCAGCGTATCAATTCTCCAATAAGAATTTGGCCCCATTTAAACATTAATGTTTTTGGTGGAAAGACATTTGCAGAAATAAAAATTAAAATAAACTGAGGAACGTAAAATATGTTTAAGATTATTAAGATCTATAAAACTCAAAAAGTTAGTACGCTGCAGTGGCAGTGGGCTGGTCACATCTGTCGGAGAACCGATTACCACTGGGGTAAACGAGTTCTCAAGTGGAGACCGCGAACGGTCCACCTGGCGGCGGGGCGTCCCACCCTGCGAGTGCCGATCCGCGGTCTACACTCCAGAACTCGTCTGCCCCAACGACCGTCGGTTCTGCGGCATATGTAGCCCGCCCACTGCCACTTCAGCTTACTGATCCTTTCGGCTATGTCGGTGAGTTTCGTTCTTCGTCGGATCTCCTCATTACGAATCATATCTTTCAAAGAAACCCTAAAAGACCCTAAAACCCTAAGAAAGAAAAAAATATTAATAAAAATAAAAAACTTAAAAATGTTGACTCCATTCAAAGATGTGACCAGTAGATCTCATCTGTGACAAGCAGTAGGCAGTCAACGTCAGAAGTAGCTAAACAAAAACTAATTTATAAAAGTACTTGCTGTTTCTAACTGAATCTTAACAGAGTCACCAAAATATTAAAATCTATATAAAGAAAGAAAGAAAGAGAGAAAAACATTTATTCACTACCACAATTGGCACACACAAAGAAAAAACCAACAAAGCAAGAAAAAGGTAAAAAAAAAAAACTTATATGACTAGAGAAAACAATTTAAAATTTTTAACTTAAAATAGTATGCGTGTGCCGTGGTACACGATGATATGATGATCTAATGAATAAATCTCCACTTCAAAGTTTAAGTAGTGCCTCTGTTCACACATAGAGCGTTAAATTTACCCAGTGCGCAGTGCCACTGAGAGTTTCAGCACTACATTGTTTAGACAGCTGTTTTATTATAGCGACTCTATATTGTGGCTTGCCTTTTGTTTTAGACCTGAATAAATAAAGATTATTTTATTAACGCTCATTGCCTGCAGGCAATGTTTAAATATATTCTATAATTAGTCAGCTAACTAATTAAGTTATTGACTGGGACTTGAGACTCCACCTGCACGCGTATAGCTCCCAGCTTCATTGTGATCTCCAAATCAGCTGACACCGCGACCAGACGTGCGGCGACTCTCAAAGCGTAAAAGGATCGTTGCGAGACTTCTTTGAGTGTCTGCCTTTTGCAGTTGAGACACTTGACGCTTGGTCACCAGAGCTTATCGACTTCGCCAGCATTATACCTAGCAGCCTTAAAGAACATCCGGCGAGCCCCGAGCCAGGGCCTTCATCTTTCGCCGCATCATATATAGGCAACGTCGCGAGCATTTTGGACACAATTCGATTTCCGTAGAGTTTCCTCCATCTGTTCTCTTTAATACAGTGAAGTAAGGGATTTAAGTCAAGGATTAATAATAATCATAATCATAATGTATTGAATGTCAAGTACAAAACAAAATAATAAATTGTGACATGAAGTTATAGAAAATAAAATCGTTTAATACCAAAAGAATTTAGTTATTTTAATTATTAGGTATATTATTTTTATTGTTCACTCTTCCTCGCATTTTTTGCGCAACACATTTTTGTGATTTTCTAGTTTTGATTGAACTAGTAATTTAGAGATTACCTTCAGAAAACTTTAGAAATTCAATTCTGTGTAAACAGATGGTGGGTGGAAGATTGGCCAGCATAGATAGAAGATAGGTGTTTACTGCAAATATTCAATGCAAACAGGGATTTTCTTAAAGAGCTTTTCGTAAAACGTCATTCAGACGAGAGAGCTCTCGACTCCATCGGCCCTCTATTCTAGGACCACTTAAAGATAGTGTTCACTTCAGACGCTTTACTAAAGGCTTACTTTGAAACATGATATTGTTATACAAAATACAAGACGTGATAATATTCTTACTAAAGACAGACAAGGTTTGTAAATATAGCCTTAATACAAGGTCATTCAAAATCAATTTAATTAAGTTTCTTCTGATTAAAAATTCTGCTGGCCACAAAAGTGATTTCAAACTTTAGAACTACAATATAAATACAACTTTACCTACCTACCTACTGTTCCTAACCTGCTATATATATTTGGCCTATTCCACACATCACTACTGGTCTGTCCCTACTAGCAGGGGAGAACGGAATTTTTTTCCACTCTTTTCTACTAGGGGGGATACTTTTCTATTTATCTCCACTGTTCTAATAATTCAGGAAATCGGTATCATCACATTGAAAATGTATAAGTGTTTTGCTCGTGTTTTGTTTATTATAATTATTATATTCTAAAAGTATGCAAACTTCTTCATTATGAGAGGAGTAAGATACTCTTTCATTGTGAAGTCTACGAAAATGTCACAATGACGTTTTTAAAATTGTATATATCTTAGCTATCTGTAAGTCAGTGTCTCTGTCCTATCAACTAGACAGGCTATTGTACATGAATTAAGAGGAAGTAACGGTAAGGCGTGTCGTATAGTTCCCGGCTTAGAACAGGGCCACCCACAATCTTTCCGTGGGTATCGGCAAGGCGACTAAGGGATTACACCAGGGACGGGCAGCAGCATTCTTCTATGTGTATTAAGATAATCACTGCGATCACCAATCCGCCTGGAAATCTGGTGATTATGATAAGTCCCCCAAGTGGCATTCTATTGGGGAGGCTTATGTTCAGCAGTGGACGTATTTCGGCTGATGATGAACTGTAAGCCTAGGACCCTAAGTTGCCTACCAAGCTATCATCCCTACAGTACTGCAGCCCAATATAAAATTAGAAAAGTTAATATAAAATTAATTAATTTAATTTAATTAACACTAAACTGACTGCAGATATACAAAACATCACAGAACCCAAATTATAAGTGAAAACTAACCTTAAATATAATAGTATAAAAATTAAATACAATTTTACAGATACCAATATCTTTCTGTTTAACTACACACATAAGATAAGATAAGATAAGCCTTTATTACCCAATTTGCATGCATACATTGAAAATACACTCTAATAGTAATTTGATTTTACACAACAATAATATCATTCAACGTAAAGTAAAATAAAATTCAATTTTGAATCTTATTTTACTACACATATATTTATCTTTAATTAGTAAAATTGTATCGGGCCCAAGCCCGATTCTGAAGGCACAAGGTTAAAATTTGACAGCACTAAAATTGTTGCTGTCCTGGGTCACTCAGTATTATGAAGATAGAGAAGAAACTAATTTTGGTGCTCGTCAAAATTTAAATGTGTAACTTCAGAATTGGACCTATTACCTACGGACGGTAACGTTTCTTACCTACGGACCAGTTCCACGACCAACTGATTGATCCGTAGGGCAAATTAAGCTTTTTGTATCCCTTCCGACCAACGACGAATTGGTTGGTACATACTGTAATCAAAATCAAAATATTTATTTTCAAAATTGGAATACATTTATTCTCTTTTTGACGTCAAATTCTACCTAAAACTGCTCCACTTCCACCTGTATAACCGAGGGGAAGAAGTGGCAGCAAACCCAACGGCACAGGGCCCTACCTTTGATTTATCTTATTCATTACAATCATTAAGTCTACCTATGCTGAGCCATCAAGCACTCCATGGACTTTTATCATTTAAGTCGTCATCTAACTTATAGTAGGCTTTCTTGCTCAGATTAACTTTTATAGAAGATTTGAATTTTTGTTCAGACAAGTTAATAATTTCATTCGGAACCTTATTGTAGTAACGCACGCACAGCCCCACAAAAGAATTATTGATCTTAGACAATCTAGAATGGTGTATTTGAATTTTATTATTATTTCTAAGATTTAAATTATGCCTCTCATTATTTAAGTTGAGTAAAGAAAGGTTCTGTCTAACGAACATAATGTTAGCGAATATGTATTGACATGGCACCGTCATTATATAATTCTTTAAATATTTCTCTTAGAGAATCACGACTACGAAGCCCATAAATAGATCTTATTACTCTTTTTTTGTAATACAGAACCTTAACACGTTTTCAAGAAAAACGATAAAATCCAATATATCATCAAAATAACTTTTAAAGTTACTCTACTGCCGCTCCGTGAGAGTTCAGTTCAATCGAACAGACCGCAGACACGGTCACGGACTACATCAAAGTTTCAGCAAAGCCTGTGAGTTTGTATCAAACACAATTTTGCAGCGAAACAGCCGTCAAACTTAGACGCCGCAACTCGAACGAACTAGCTGGAACCGGACCAAATTCTCAGATCTCTGCAGAAGATACACACGGACTGATAAGCATGTGACCTGACATTTTATTTCAAAGGAAGATAGATAATTAAAGAAGTGTAATTACTTCAATGTAGGAACATACGAATAGACCTGTAAGCGATATAAGCTATTTATAGCTATAAAGCTTCAAATTCTTATTTTATTTTAGACTATTAGTGATACCAAACCTTTATCTTTAAAAGTGAAACTCGCCGAAGCCATATTTTTACACTTAAAAATACTTATACGTAAACAGTAATTACTGGATTCTTATAGCGAATCTTGTTTGTCCGTCTGTCTGTATGTTCGCTAAATAATTCGAAATATATTGGACCTATTTAAGGGTTTTTTGATCATGTATATAAAATTAACGGTAACTCTTTTTTGTAACATCTAATTACATTTCGCTGGCTATAGTAGGTATTAAAAAGCCAATATTGAAAATTAAGTTGCTAAAAATAATGATGCCATATTTTATACAATTATTGATGATAGAACTCCAATTACATAGTTTATATAGGTTAGTAAGAAAGACCCCTTTTTTGTCACCATTTGCTATGCATTTGCAGTGTTGCCCGCTGCAATTCATATTTGACAGATAAATTTTAAGCTTACCATCAAAACTAATATCGGTGTCAGATACAACCGCTTTCCATTTTCATTTATCAGTATGACGAAAAATCATCAGATATGTTGTCGTGTCAGACCGTATGTCAGAGTCAGGAACACGATTTGAATTCGAATTCGGATTGCTCGAACTGTTTAGATAGGAACGTATCCTATTCCGGGCCGTGCGATGAATCCTGCCTGCAATTCTAAATAGCTTTGAAGAGGCAATGTGGGTAGGTGACAATAAGGTAAGGGATATAAAAAAGGTAACGAGATACTATTGCCGCAGCGTTGTTTCTGGAGGCCAAAGACGCAGAGGCCAAACCTTAACTACACGATATCATCATATCAGCCCTTAGATGTCCACTGCTGGACATAGGCCTTCCCCAATGAACGCCACCACACCCGATCTTCCGCCCTCCGCATCCAGTCGCTTCCGGCCACCTTCTTCCGGTTGTACCCAGGCCGCTAAAATAGCCAAGAATAACTGGGGGCCGTGGTTTTGGTTTACAACTCATAGGGGCGTTTTGCCGATAATGGACACGCTGGGCCGACGTGTTGGCCATTGCAATACTAGGCCTCGCTGGTGACGCTGCTGCCCGCTACCGGTCTGTGGTATTTAAAGTCTAGTGAATGGTTGCATTGTTATACCGCCATTATCGGTCGCCAGAGTCTCGTTGGTCAGCCAGCAGGGTGCACCGGAAGTCTCGTGCTCCTTTACACCCCGATCGATAGACTACGATATATCATGATCTAATTATGATAGTTAAACAGCAAACAGCAAAATTTCTCCGCTGTAAGGGGTTCAAAACCACCGGTTTTAGTGGAAAATCCACTAAGTTGGCAAAAAAAGGAAAAGAAAAACCAAGTATTGGCTCTGTACGAAATTATAGAGAGTAATCTCTCTACGTATGTATGTAGTAACTTATATTAGTATCTAAACTTATTTATTTTAAGTAAAAATCAGAATCAGAAATCATTTATTGTTTACTATACAGCAGATGTTATTGCAGAAAGTAGCTCTTCTCTAATAGTTTACCCATTACGGGCATAAAATATTGCATATATATTAAATTAATTTAAAAATGACAGATTTACAATATCTGATACAGAATGTCAAACATTTTAAAATCAGAAAATAATCAATATATGTATACTTAGTAGTCAATATTCTATTATACAATTTCAATATGTCCATGGACATATTTTGATCTCCCGCTATCTTTATTTACTCCAACAAGGTTGGTTTGAAGAGATGTCTTATTGAGATAAGTCCACCTTTGTAAACTTTTTTCATGTAAGTATTCCTTTGTGTATTTTTTATATGTGCAATAAAGAATATGTAATCATTATACAACAGGTCATCATCGATGTTGCCCTGGCAGCCTAGTTGGTCGTGTACTCACCTAACAATCATCAGGTCGACGGTTCAAATCCAGGGCCGTACTTATTAGTTATTGCACAAACCCGGAACTCCCTACAAGCGAAAATATTTAATTACCTATTACTACTACAAACGCACCAGACTGTCCGCACACGGGCGTGTGTGCGTAAATTATTGTAGAGCTGCTAAATCGAGAGCGCGTGACCATAGTCAATCGAGAAACTGATAAAATTATACGTCAACAACATAAGTTCTCTTTCTAACTTATAGCACAGATAATATAGCTTATAGCGTCGATCTTTCGGCGCTGCCGCCGCCGCTCGGCCCAGAAATGGTTCAAAAGGAATTTGAAGAATAACCGAAAATGACGCATTGATGAAACTGGCGAATTAGCGAAAATTACGGATAAGGAAATTCGTGTCAAAGTCAAAATCATTTATTGCATATGAGTACACTTGGTACATTTATACACGTAATTTTTTAATCGACTACCGCTTCCTAGGTGTTAGCGCTGTGAAGAAGAAACCGTGCAACAAACTTCACGCAACACATCTTTTAAAAATCAAGTTTGCATACAATTAATAAAGATTTTGCGAACTGACGGATAAGGAAACTGGTGAATTCATGAAAATTACGAACTAGGAAAATTACCAGTCATCAAAAAATCAACCGGCACATTGTATATCACGTACACTTTGCTGACTTTCATTCAAGGCAAACAAACTATTAGCGACTAGTGCATAATGCAAAGTCATTCAAAAACTTCAAGTAGTTCCTCCGTTTCAATTTCTCCCACTTCGTTTTCAGTTTATCGCAAAAGAGTTTTCTCTCGATAATCCGTTGCTATAACGAAAACTTCAAGTCGAAATCGAATTTCCTTCAGTGGCAAATGCAAACGCAGAGACCGGTGGAAAAATGTTATTCCTTTTTTATAAGGATAGTTATTTTCTTATTTATTTTAGTTTTGGAGTAGTTCAACGTGCATGCGAGTGCATGCGAATGCATGGAGAGTGTAATCATGAGTTTTACCATCGACCCCCCTCCCCCAACCTAGCCTCTTCCTCCATTATAGTATATTTTACACCGATGCCAACGGTTGCAAACTTTGCATCGATTTTCACCCGAGATTATTTATTTTCTTAACCCGTTCGCTCCCCTGTCTTTAAGGGGCGTATGGCATATTTTAATTATATGTTTGGAAATATTTTCAAACATATTTATATTCAAATCATCTCCAGTTACAAATTTTAACAATGTAGTAACATCATGAACCGAAATTATTTAAAGCATTTATTGTTCTGTTTCCAGTAGAGTAGAATAGGACCACTCCAACTCTTCCCGTGGATGTCGTACAAGGCGACTAAGGGAATACATTATAAAACATCAATTAGGCCTCCCCAACCCGTCTGGCCAGCGCGGGGAGTGTAGGCCAAATCCTCCGTCTGTCTCCGGCAGATGAGAGAGGGTTGTGCTCCTGCAGTGGAGACAAAATAACCTGATGATGAATGATTGTTCTGTGTCTAGGCATACAGAGCACTCCAACAAAATCCACAGCGTGATAATGCTGGACTGTCCCTTCTAGCCACATAAATGTTTCATGTGTTCATTGGAGACAGTGACCACTTACCATGAGACAGCCCGTTTGTGTGAGATATTAACTAGTCTGAAATAAAAAAAATATATATTTTTGACATGTTTTTTTATAATTCGGATCCGCGGGTACCTCACGGGAGCGATGTCAAATTTATTGTTAAATCCTAAGTTCGTCCCACATTGGCGCAATAAGGCAATATTATGGTCCAACTGAAATTCCGTTTCGGTCTAAACGACCGCCCCATTGCCTCTATAAAGCGGCCCATCGCAGTTTTAGTGGCCTCGTAAAATGGGTATTCAAAAGCAAAAGGCATTGAATGTCTCCTCAAGAGCACTAGAGAAGAAATAGTCCAAGTTTTTAGTATTATTTTATTTGGCGTAAAAGGGCTACTGCGTTCAATATGGCCATCTCTAGGTATTAAGCTCGCAGTACTTTAATTTAGCTCAACCAAAATCAGTAAGAATTTGATTTTAAATTTGACAGTTAAAAAGTTATCTCCACAGGCTATGATATCGGTTTCCTATGTTCCCATTTAGTAACTAAATTTCGTTACAAAATCTAATTAAATTATTTTTAATTTAGTAATTTCGTCACCGGTTACAAAATGAAAAATGTAATTTCCCTGTTCGCAGCCACTTACAAAATATATCTCCTTCATCTTGGCTCTTTTGATTTTAAATTTAACAGTTGTAAAGTTATCTCGACAGACTATATCGGTTTCCTATTCGTTTCGTCTCATTTAGTAACTAAATTTCGTAACTGACTACAAAATGGGAATGAATTTCCTGTTTGAAGCCATTTACAAAATGAGTAACATTTTGTAAATGGCTTCAAACAGGAAATTCGTCCCATTTGATAGGACTTTTATTTTTTAACTGCAAAAGTATATTGTAACTGTAAGCTCTCCTAAGAAATAAAATAAAATAAATAGCCAAAGGACAATTAAATGGGTCAAAGGGAAATCAACCTTGAGAATAATTTCCAAAAATTTTCGAAGTTTCCAATTCATTTACCATTTTGTAGACCGTTACGTTTAGTTACTAAATGTCATGACATTGCTTTTTAGCATATCAGACAATCATCATCAGGTTATTTTTGTCTCCACTGCAGGAGCACAACCCTCTCTCATCTGCCGGAGACAGACGGAGGATTTGGCCTACACTCCCCGCGCTGGCCAGACGGGTTGGGGAGGCAAATCAGACAATGCGGATAAGAAAATAAGTAAATCGCAATTTAACATTATAATTTATAATAATCTCATTAGCTCAAATCTTGTTCCCTACTGGCCTATAACACAGTATTCCTAGTGTGGGTACTAGATTAGACTTTTCTATTCAATGTGCATAATATGTTTTTCTTTATTTGAAGTGAAAATAAGTGCTTTTTTTATTACGAATTCAACCCCTTGCCTGTTTTCCATTCGCATTTGTTATGTCAAAGGCCTCCTTATGCCATTCGGTGCTACGTGACCGTATTACTAAATGCTTAGCACCCATGAGTACGATTTTACTTATACATGTCGTACCTAGGACTGCCTAACTAATAACTATATTAACTTAGCAAGAATGTTATTCTTGCTAAGTTAACATAGTTATTAGTTGCTGTTCTATTTTGTATTCAAATTTTAACAACTCTTTACATCCGTTTAGCCGTAAGTGTAAAAATAGGAATAATAATTCTTTGTAATAAATATTTTAAACCCATGTTTGTTACTACTTAGGTTAAATTTAAGTACACTAAGTATGTAATATTTGTATATTAATTGTCAATAAATAACTTTATAAAACAAAAACAAAAACCTAGGACTGCCTATAGGCTTTCGTAGTATTAAAATGTTTAGCTCCAAAGGGTAGCTTGACTTACGCATGTAGCACCAAATTCCGCCTGCTGAGCACCAATTAGTATAAATTTTATTATTGTTATTCATATATTATGTCGTACCTAGGGCTACGTTTATAGGCGTTCCCCAACTATTAAAAGCTGACGGTGAATGTTGAAGTTATGTCTATAATATCCTCGCCGGATAGACGTGTTAGTATTCGAATTACTGAGGCGACATTGCCATCACCGGTCTGTGGTATTGAAGCTTAAACCGCCCTTGTTTTTAACGCCAACTTCTCCTGCATTTACTGTACACTCTGATACACGTAACAGACGAGTTTGTGGTAAGAAAGTATTGTATGTATGTATGTATGTATGTATGTATGTATGTATGTATGTATGTATGTATGTATGTATGTATGTATGTATGTATGTATGTATGTATGTATGTATGTATGTATGTATGTATGTATGTATGTATGTATGTATGTATGTATGTATGTATGTATGTATGTATGTATGTATGTATGTAAACGCTTTATTGTACCAAATATAACAACAACAACAATAATAAATTAGAAATTAAACTCATTAAAATTTATAATCATATACCACACAAAATAAGGATAACAAATAAACAATAGAATTAATACTAAATAAGCTAAACTAAAATTAACTAAAAAGAACCTTAACCTAAGAAATGTAAAAAATTGGGCCCTTGTGGTAACGTACCCAAGATGCTGGCGGCATTTCCTCTTTGGATCGCAATACTGATCCTTTGTGCGAGGAATGCGCCAGCTCTTGGGTCCCCAGTAGCGTCGACCAAGCGCTTGGAGAGCTCCGAAAAAACTGTGTACAAAGGCGGACTTATTCCACTTAGGGATCTCTTCCAGTCAACCTTCCTGAACCCTATTGATGGTAAACTGAAAAAAATATTAGTCGACTAAGTGGCATCTTGTCTTGGTTGTTACATATTGGCTAAAGTCAACGATCTCTATGTACTACTAGATGGAGCATTCCAAACAATCGTTCTATTCCACGCAACTGCGGCTCCGAGAGCCGCAACTCGTTCACATTCACTTTGAAACTTGTGCAGTTACTACCCAGAACATTTACTAAATATTGACGCTATTTACCCGTAGCGTCAATATTTAGTAATAATTAAATATAATGTAACCGAGTTGCGACTCCCGGAGTCGCAGTTGCGTGGAACAGAGCTATTGTTTGGAACGCTCCATCTAGTACTATATATAGATCGTTGGCTAAAGTAAACATTTTTATGATAGTGTCAAACAAGATTGTGAATATTGTCATCATGAGTGAACAAGAGTCAGTTCAAGAGAACAAGATAACTGTTCACGGTAACAAGATTTTGCTCAAATAAGCAATTGTTTTTTGGTGTAAGCCGCGCTAGATAGACTATCTTCTAATTATAAGTGACTGTTTTAAAAACCTATAGACAATTCAGGTCAACCTTCACTAATTGGATGTCCAGTGCTGGACATAGACTTACCCAATTAGTGCCAACTGATCACGCTTATTAAGCGAACAGTGAAGGGTACAAGATATCCACTCCATAATGACTCCAACGGCAGTCGGTTCAGCGATAGATGTGGCCTGCCCACTGCCACTTCAGCTGACAATTCCTTGAAGCTACGTCGGTGACCTTAGTTCTTCCTCAGGATGGGATTTAGAAACACCATTTCTTGTTAGTACAATTTGGTTTAAAATATTTCTTCTGAGCTTTCCAACGAAATTCGTCCAACAAAACTGTCTTACATTGTCTCAATTCAACTCAGTCTTTCCCCGAACAAATCCGTCTGATAAAAGATATCTATTTAAATACTGAAGCCAGTTAATTCCATGGTTAGCTCACTAATTCTGTGCCATCTTTATCATGAGCCACATGGTCAGTGCGTGCGGTGAGTAATTGTTTAAAACAAAGGGTTGGAATATGAAATTACGTCAGTTCAGAAACAGGTGTGTGGTTAGGATTACCCTTATAAAACTTATACTTCTGCGATCAAGACCAGATAAAAAATATACGGCAACATGGCGGCTTTATCGTATTCAGCGATTTCTTTAAGGCAACTTAAATTTTATCACAAATCCACAATTTATTGTCAATATAAATCCTAAAATGACATTATAAAACTACATTACATTATAAAACATCATCAGGCCCCCCAACCCGTTCGGCCAGCGCGGGCGAGTGTAGGCCAAATCCTCCGTCTGTTTCCGGCAGATGAGAGAGGGTTGTGCTCCTGCAGTGGAGACAAAAATAACCTGATGATGATGAAAGCCTAAAATGTTTGCTTTTCGAACTTATTAATCAAATCAATAATTAGAATAAAGTAAGTTTGTTTAAAATAGGTATGTGGTGTTTGCAAGTCGGCGCCGCGCGCTTGCCATGAGAATAATGTCAGTGCTCGGGTTCATTTTCTGGGGATTCTATCGCTTAATTGGTTAGCATGTTATGCAGGTGTGCAAGTACTGTTGTATCTATATTTTAAATTTATTTTATGCTTTCTTTCCATCCTTTGGTTTCACCAGAGCGATTTAAAAAGTTTGTTGGTTACTTATTCGACAGTCCCACACGCTGTGTGTCACATTCATCCTAAACTGCCACATCCATTGTACTCCGGCATTACTGTAGCGGCCCGCTGCTATCGACGTGATTCAGAGGCTGTATAGGCGGGGCCGGAAGTGGGTCGAATCCCGGTTTATCTATTTGCAAAGGGACTCATTTGGCTTAAAATTTGGGAGGATGCTAAATGTGTGTTAAGTCTGAATTTTGAATTGTTCTGTCTTATTTATGATAAACAAACACACATAGCTGTGTGATTCCTGCTTTACTGCTGCGGAATTGCACCAGGGACGGGCAGCAGCGTTCTCATCTAAATATTAATATCATTACACCAATTCGCGTGCCAAGCGTGGTAATTATGGCGAATCCCCCAATGTACACCCCACCAAAAGTTCATGTTCATCAGTGGCCTTTTTTTTAAATTTATTTACAAAATACTTAAGAGCACATAACACATAGAAATCAAACATCACAATATAATAAGGCCAATAACAAAGTAAAACAGATCACAAGATAGAACAAACAAAAGAGAGGAAAAGTAATAAATTAAGAAAGTTATGATAATTTAAAAATTAAAGAATAAATAAAAATAATAATTAGCGCAAATGAAGTGTGTATGAGCGTTTGTGTATATGTAGGGGGTGTATATGTATGCAGGGAGTGGGGGTGGGGTTAGGCTGATGATGAAACACACCAGGGTGGCTACTCCATAAGCATTTCGGATAATATCCTTCGAACTATAAAGAATTTTTTTAGCCTCTACACGTCACGTGACAAATTCTGATAAGCATTATATGTGTCATTCAAACGATAAAAGAGGAGCTGATTTGATACTAAGGGGGCACAGTGCGTGTTCACCGCGCCGTTTCATGGCGCTATCGTCGCGAGCACGTGCTGACGAAACATCGAGCGGCGCAGGCGCACGGTGCAGTGGCATTCTTCGTTAGATACGCGAACGGTAGTATAATTTAAGCCAATAAATGTGTTAACTTTGCCTAGGATAGATACTGGATTCTTGTAAACCACTGAGTCTGAGTCGCAAGAGAAAGCTAGTGGTGTGTTCCTACGATTATGCAGTGTGGTTTTCGGTAGAGTAGAATAGGACCACTCCAACTCTTCCCGTGGATGTCGTACAAGGCGACTAAGGGAATACATTATAAAACATCAATCAGGCCTCCCCAACCCGTCTCGCCAGCGCGGTGAGTGTAGGCTAAATCCTCCGTCTGTCTCCGGCAGATGAGAGAGGGTTGTGTTTCTGCAGTGGAGACAAAAGAACCTGATGATGAACTATGATTATAAACCCTGTAGTTGCATTCGTCCCCTAGTTGTAATGACTCAGTGCTTCTTACCTAACTGGTAATATTTAATCAATAATCTATTTAATCGAACGCTAGACTCACTTTATTTAAAGTCGGTTATAAGTATGAAGCCGATGGGATGTAACTTGAGCTCCGATATTCAGCGGCGCTAGTACAAATGGGAGCTCTAGTTAAATGCCGGTAACCCAATCTTCAAGCACATAATGTACAAAATTGTCACCTCTTCCAGTAATTACGTTACCAAGGGTTCTCTCAATCAATAATAGCCTTAGCAGCTGCCATTTACTACGGAACCTGATTTACCCTTGTTATCTTTTGTTAGAGGGATTTTTCAAGGTTCCTTAACAATAAGGAACCCTTTCGGAAAGGATCCATTGAATAATTTGATGTATGATGTTTTGAGCAGATTATAATTTGGGGTGGAATAGTTTCGAGTTCTGGAGTAGAAACCGCGAACCGGGGGACGAGGTCACAACAATATCAATTGCTCCAAATGCCAACCTGACCTGATTTCCGGGATAAACCACCCTGCCTAAGATACTAAAAATTACTACGTAAAATAGCAAAACTCATCTCTCCTCGCTAGTTAATCGTCGCCTGCAAAACAAAACACGGCTGCCAGTATGCACTACTGGGCTAGCTACTTCTACGCTTTCAGTTAAAAAGAGATGCACTTATGTGGTCGACGTACATTGTCTCTCTTTCAAGTATACTATAGCAATAAGTTATTTGTCTTGCTGAGATTTGAGGGACTTCAGTGCACAAGAGAAGACTGACTATACCTGAGTTTGATTACTTGGGATTACATATCATCTGGGCGGGCCACATCTGTCGCAGAACCGACGGCCGTTGGGGCAGACGAGTTCTGGAGTGGAGACCATGGATTGGCACGCGCAGGGTGGGACGCCCCGCCGCCAGATGGACCGATGACCTAAAGAAGGTGGCCGGAAGCGGCTGGATGCGGAGGGCGGAGGACCGGGTGTGGTGGCGTTCATTGGGGAAGGCCTATGTCCAGCAGTGGACGTCTAAAGGCTGACATGATGATGACATATCATCTATCCATATAACAATGAAACAGTAATAAAAATCATGGCAGGCGGACTTGTGATCGGAGTGATGATAATAATAATAAATAAATAATACTATATGACTATATACATACACTTATCTAATCCCACATTAAGAATATCTCCTGTGCTATGGAAATTAAATAAGGATTGGACAATAGACAAATATAACATCCAGACCAGCTTGTACAAATTTTACAAAGTCACACTAGCGCAGTCTGCCGTAAACAAAACACGCGCGACACAGAGCTTCAAGCGAGAAAACGAGAACATTGTACCAAGTGACGTAGATATAAAAAGCGCGCGCGTTTTGAAAAGTTGGGTTAAATATCACTTCGTAATTTCTTGATGGATATTAATAATTTATCAAATCGAATCGGGAATCGAACCTACAAACTCTGGCGCTGGAGTCCAATGACCAAGCCACTAGACTAACGAGGCGATCAGTGATCTTCATATTCAGAGGAGAAGGCTGCTGCCCGTCCCTGGTGCAATCCCTTAGTCGCCTTGACGACACCTGGAATGATGAAGCCAAGAATGTGGATGGCTCTGTTCTAAGCCGAGAACCACACGGCTATACCACACTCGATCCACTTTTCTCATCCAGCCGCTTCTGGAAAGAAAAAATCCTTTTATTAAAGCTTATTTTATTCGCATCAGAATCAAATCCCTTATAACGATATTACGAAGGCGTATATCGTATGTAATATTATTATATCATGATCATTCTTATATGTTACGGTGTACTACTATGAGGAAAACTAAAGCAATGTTCGTGTTGCCGTGTGATTACGTTTTGAAATATTGATATTGGCGTTAGAACAAAATGGGGTACATTGGTGCATAAAAAGGACCGCCGCGTTGGCTTAGTGGCTTGATCGACAGCCAGAGGTCATGGATTCGATTTCCACTGGGGACAGACGAATTTGTACAACTAGCTGGTGCCCGCGACTTCGTCCGCGTGGACAACTTAATTATTATGTAATTCCCGTAGGAATGGGCTGTTTTTTCGTGATAGAAGCTATATATAAGCTCGAGATATACTACTTGAAAACAGGTATTTTTTGACATCCGAATTTTGTAGTAACAACAACGATATGACATTTGATGATCAAATCAAATCAAATCATTTATCATTTATACTTTATTGTACACAAATATAAGTCACACAACTAATTTAAACACAAGACGTACAAAGGCGCACTTAACTCTGTAAGAGTTTTCTTCCAGTAAACCTTTGGGTGAAAGAGAAAAGCAAAGCAGATAAGCAGACAGCAGTGCACATTATAGTAAGAATAAGTAATGAAAAAAAAAACATATATGTAAATAGCAAATAGAATAATTTAAATTTATTTATAACTATCTATATAAATATGTAATAAAATAATTATATATACACTCTCGTACAATATATACATAAGTATATACATACAATACACATACATACACTTACATACATACATATATACATATACACAAAGTGATCATTTGGATAGGTAATGCTCTTTTACTCTAGCCTTGAATATGCTCAACGATGCGCTCGCGCGGCTAACATGTGGCAGAGAATTCCACAATCTCATTGCTTGGACTGTGAAGGAGCCGCTATACAGACTTGAAGTATGAGTTGGAATTTGAAGAAGAAGGGAAGTGATAGATCTGCAGGGCTTACCCCTAGGGACGACATAGTCAAAGCGCTCACGGAGGTAAGGAGGGGACACAGGATTGTTTAGAATGTTATAGAGATAACAAACCACATGAGCCTCACGTCGGCGTCGAATAGGGAGCCATTTTAATTGTGTTCTGAATTGTGACACATGGTCATATTGCGCAGTCCGAATATGAATCGTATGCACAAATTTTGAAGGCGCTCCAGTTTGTTTAACAATTCCTCCGTGGCGTCCAGGAAACAGACATCGGCATAGTCTAAATGAGGGAGAAGGAGAGCTTGGGCTAGGGTGACCTTTGTATCAAAGGGTAAGAATTTTTGCAGTCGCTTGAGAGATTGAAAAGAGTAGTTCACCTTTTTTCTAATTAAGTTAATGTGGTCTGACCACGTCAGGTTGCTGTTAAAAATAACACCTAAATTCTTTGCGCTCCTGGTGAGAACAATAGGAACAGCATCATATACAATTGGTGGCAGCGTAGAATCTAGAAGATTGTGCATGTATGAGCTGCCAACAATCATAGCTTGCGACTTTGATGGGTTCACCAAGAGACCAAAAGATCCGGCCCATTTGCTGATATTGATGAGATGCCTATTGAGATAGTCAATAGCTTCATTCACAGCCCCTGCCATAATAAATCATATTTATTGTTGAACTATAGGTGAGATTAGGATATTACATTGCTATTGTATGTTCTCTATAGCTTACCTATTAGGTGTACAATAATTCACTTTAATAAGTTCAGTGATGAACCTGAAAATAGTGGAAAAAGTCATCTGTTCCTTTCTGTTAGTTCGATTAGTCGAACAATCCAAAAAAACCGTTCGTTAGTTTACTTTTTTGTTAGACTTTTAATTCGATTGGTCTTACAATCCGGTTTGCTATTCGTAAAAGTGAAACCAAGATATCGCAGTATTTTCAGCACTTATGAAATTCGGTTGTCAATATTCATCATCAGGTTATTTTTGTCTCCACTGCAGGAGCACAACCCTCTCTCATCTGCCGGAGACAGACGGAGGATTTGGCCTACACTCCCCGCGTTGGCCAGACGGGTTGGGGAGGCCTGATCGATGTTTTATAATGTATTCCCTTAGTCGCCTTGTACGACTTCAACGGAAGAGTTGGAGTGGTCCTATTCTACTCTACCGGAAACCACACGTCAATATTCATCAATAACCAAAGTGTTTTCTTACAACCGACAATCGACAAATTTCTTACAACCGAATACCTACTGTGAATAACGTTCTAGGTTCTGTTTCTAGGTTCTGTTATACTATTGTATTAACTTGCATTTTATTGCAAACTGAAGTTGAAACTAAGTAGTAAAATATCACTCAAAACTAAGCACCTTAGTACGTAACTTGTAACTGTAGTTACCCTGATGCATATTTTATCGGTTAGTATTGCAAAGTTTAGAAATGGTTCCTAGAGAAGGATTTACTACTGTGTCGTTAATATTTTAAGGGTGCTTTGTAGACGAAGGAAGGAAGGACGTAAATATATTAATATTGTCGTAAATCTACGTCTTCCGTCAAGGGTACACTACACACTACGACCATTAAGCAAAACCTTGTATTATATAAGGTGCCGTGTGGTTTCCGGTAGAGTAGAAATAGGACCACTTCCACTCTTCCCGTGGATGTCGTACAAGGCGACTAAGGGAATACATTATAAAACATCAATCAGGCCTCCCCAACCCGTCTGGCCAGCGCGGAGAGTGTAGGCCAAATCCTCCGTCTGTCTCCAGCAGGTGAGAGAGGGTTGTGCTCCTGCAGTGGAGACAAAAATAACCTGATGATGATATATGGAACAAAATTGTAGCCCACACTCCCAGTGGTACTTTGGATGTCATACAATGCGAATAAAGGATAAGTCAGAGTGTTGTGCAATAGCATTACATCTGTATATGTATTATAGATGACTTACTTTTAAGATTTATATTCCTGTTGAGAAGCGGTATTATGAAGAGCTGGATCGGGATGCACTCGACTATTGCTACTTACTAACATTTCATCATCATCAGCCTGAAAGAGTCCATTGTTGGACAAAGGCCTAAGGTACGCCACTAAACCTGTTCTTCAGTTCTTTTCATCCAGTCACTGCCAACCGCCATATGCAGATCGTCACTCCATCTAGCCAGGGGGCGTTTACCCCAGCGGTAACCGGTTCTTAGACAGATGTAACCAGCCCACTGCCACTTCAACAACACTAACACTTAGCCAGTCTTTTACTTACTATATAATGTGTATAAATATATCTATATTTTTTAAAGATTTACATTAATCTTAAGATTTACATCAACTTAAACCAAATTACCAACCTCAATATGTGTTTCGAGTGTAGGTACCAAACTACACTCGAAAATTAGGATCCTTTCTGAAACACTAAAATACGCAAACATCCCGTCCTTTTCTCTCTTTGGATAAAGAAATTCTCGTATGAAATCATACTCCCCAAACTCTCATGCGACATATCAGGGGCATAACACCTAACATTATGAGAATCATTCCCAGAACTACCCTATTTCCTTTTCCGAAGATCTTCCTGCTATATCAGGGATCCTCGTGTGCTGGCATGACTTGATAAAAGGTTACTTTATAGCAATGGAAAGGAAAAGTTTTAGCCGAATGTTGGTTATCCCTGGCTTTGATGAGATTTGTTCTCTTGATATTCAGTTTGTAAGGGGAATTATGACTTGGAATTGTTAAGTTTTTATTAAGTTACTGAATGAGTATGTGCCTATATACCTATAAACCTACTTATGTTTATATATATCATCATCAGGTTATTTCTGTCTCCACTGCAGGAGCACAGCCCTCTCTCATCTGCCGGAGACAGACGGAGGATTTGGCCTACACTCCCCACGCTGGCGAGACGGGTTGGGGAGGCCTGACTGATGTTTTATAATGTATTCCCTTAGTCGCCTTGTACGACATCCACGGGAAGATTTGGAGTGGTCCTATTCTACTCTACCGGAAACCACACGACAGTTTACATATATATAGTATAGTACTTATTTATACAGATATATTTACTTATATGTTTTTGAATAATAAATGTTTAAAGATTTAAATTTATGTTCCACTAGTCTAAAGAAAACTACCTTATTTATTATCAGCAGTGTCTAAGGTTTTAAAGGAAAGCCAATTATATATATATTTTATTGTAATGTATATATATTTTTATTTCTATATATTTTTTACATCTTCCCTTACCTTCAGCTTCCTAGGAGGACATTTAAACATCAAATTGGTGACCTTCCTCAGAAAGGCTGGGGTCCTCAGTGATATGAATAAAAGGAGGTGCATGAAAAGGTTGATGGACGTGAGCGAGCCTAGTGAGGTGTGTCAGGATCGCGCAACGTGGCGATACATCGTCTCTGCCTACCCGTCTGGGACCAGGGCGTCAGCATTATATTGTTTCTTCCTTATTCGTCTTCTTCATGCCTTATGGACCTAAAATATGAACAGGGTTAGCTGGTTTCGTCAACAAGCTGATCGTAATGACGTAGGTATAATTCCCATGGTACAGGAAATGTACCATGCATTATTATTAAAACTGTCATCTATGTAGTAAAGGGTTTCACCGTAATAGAGTGTGGTATGAGCTAGCTAATAGACAAGAGTAACAGAGTAGGGATGTCCATTATCATAAAATATATGCATTTTATTATTTTTCCTGACAAAGGAAACCCTTGCCGCTCATAATTCTCCCTTAAGCACTTTCACCGTTATACACCAGTAAGGAAAGTTCATGTTTTTGGTGAAGAGCTGGAAATGTCAGCTAATATACAAAGTCAACAACCTGTATATGCTCCACTGTTGGAACAGCTAGCTCACTGGCGTAATATGGAGCCATAAGCTCCACATAAGCTCCACAGTGGAGGTATATTGGTGTTAGTGCATACACCGATATACTCCGACTGTGGACTTATTAATCTATAAAATAGCTGAATATTACGCTAACGTGCTAGTTATTATAGAACTGTAGGAAGGACTAGATGATTAAAAGTGTACGTATTTTCGTTTTACCAGGAAGTGGTGTATCTGTGTAACTATTAACTCATCTGTGGTGATGTTCAGTATCAAAGATTACTTACATTTAATATTTAAATTACTTTTTTTTATTCGGAAAACTTACAGCTATAATTATAAGGTAATATTACAATTATATAAAGCTATTACCCATTAACTGGTTTTCACACATTAAAATTACTTACTTTTAAGATTTATATTATTTTTAAGAAGCGGTATCCTGAGATACTGGATCTAGATGCACTCTCCTATTGCTACTTTCACTCGTTGAGTAGTTTTTTTTTGTTTTATGTTTGTTTTTAAGAAAAAAAAACTACTTATACAGTTAGTTCTCACGTTTTTATAACCTTACTACCACTCTGCAATGCTACTAGAGCTCTTATACCTCTTTATAGTTGTAATACCGCTCTTCTACCGCTATTCTATATAGCTACTTCAGAACCTAAGGTGGTACACAAGTAAGATTGGTCACATTTTGGAATTAAGTGTAGCGCGCTATGGCGCTAGATATTACAGCTTATATAGAACCTAAAGTGTTAATGTTTACTTCTTAGCAGCTCTTTTAGAGTTTACTCTTAGTGCCTATAACTTATGTTCTTCTTCTGCTCACACTGTTTCACAAAGTTTAGCGGTTTTAAAAAATATATTATTCTCTCGTAAAACAATAATTTAGATTTCACTTTACATTGACAGAATCACGAGATGATTCTGTCAATGTAAAGTGAAATCTAAATTATTGTTAGAAAAAGTAGAATTTCTTTTTCAATGTCAAATGAACTCATAAACATGAACAAAATAACCTCTTTAATTAGGTTTCAGTTTTTACGAAACCAAAAAAATTATCGAAAGAAATGTTTTTGACAGTTCGCAATCAATCACTGAACTAAACAACTGCCTTTGTTGACAACCCTATTGTTGTCTGATGAACGAAAAATAATAAATTGATGTTGCCTACTCAATAGGGTTGAACAATATTCAGCGAGACACAGAATCAAAACGATACAAAAGAGAGCAAATGTAGAGTTTGTGCAAAATGTTTTTTTTTTTTAAGGTAGGAGGAGTATTTTAACAGATGGGCATTGGCGACCGAACAATGGCGGCATAACCATTCAATCTAAACAGATTCGCAGATATAATCTGGTAATTGCCGAAAGAAATACAAAATAAATAAATATGAATATGTCAGATATTCACACCAATTATCCAGTCCCAAACTAGGCAAAGCCTGTGGTATGGTTACTAGATAACGGATAGACATACTTAAATAAATATATAAACATCCAAGACTTGGGTACAAACATTCATATCATACGAACATTTGCCCCTAGCGGGATTCGAACCCGCAACCTCCGGCGTGGCAGTCCGAGAGCTACCCGTTCCGCCACGGAGGTCGTCGTCAAAATACCTATGTAAATAGTAAAAAATACAAAAATGTAATAAAAATACACTACCTTCAGTAGCGGAAAAGAAAGAAGAATAGGTTATTGTATAAGTACAATTCAAGGTTGCATAGATATATTTATTTTGTCATCTGTTCTGTACTTAACTATCTTTATAATGTACAGGAAGCGTTAGCATGGCCCGCTGTGACGAGCGGCCTCACCGCATATAGGACAAACCCAAGATGTTTATTATGTGTGAGTTATGTAAGACATGTGATGTATTTTCTTATTAATGTTAAATAAATGAAAAATGCCACCTATCAAATATATTCCAGTGATGTGTATGTTGAGTGTTTTGGGTGTAGTTGTTATCCACTAAGGATGAGCTATCGAAAGGGCTCGCGTCAATAACTAACTAATGAGATGAAACGGTTGAAGGAGATGAAGCGCTTAGAAGAGGCGACCGTTAAAAAAACCAGAGTGGACCATAAACAAACAGTCTACATACGACAAGGTCCCTTCCAAAACAATGAAGTATCTATGTCCTAATCACGCCGCCTTGTCAAAGTCAAAATCATTTATTGCATATGAGTACACTTGGTACATTTATACACGTCATTTTTTTATCGACTACCGCTTCCTAGGTGTTAGCGCTGTGAAGAAGAAACGGCGCAACAAACTTCACGCAACACATCTTTTAAAAATCAAGTTTGCATACAATTAATAAAGATTTTGCGAAGCTGAATTAACATTAGTACCAGGCATCTTTGTCATTCAAATAATCATTTATTTTATAATAGGCTTTCTTACAAAGTTGTTTTTTAATGTCGAGATGCAGTCTTTAAGAAAACTATGTGGAGTGAAGTTATGTGACAGAGTGAGGAATGCAGTGGTACGTGAGAAGTGTGGTTTGAAAGAAGATGTAGTAACGAGGGTAGAGAAGGGTATGTTGCGTTAGTTTGGACATTTAGAGCGTATGAGTGAAAGAAGAGTGACAAAAGAAATTTACTGTGCGAATATGGAAGGATCTACAGCTAGAGGTCGTCCTAGGAGGACGTTCAAGGATCAAATTAGTAACGTCTTCAAAAAGGCTGGGGTCCGCAGTGAGAAGAATAAAAGGAGGTGCATGAAAAGGTTGATGAATGTGAGTGAGGCTAGTGAGGTGTGTCGGGATCGCGCAAAGTGGCGATCCATCGTCTCTGCTTGCCACTCTGGGACCAAGGCGTGAGCATTATGTATGTATGTAACTAACGAAGTAGACGACAAATGCTTACCAGAGTATGTCACATGACCCGTTAGAGAGTACAAAATAGCTTTTAAGTTCAACGGATATTATCCGATATGTTTATGAGGTACTAGCTGTTGCCCGCGACTTCGTCCGCGTGGACCACTTAACAACACAAATTATTATATATTTTCTGTAGGAATGAGATGTTTTTTCGGGATTAAACTATCCTATGTCCTATTCTAGGACCTAACTTATATGTGTGCCAAATTTCATCCCGATCCGTCCAGTGGTTGAAGCGTGATTGAGTAACAAACATCCAAATATCAAAACTTTCGCATTTATAATATTAGTGGGATTCTCTGCGATCGCTAGGAGGCATTGTACTGCGATAGATAATGTGGCAATGGGCCATTTTCATGTAGAATTTTGAGTACAGACGGACAAAACAGTTTCATTTATAAGTGTACCTACCCGTTTTGACGGATAGGTACCTAAATTCCTATGTTAGGTAGTGACAGGCAGAAGAATAATATGAAATGGGAATGTCTAAGACTGCCGACGGCAATGGAAATGTCATCTCTAGATCATCGACCTAAGAAGCTGCTAAGTCCGTCTGAAAGGAACCAGACTGAAATTAATCTAGTTAGAATTGAATCCAGACGGTTACACAGGGTCGTAGCCAGGATATGATTTTGGGGGTTTCCATATCATCATAGAGATCCCACAAGCACGCACTGAATGGCGGCAGCCCTGTGGCGCTTACTCCCAGCCATTTTTCTACCACACCCCCGAACCCAACGATCTCTATGTACTACCAAATGGAGCGATCCAAACAATCGCTCTGTTCCACGCAAGTAGCCACAACTCTTTCACATTTGAAACTTGTGCAGTTACTACTCAGAACATTTAACTATTTACTAAATATTGACATTATTTAACCGTAGCGTCAATATTTAGTAATAATTAAATGTTCTGCGTAGTAACTGCACAAGTTTCATTGTGAATGTGAAAGAGTTGTGGCTACTTGCGTGGAACAGAGCGATTGTTTGGAACGCTCCATCTAGTAGTACATAGAAATCGTTGCCCGAACCTATATACAACCGAACAGGCGTACCAGGAGTTGTGTGTGTGCCTAAACTGTCGAGAGAGGGACAGCGTTATATGTCAACACATAAGCAAGGGCGTAGCGAAATACGGGTAGGGGGGCAGCTGCCCCCCCCCCCCCCCCCATCCTCTAGAAGAGCGCTATTTCTAGTTATTTCTGGTTATTATATTTCGTTTTTTAATTTAAGCTCACCCACACTGCTAATGTGAGATAGGTACTTATATTTTAAAAACCACATATCAATGTAGTCTAGGATTTTCCTCATCTGCCCCCACCTCTCTAGAATCCTGGCTACGCCCTTGCAAATAAGTGCTTCTCTTTCTAACCGGCTGCGTACTACACGCCGTTCTTTATTTTGGAGGCGAATGTCGCTTCTTTACGTTAGTAGTAAACATTTTTTGTTACTGGCTGCGCCAAGCTAGACACTGCGACACTAGTGTAAAAATAATACACTGTTATTGAATGCTGGTATTTCAGTATCGATATGGAACTACTATATTTCAGAGAGTTTCTCTTTTAGCTTCTACATTGCCATGCTAAGTGGTTTAGAACCTATAATTTTATTTATTAGGTCAAAGAGATTACAGTCATAATAGTAACTATAAATAAATTATCAACTTTATAAAGGTTTATAACTTCTGCATTTATTAAAATTAATATTACATACATACATAATGCTTCATACCTTGGTTTCAGAGGGGTACGCAGAGACAATATAGCGCCACTTTGCGAAATCCTGACATACCTCACTAGCCTCACTCACATTAATTTTCATGAACCTCTTTTTGCTCATCTCATTGTGGACCCCAGCCTTATTGATGACGAATTTAATTTGATCCTTGAACGTCCTCCTAGGACGACCACTAGCTGTAGCATCTTCCACATTCGCGCTGTGAATCTCTTTCGTCACTATTCTTTCACTCAAACGCTCTAAATGTCCAAACCAACGCATCATACTCTTATCTACCTTCGTTGCTACATCTTCATTCAAACCACACTTCTAACGTATCACTGCATTCCTCACTCTGTCACATAACTTCACTCCACATATAAGCAGGATAAATGCGGTTGAGATACCGCATCTCAATTTCATTTATCCTGCTTTCATTTTTCGTTTGCCAGATCCAACATTCACTACCATGAGTCATCGTAGGAACCAGAACAGCATTATGTACAGCCATCCTTGCGTTTTGAGACATGATCTGGCTACACACAGGCTACTGATAGCTCCGTTCACTGCATTTCTTTGCTTTTTCAATATCTTCTTCCCACTTCCCATCGCTGGTGAATTAACTCCCCATTTACACAAAATCTATTACTTTCTCAACTTTTTCGCCTCTAGGCCGTCATACTCTCGTCTCTTTCAAAAATCATCACTTTGGTCTTTCCGACGTTCACTTTCATACCCTTCTGTTCAAACGCTAATTACATAATATCTACCATCTTTTGCAACTCAACAACACGATATATAAGCGTTTTATTAGAAAGACAAGCTAGCATAATGAAAAGGTCAACCCTTTTCAACGTGCCGAACGAAAATAAAGCATTTGCCTCAATAAAAAAGCTTAATCATATAAAAGTCCTAATGAGAACGAAAATAAAAAATAAATAAATAAAATAATAAGCTCTGATACTACGATAAGCGCAATAAAAAATGTTACTTTTATATTTTTATTTCACTCTCGCACGCTAACGTCATATGTGAGGAAAGGAGGTAAGAGAGGGAGGGAGAAGGCCCTTCGACCCAACCTGAACACCAACTTTTGACCGTCTCGAGCTTTGTTACAGGGGGTAACGTACGATAGCGACACTCACCTCCCCCTGTCTATCAGGCCGAGCGATCTACGCTATAAGTTAGAAAGAGAAACACTCATGTTGTTGACGTATAACGTTGTTCCTCGATCGGCTATGGTCGCGATATGGGTAATTAAATTGGTTTGTTTATATGGAGTACCGGGAGTATGTGCCTCAACTTATATAATTTAGGCCGAACTGATTGGTCCTTTAGGCTACATTACCCATGATGTAATATTACATATTATTATATTGTCCTCTGTATAAAATGTATATTTTAGCTAGCTTTTTAATTTTAGCGCCATCTATAGGTAACTAAAGGAACTATTTCGAAATGATAGCAATTTACAAATATACTGTCTCGAAACCGATAGATAGAGCTTTAGTAATTTTAATTAAAAGCTTATGGTTTGTCGAAAGATCACTGTGTCAATGTTGATATAACTCCGCAAAAAGCATAGGACGCTCTATGTAGTTGTATCTATATCTTCAACCATAATTAGCGCCATCTATATTTGATTTGTAACCTAATATACTGCCAGCATTTTCCAGTGTAACAGGATCCGTCGAGCTTACTCGCTGACTGATAATAAGTAGCGCCATAGGTATTTCTAAGAGACGCCATCTAGTACCGCTTGTGCAAAGTTGGAGTTGCATTAAGTACACTATGATGTCAATAGATGGCGCTTTTGATATATACTAGCGCAATCTAGTGAAGCCAAAGCTGAAGATGTTTTTATATATGATTCAGATTTCACAGAGATGGCGCATCTATGTTGTTTTTATGTTCTTTATTATATGACTCGTAAAAAATTAAAACATGTTCCATTTAGGTACCACTTTTTGAAATACGAGATGAAAACCGTCATCAAAGTCTGTTGCGCTCTGAGGACTTGGTTATATAGTCGTTTGGTAGCAAAGAACCTCAAGTAGGTACGCTTGGTACCTACCTAGCTCTACCTACCTACCCTTCTAGAGATAGGGAAACGTACCCAAACTACGTGACCCATTTTTACCATTTTTACCCCCCTCGCCCCCTCAGTGACCACCCGTAGTATATACCAATACCCCCCTCCCCCTCTAGTTTTCACGTAGTAATTCATAAATATGGTTTTAAACCATTTTTTTGGAAACAGAAATTTAAAAAAAAGAAAAGTGGGCTGATATTTGTCTTAATTAATACGGAGCTTGCCGCGTAACGCCAAGAGTGCGTGCATACCTATAATTGCATACCTATACGTGCCATATTTGAATGTAGCTCGAAAAAGAGCGAGTTTTCCCTAGAGGATATTGACTACGTGACGAAAACCTAAGACCCCCTCCCGCCCCGGTGACCAACCAAGCGTGGTATTTTGAAGACCCCCCCCTCCCCCCCCCGAACGGATCACGTCGTTTGGGTACGTTCCCTAGGATTTTTAAAGTAATTTGATTATGGGGGTCTGAGGTCAATTCATTTTGGAAAAGGGGAAAGGGGGGGGATCTCTTGCCCAAAATAGTTCGGGAATCCCTAATCTAGACTTAGCCGTTTTGATCTGTGCACATGCCATAACGGCATGGATTTACAGTTTAGTCAACATTAACGACATCCACAGGAAGACGAAAGGATGATCGATACGGTCTTTTGTTTTGTGAATTAAAAAAACCGTTATAAACTTTAGTGGCAGCTAAGATGGATGTAATAAAGTAGGTGCGACCGGAAACAGCTAATTGCGGTTAGTTAGCGGTAAATTGCGTGAAAATGACCGCTTTAATATTCGTCACGCTATGGAACGATCAGTTGCGAGGTCTGTACCTACCCGAGGGTGTGACGTGCTTAATATCTAATTAAGACACAAAAAATCTTAATTTTCAAAACACATTCATCATCGACGAAGGTGACCGACATAGCCGAAAGGATTAGCAAGCTGAAGTAGCAGTGGGCTTACCCAAAAGATGCCTATTCACTCTTTCTTAGATCCAAGTTGTACTTGTCCGGAAATACCGAACATTCGGCTACATATGTGGCTCGCCCACTGTCACTTCGGCTTGCTAATCCTTTCTTCTATGTCAGTCATACCAGCAGACCCTAGCTGCTTCTTCTCATCTACCCGACAATATAGATGGTCAGCCCAAGCCCATTTTAACTTGCCGCAATATTGGACTCGATTCTGAAGGCACAATGTTAAAATTTGACAGCAACACTAAAACTGTTGCTATCCTTGTCACTCAGTATTATGAAGATAAAGACCGAATCAAATTTTAGCGCTGTCAAATTTTAAATGTGTGCCTTCAGAATCGGGCTTAGTACCCATACAGTTTACTTACAACTAGTACATGTAACTGCGTTCCTACTCTATATGTAAAGTGCTATGTGTAGTGTATATAATGTAGTCTGAATGTTACTTTGTACTAGGTGACGTCATAAAGAGAAACTTTGGAAAGGGACACGCGAGAATAGTTAGCGTACTTGTTGCGCGAGTTGCCTTGTTAGCCGGTACGGTCGGCAAATTAAGCTGTAGGTACATGAGAGACATATTTATTTTATGATGATAATAGTGGTTATGTCTGGCCAGCGCGGGAAGTGTAGGCCAAATCCTCCGTCTGTCTCCAGCTGATGAGAGAGGGTTGTGCTCCTGCAGTGGAGACAAAATAACCTGATGATGAATAGTGATTAACATAAGTCGCCTGATACTTACGCCATCTTGCGTTGTATACAATTTTCTTACAGCAATATGGAGAAATTTTTTCTATGAATCTTATCTCTAAATGTTAATTTAATTCAATTACTCTTTATTGCACGTATAATAAGATACAATAATAAAGTAACTTATATCTAGGTGGTCTTATCGCTAAAAGCGGCTTCTTCCAGACAACCTTTGGGTAGAGGATAAGAATAACAGAATAAGGTAGGTTGTAAAAGTCATAATATAGGTGCATTGTTACATAAATAACGTATAAATAAGTATCTACTTAATATTTTATGCGCCCATCGCGACGCCGAGTAAAGTACTCTTTCTATAGTTTTGAGGTCATAAATTAGATTTAAATTTTTGGCTTCTATTCAATTTTTATTTGATTGTAGTTACTTAAAACTATAGTTTTTAGAATAAATAAATAAAGTGACACGATATATATATTTTTGTCAGAAAAAAATACCAAAAAATCTACGTCACACTTTTCACGTCTGGATTTTATTTTTCTGTCGGTACTATTATGGAATGGAACGTGGACGACGGAATAATGTTCGCATTAAAGCAGAGAGCTCCCTTCAGCTCCCTCGGCACGGTGGAAGTGCGAATGGATTCAGGGGTGAAAATACCCGTGAACAGTGCTGTTCCAGGGCATATGCCAATTAATTCCTTCAACATGTCGTGAGCACATGTTATCTTTTCAAACTATGCTACAACTGACAGACTGTTCCATGGCAAATTATGTTTAATAACAATGTTTGAATGTAGGTAGTATTGACAGAATATATATGGGTATTTTAATCCTCCAGCTTCTTAGGACGCAGATTATTGGTATGCCCACAATTAGTCTTGCGGCAGTTAGTGGAATCAAATCAAATCAAATATTCTTTATTGTGCACCAAAACATATACATTTTTTAATAAAAACAAAACTTACATAGAAGGATGAATTTAGTGTACAACGGCGGCCTTATCGCTTACAGCGATTTCTTACAGGCAACCTTTGGGTGGTGGCGAATTTTTTGAAGAGTGGATGAAGGCGAGCACAGAGTCGGTAATAGAGTAAACGCAACGTCTTAAATTATTTTCTAACGGGGCCAGGAAGACCTGGCGACACTTCGACCCTTCAGTACCTTTTGTGCCAAACCCCTGTCCGACAACGGTGCCCCAAGTTGATTTTGGTGGACAGCACATACCCCTTAGACAGTCTTCTTTGGCATATGCAGGTTTCCTACCCACTGTTTCTTCCATTATTTTTATATCGATCGCAATGGGATTTTACAGGGAATATTCCCAAATAAAAAATACTGGGAACGGTAATATTCCCAAGGCACATCGTTACCAGCGAATGACAATGGTGCTGCTCTAATGAAATCCTTTTAAGTGAGAATTTTTTTTAGTAGCACATTTTACGCTTTCCTGTGCCTTCATATGTTTTTTGTAAGATACTCGTATATGCCAAGATGTTGGCGCAACAGATATGTCAGCTGAGACACGTCACAGTTTTCAGTATATAGTGAGTAGCATGTGTAGGGTGGAACGCCCCGCTGCCAGATGGATCGAAGATCTGAAGAAGGTGGCCGGAAGCGGCTGGATACGGATGGCAGAGAACCGGGTGTGTGACGTTCGTTGGGGAAGGCCTATGTCCAGCAGTGGACGTCTAAGGGCTAATATGATGAATGCATTCTTTTATGATTTAGTTAATCCTACTTTAATATTATAAATGCGAAAGTTTGGATATTTGGCTGTTGGGATATTTGGATGTTTCGATGTTTGGACTCAATCACGCTTCAACTACTGGACGGATCATGATAAAACTTGGCACACATATAGGTTAGGTCCTGTAATAGGACATGTGACAGTTTTTACCCCGAAAAAACATCCCATTCCTACGGGAAAACATACTAATTTGTGATTTTAAATTGTCCACGCGGACGAAGTCGCGGGCAACAGCTAGTTATTTATATTTGCCGTAGAGACACTTGGCGCTTGGGCTCTGGAAGCTAAGAAGTTTACATCGAATATTGGCAAACTTCTGAAGGAAAAGTCCGGCGACCGTCGAGCCAGATCCTTTTTTATCAGCCGCATCAGTCTGGATATTCAAAGACGTAACGCAGCGAACATTCTCTCGGCACTGTTAAAAATTCTGCAGAGCTGGAGGAGATATTATTTCTGTACAGCGGCCCCTTCCATCCACCTTTTCTTTAGTATTAGTATATGCCAAATTGTATATTTTTTCTATCGCCACTGTTTCTATTAATAAATATCTATACATTTTATAGTTTTGTGTAATCTTAAAAATATTATTTTATCTCAGGGGATACATACCTTCTTCTTTTTTCGGTACAGGGATTAAAAAGCTATGCGGGGCTATGACGTAACAATAGTACGTAACGAAAGCTTACCACATGTATGTATTATACTGCGCAAAATCCGCCTTGCATATGCTTCTAGCGGTTTGTTTTTTAATTAGGGAAAACCACGAAGTGCTACGAACGCTACGGCGTAGCAGTCATATGTAGTGCTGCAAGAATATGTATCGATTGTCGATAGTTACGAAATTATCGTGGTTTCGATATACTTTATTGATACTATAGAGGAAGTACCTATCTATAAATTGGGCGAATTATTTAAGATACTAACCAGAAAAGTAATTCTGACGAGTTCTGGAGTAGAGACCGCGGATCGGCACACGCAGGGTAGGTTGCTCTGCCGACAGATGGATCGATGACGAAGATTATTGCATTGATTTGATTGCCTTAAGCTCAGTTTCTGTCGTATGACAAAAATTATTACAGCAAAGTTTAGGATTTTTCATGTACTACAAAGACTACAACATAAACATAAACCTCGTTGATCCTCATTTTACAGAATTTCCAGGTAATTTCACATACATGTGAAATTACTTGGTTGCATCACAATTGGTCGAGTAATTATTTGAGTTATCCGAGGGGGGAGCAGTTTCCATATTTTTTCCATAATTGCCAGGGTAATTATACATAATATACGAGTGTTCCCAGTCTTATCTCATTCGGTTCAGTAGGTATCCGGGGAACTGACAGACAGACGGACAAATAAGATCCACTATAATTGTATCCGTTCTGACGGATCCCTAAAAAGAATGCATTTGTTAGTGTCAATTTCATAAAAACTAAATAATTAATGATATGCTTTGTTAGTAATTAGGATTTCTTGACACTGTAACCAGCGCCTGGAAACGATTGTCGTCCTTACGGTGATAAACCACTTCTCAGGCCTACTGTACAAGGTACCTTATCTGGCCTCGCCGTGAATATTTGAAACGTATCACAGTTTCATCAAATATGTACGTACGTTACATATTTGACTAGCGAATGGTGCGAACGTGTCGTAGATATCGCTGAACGACTATGAAATGAAGATTTATGCGTCAGCGTTTCTACAATACAGCTTGTAAGTGTCATTTGTGAAATAATCTTGTTTTGAACCTCAGTGTCTTAGAGCAACACGGGGAGACGCATAAACGCCGGAGTGGAGACGCCGTCGTGGTTTCTTCCGGTACAAAACATCCGGTTATTTAACGCGGAGGGATCTACCCACACACACATATTTATACCCTGTCGCTCCGCAACACTAATGTATAAAATGTTTATTAATCATCAGGTTATTTTTGTCTCCACTGCAGGAGCACAACCCTCTCTCATCTGCCAGACGGAGGATTTGGCCTACACTCCCCGCGCTGGATAGACGGGTTGGGGAGGCCTGATTGATGTTTTATAATGTATTCCCTTAGTCGCCTTGTACGACATCCACGGGAAGAGTTGGAGTGGTTCTATTCTACTCTACCGGAAACCACACGGCAAACACACATTTAATTAATGTTTATTCAATTAAATTTAATTCAACAACTCTTTATTGCATGATAAAAATACACAGATACAATATTATAGTAGTTTACACATGTACATCCAGGCGTTCTTATCGCTAAAAGCGATTATATAATTAAACACAGCGTAGTTTCAAATTGCAATACCGCCCATTGTTAATAACTATTCAAAAATCTTGAATCCCGACTTAGAATAGGGCCATCCCCAATCTTTCCGTAGGTGTCATCAAGGCGTTTAAGGGGTTGCACCAGAGACGGGCAGCAGCTTTCTCCTGTGTATATTGAGATTATTACCGAAAATCCCCCAAAGGGCAGCTCACCAAATTCTACTCAATAAGTAATTATCATTGGAGTATCACTTTATCTTATCTTATCTTTTTAGGCGGCCAGGAAGACCTGGCGACACTTCGACCCTTCAGGGTCTTTTGTGCCAAACCCCTGACCACTAACGGTGCCCCAAGCCGATTTGGTGGACTTCACATACGCCTCAGAATTTCTTCTTCGGCGTATGCAGGTTTCCTTACAATGTTTTCCTTTACCGAAAAGCCTGTGGTATTATAAATAAACCGTACTTAAGTTTCGTAAAACTCATTAATACGGGCGGGGTTTGCACCCACGACCTCATGAACGTGAGGCGAGTGCACAACCAACCGGCTACCACGGCTCTGGATTATCACTTTACCCTTTTCCCTGTTCCTTGTTTCTAAAATGCTCCATTTAGCCCGGTGTATCGCTAAACCTATTCATAGATATATTCATGTAGACTAAACTAGACTAGACTGCACTAAGCGAACATAGTCCACTGCCTTCTGTAACGTATCCACGCGAATGAAGTCGCGGGCAACAGCTAGTTCACAACTATTAATAAAAAGTCGAACACGAAGATTTTTTTTGCATAATTTCGTAATTTTTTTATGATAGGTAGTAGTTTGTTGATATATATCATAAATCCAAATAAATTTCTTGAAATTTTCTTATTATTGGACAAAACAGTACACACACTAAACAATTAAACACCTTTAAATAATTTGTACAAGTTGGTCCCAGTCTGGATGTTATATTTGTGACTTTGTCTGACCTTGTAGAATTCCCTGTAAGAAATACATATATATATATATATATATATATATATATATATATATATATATTATATTATAATTCATTATATATATATATATATAATGAATTACTGATACTGATTTGTCTTTAAACTAAGATTTTAAGATATATATCATTTGCTACGTAGTTACCTAATAATCTAATAAAAAAAACGGTAATTTCGCGTGTCCGTATATTGACTATATTAGCGAGAAAAAAAATTAAGGGGTCTAAAGGATAAGTTATAGAAACATTAATCGACATCTAAATAAATTAATTTAATAATAATATTAATTGGATTTTATGTCTGTTTATCTGTTTGTTTGTGCACGCATCACCTAAAAACTACTGAACCGATTCAGATGGAGTCAGGGAGCGGGAGCATGAGCAGGAGCGGAAATGAAAAAATATTAATTCGGTTGTCCACGCGAGCGGAGCCGCGGGCACAGCTAGTAATGTAATATTATTAAAAGTTTTCTGATACAAAGGTGCCCTTACACTCTAAAGGAGTTTTTGGATTTGGGCGACGATATTAATGTTTGACCTTAAATGTCGTTACCTTACTTGCTACACCCTTTGGGTAAATTTACATTATCTATATCTATTGACTAAATAATAATGTTTCACATAGTATAAGACATGTAATTTATGGCAAAATAAACAAATACAAACACCAAATATATTCATCTGCAAACCAATTCCATAAAAAAGAATTTGTTCCTTAATGAGCATATTTTCTTGACATCAAATGAAGTTCTAACCTAATCTACATCAAATAAAGCTAATTTGCACATTCGTACTTTGATGTGCAATAAGTATTTAGGGTGTAAATTTAGTATTTACCTGATAAGCATTAAATAAATTCTCAATTTTTACTTTCGAGCGAAGCAAGATAGGTATTTTGTCATCGAATTTTTAATATAGTAATATAGTATAGTATAATATTTTATTTTATTTATTATAGTCATATAAGTACCTATTTATCATTTAAATTTCCTAATCAGCGCAACCTACAATTTCTCTTGCATAATATTTTTCTACCCAAAGGCTGTCTGGAAGAAATCGCTTAAAGCGATAAGACCGCCTAAATTGTAGTAACTTCTATAACGTTTAACTGTATTTGTTTGTGCAATAAAGTGTATTGTATTATATTGTATAGTTGTATTACCAGTACATCTCAAAATCAAGTTGTAGAAAAAAAGTCTAAATCCAAAAATTGCGAAGCTTTAAGACACTTAATTTTGAACTTAAGACTTGTGATTTCATCCATGGATTCTTAGAGGTTTCCTGTCTATCAATTTCAGGGGAACCTGTCATACAACACAAATAAAAAAAATGCAATTTTGTTCAAAACTGCTTTAACGATTTTGATCAAACTTTGCATGTTCCATAATCTCCTAGCGTATTATCTTACAACAGTATTCATTGATCTGGCAAAATTCTTATAGGGAGTGTTCCAGTACCTACTACTAAATTGTTTTCCTATTAATAAAAACCACGACGGGCTAATTTATAATAAGGATTAGATAAACTTTAGATGTGTTGGTTTTCTCACGATGTTTTTCTTCACTTTGAAAGCCACTAAATGCAGCCATATTTTGAAAAACCCACGGGTATGATAGCACACACACGCACCCCCCCCCCCACACACACACACACTCACACACACACAAACATACACACCCATACACACCTCTACACACCACATACGCACACCCCCCTTTTATGTCCATATATTATATATAGCTCAATAAATATATATATTTTAATTGTCATTTTTTTTAAATTGTAATCTTGTGTTCTCCTTATTGTTTCAACTTAGTTGTTATGGGGAAGACACTGACTCCTGAAATAGAGTTTACCTAGATTGGGAGTCAGGGCTTCATAAATAATGTATCATTTTAAACTGAATAAATGTATGTTTATGAGAAAGTATGTGGAGCGCTACAACTATACAATTTTTTCATCACTACTTATTTCATTTATATTTCATACCCTATCAATATGTAAACGGTTCTGTAAACACCGACCAACAGGTTGGTTCAATTGTCTTGGCTCACACTTCAGCTCATATATATAGCAGTTGGTAACACTTTTGTGGCACCCTGTACGGTTGCCATGGCAACCTGATCGATTGATGATACTCTATAACTGTCCCTCTCTCACCCACTGTTGTGGCTAAGTGCGTCTCTCTCACGCGGTTATTATAATCGAATTCGCAATTCAAAACGTAACGTTCGATTGTTTTTCTTAGTCGCCTTTCTCTTAAAAGCTTTTTCGCTTCTTACCTTGACACCTTGACGTGATAAAAGTCTGCAAAGTGTATCGAAATCCTAAATAACAACAATGAAGTATACGTGCTTTTGTTTTGTTTGTTCAACCATCGAGAATACATATTGTAAGCATCTTTTTTGATGAAATAGAATATAAATGCAGAAATTAAGGTTGTTTGATTGTGCGCATCTTTACTGCTCAAGTACACCTCAGAAATAGGGTTGCTAAATCCTAGTATCCTACTATATTTTTCTCAAGGTTCTATTTATTGCACACAAAAAAGAAAAAAATACATACTAAACAATAAAAGTTCTATATACTGTTGGAAAAATATGTAGTAGCCATATCTACCATATTTTAGCCAGCAAGTACACGACAAGGAACACTAAACAATTACCCGAAATTTATCATACATACATACAAACTTAACTTACTAAACTTGTCAAAAATCATAGCTCATCTGGTGTCAGTTCTGCATTCGCCGAAATAGTTTTTCCATTATAAATGCCAAAATAGGTTGTCGTTTAATTTGATGTACTATTCAGCGCAGCCTACCGTTTTATCTAGCATAACATTTTCTGCTCAAAGATTGTGGGAAGAAATCGCTTAAAGCGATCAGACCTAAGTTGTACGTAACTTTAACTTTTAAAACTTGAATTTGTTTGTGCAATAAAGTGTGCATTGATAACAAATGAGCTTTTAATAAGTTCAAACTTAAAATATGAATATAAAGAAGTTTTTAAACTTTTTCTAAATAACAATAAACACATAAAAACGACTATTGGATCAAATAAGTATTCTTTTCAAAAAATAAATAAGTTACTATATTTTTATGTCTACTGTTTTTTGATATAAATAGAAATGTCCTATATTGTTCTTCTTGAATTTTATTAGCAACCCTGCTTGAAGTCCAATACCTAGCTGCTACAATTCCTACTGCACATGCTTTTAATAAACTGATGTGTTGCAGATTATAAAATATTTAAAAAAAATTGCCATCTGGAAACCCTACATATTGTTCGTTTCGATCTCGTCAGAGGAGGGTTTGTCTAGTACTTAATTGTCCTAAAAATATAAATATATGGTGGGTTTTGCTGTATATCTGCGACAGTATTTTATATAAAAAGTGTAACGACTCGTCCAGTTCGTTCTAAACTGAGCCTTATAAAATTTAGATTAAAGTCACTATCACTTTAGTCAGGATGTGTACTTAAAGTGCAAATTGCCGACAATCATTGTTATCAAAAAAAATTGGGTAGGTATATGAACATCGGCGATGTTGTTTGCTACATCACGTCAAGGGGTATGTCACGGAGCGAAAAGCGGGCGAAGGAAAGCCGTTTTACGACATTAGATGGTGCAAAGTGGCGATACATCGTATCTGCCTACCCCTCTGGGAACAAGACGTGAGCATTATGAATAAATGAACATCGAAATTTAAGACGAGTTTGAAAGGACTTTATTCCAGGGCTTAAAACCCGTTATAAAAAAATCCGTCCAATCTGCCCGGAAAATGCAAAATGGCTACAAATTTTCTCTTGTTCCAACTTCTCCATACTTTTAATTGCGAATAGCTGTTTTAGTATTAATCTTCTAGCGGCCTTGTGAAGTTTGACTTGTCCCCGAATAATATCGTGATCGCGTAGGCCGATCGACCGTTTTTAGAAAATAAATAAATAAATATGTGGGGACATAAAAGGTGTAGTCGTTGTTAAATATACTTTTTTTACTAAATAAATAAAGAAATCTTATAAATAAAATCGTAAACTTCGCGTGTCTGTACATGGAAGATATTTGCAAAAAAAATAATTGGGTGGTCTAAGGATAAGCAACAGAACACATTTCGATCATTTTTGAAATTTTTGTCTGTTTGTCTGTTTATCTGTTTGTCTGTGAGTTTGTGCACGCATCACTTAAAAACTACTGAACTGATTTTGATGCACTTTTCACAAAAACATGGGGCTTAACTTAACTTAACATTTAGTCCTTATTTCATCGCAATCGGCTAACTCAATCAAAAGTTATAGACATTTTTAGTTTTCAAATACATTAGTAGGCAAGGTTATTATGCAATATATTGCATATAGTAATATTTTCGTACTATTCAGATTGCGATGAGTTTTGATTACATTTGGAGCTGCGAGTAGGAATAGGAGTAGGAGTGGGCGTGGGCGTGGGCGTGGGCGTGGGCGTGGGCGTGGGCGTGGGCGTGCGCGTGGGAGTGGGCGTGGGCGTGGGGGTGGGAGTGGGCGCGGGCATGGGCGTGGGGGAGTGGGTATGAGACCGGGAGCGGGAGCGGAAGCGGAAGCGGAAGCGGAAGCGGAAGCGGAAGCGGTAGCGGAAGCGGGAGGGGAGCGGGAGCGGAGCGGGAGCAAGAGCGGAAGCGGAACTGGAGCTGAACCGGAGCGGGAGCGGGAGCAGGTATGGTACCATTGTAATTTGAGTGTTTGAAAATTCGCATAACTTTTGGCTGAGTTATCCGATTACGATGAATTTGTGGTATACGTATGCAACAAAGTAATGTTGGTCGGAATTTGGACTGCGATGGATTAGTTACGAGGACTACATTTGGAGAGACGAGGGAAAGAGGTTTGAGGGGAGGGTTGAGGGGACAGCTGAGGGGAGTGTTGAGAGGAGGGTTGAGTGGAGTGTTGAGGGAAGGGTGAGAGGAGTGTTGAGAGGAGTGTTGAGAGGAGGGTTGAGGGGAGAGTTGAGCATGTGGATCTGGACCTGGACCTGGAACTGGGCCTGGGCCTGTACCTGGACCTGGACCTGGACCTGGACCTGGACCTGGACCTGGACATGGATCGGGACCTGGACCTGGACTGGACCTGGACCGGGATCTGGACCTGGACCTGGTCCTGGACCTGGATTTGAAGTCTGAGTGGCAGTGGGATAGGGAGCAGAAGTGGGAATGGGAGCGGATCCTGTAGTCCACGCGAGCGGAGCCGCGGGCACAGCTAGTATTAAATATATTCAAGTCTTGGATGTTTATATATTTATTTAAGTATAAACGTATTTAAGTATTAACGGATAAACATTCGTTATCTAGTAACCATAGCACAGGCTCTGCCTAATTTGGGACTGGATAATTAGTGTGAATTTCTGAAATATTTCTGAAATATTATTTATATATATTACATGCCGACAAGTGGACCGACAACCTAACGAAGGTGGCTGGTAGCGGCTGGCTGCGGAGGGCGGAGCGAATGGACCGGGTGTGGTGGCGCTCATTGGGGAAGGCCTATGTCCAGCAGTGGTCATCTAGGGACTGACAAGATGGTGATGATGACATACACATACTCTTGCCTAATCCCAAACTAGGAATTTCTCCTGCTCTATGGAAGTTAAATTCTTCTCCTGGTATTGGAGAGTTTAGAAATATAACATCCAGACCGGGACAAACTTGTACAAAGTGTACCAAGTTGTCTACCTCAGATGGTAATTGAACCCACAATATCTGGTGCTGGAGTCCAATGACCAATCCACTAGGCCTTAGAGGCGTTAGAAAACTAAAAATGTGTTCTATGTCACCTGTACTTCCCAAAAGCGCGTGTAAGTCCGTCTCGTCACGCTTTGCCTAGAGGCTAAACCACTGGTCTAGATAGATAGATAGATAAACTCTTTATTGCAAACAAATTAAAGATAACAATAAAATAGGTACAGATTTTTGGAAAGTGTACAAAGGCGGCCTTATCGCTTAGAGCCATCTATCTCTTCCAGGCAACCTTTCAGAAGGAAAATAAGAACGACATAGCGACAGATTATTGCAGGTGAAAGAAGAGAAATTTATAATTTTAGAACATGGTAAATACTTAGTAATAATATTACACAATTGAATTTACATACAATTATACTTAAATACATACCTATGCATACATATATAGTTTATAATACAATACATATACCGTATGTAATATACTATATTAAATTAGATAACACTATTGAACTTAAGAGTTGTAGGCTAATTCATCTGAAGATTCTAGAGGTTCATTCAGAACTAGCAGTGCTGCCTCAGTCCTGAGTCAGTCTTTTTCAGTTAAGGCTGTAACTTAGTTTAGTTATAGCTATCGGAATACTGACCGCATGACGTATCGATGATAGCCTTTACTGTGTTTGAAATATGACACATTATTTCTTAACCTATTTAAAAAAGACTGAATCAGGACTGAGGCGGCACTGATAAGTACGAATCACATATAGTGGTTTCCCGTTGGCTATAAATTTGAGGGTAGCTGTCATACAAGAACAAAAAATGCAATTTTTTGGCAAATTTGAGTTTAGAAATGCAACAAATACCACTTTACGAATATTAGTAAAGTTTTTTTTTTAATATGGCCTTTGTTATGGGGTTTCATCAAGAATATTTATATCACTGTATTTTTTTTGCTAATTAATTAATATATTTGTACAGTTATATATTAGTAAAGTTACGATATTTGATGTGTTTTACGACTGACGAAAGTGTCCATTATTATTAAGTACTATATAAAGTAATCTCGGATCTACGAATCTCACAATGTATCACCACTTTGCGCAATCCAATGTCACAAAGCGACTTTCCTTCGCCCGCTTTTCGCTCCGTGATACCCCTTGACGTGATGTGTTGCGAACAACATCGCCGCCTCCGTGTTGAGGTACCACGGTTAGCTAGGGAAATAATTGTCCACCTCGTCAGAGCCCCGCATGACTCGGTAAGGCTAATAGCCCAGCTCCGGTATGTCAGCACGCTTACGACCAGGCTAGCCCCTGGACACGCATCCATGAGCACGGCAGACTTTGGATTGGTGGACGACGGGACAGGGATCGGGCCGAGGGAGAAAGAAGATGCTGGCATGGGTAAGGAGTAAACTATGTTAGGTAGGAATATCGCTATTACGGAAATATAGTGGAATTGTAGTAGGGCCCAAACGGCTGTCGGTTCTGCGACAGATGTGGCCTGCCCACTGCTAATTCAGCTTGCTAATCCCATCTGCTATGTCGGTGACCGTCGTTATTCGTCGGATCTCCTCATTACGAATCATATCCTTCAATGAAACCCCGTGAATGGGATTTGATTCCTCTTGTAGAATGAGCAGACGAGATAATACAAAACCACGCCATACATACATACATACATACGAAACTAGGTGGCTACTCCTGAACCTTACTACTCTTAAAGAACGCAGATAATGGTATCAGAACTAATTGAGATTTTCAAGCATCGTATCCTATTGAACGACTCAGGGTACGTAATATGAGAAAAGTAGATCCAATAGTCATCTGAACCAGAGAATACTAAATTACGTAAATAAGCGACATTCACCTCCCGCGCCAGATTAACGTCGCCCGCAAAATAAAGCATGGCTGGCAGAACGCTCTACTGGTCTGCCGCCGTCGTAGAAAGTAACTACGCCAGAGCGCGCTTTTTTAGTAAGAAAGAGAAGCACTTATGTTGTTTACACAAAACATTGTCCCTCTCTCTATGTTCGCGAGTTGGGTTCAGCAGCCCAACAACAATTTACGCACACACACAAATCTGTACAGATACAATGCTCCTTAGTTGTGGTAGGTAATTAAATATGTTCGCTGGTATGAAGTACCAGGGCGCCTGAACTTTCAAGGAGATTTTCCAACATGTTTATTTTCCCGTTGAACAATTTTCCAGAATCTGTTGTATTTGCCACATCAATAAACATGTTTAAGAACAGATTAAACCAATTTATAAAAGAAAATAATCAAGTCGGTTGCTAATATGGAAGTAGGTTTGCCATCCGTCCGGGTTTGCCCGGATTTGTCCTAGTTTACGGGGCGTCCGGGCGGGGTTTCATTTTTGTAATCCGGGTTTTAAAGTCAAATCTGACGAATATTCTATTTTGTTTCTTTACATTATATTGCATTATATAAATACATTTTTAGAAAAAATGTCTTAAAATAGATAAAAAAACTTGATGTATAAGAATTAAAACCATTTTTTATTTTACTAACTTTAAATTCAATTCAATTCAATTACTCTTTATTGCACGTAAAAAAAATATACATTAATATAGTAACTTGCATTTTTCAAGATTTGAAATTTCATCCAGACAACGTTTGGTTAGAGGATAAGAATAACAGAAAAAGGTATTTTGTAAAAGTCATAATATAGGTGAATTTGGGATATAAATTTATAAAGTTAACTGATTTATGCATTACGGCAAAAGTTTTGAATAATTAGGATTCTTCATTTTCATTATCATCATGTCAGCCTTTAGACGTCGACTGCTGGGTTGTAAGCTTCTTGTCCTGGTTTGCAGATTTTAGAGTTGGCAACCCTATATGGAAACATTAGCTATAAACAGCTATCTAATATACTCGTCTACGTAATAGCAATAATAAATCTTACTAGGTTGACTTAACTATTAAAATCGACCAAACTTGAGGAATCACACTGTACGAAAATATCCCTCGTAACGCTTTCTAAGTAACAACTGAAATGTTTTTTTTTTTTTTTTTAATCTTTATTTAAAGAGCTTTGTCATAAACATGACTATGTCGCTCTATAAGTTTTCTATTTTATAACTATCTATTCCTTATAGCTATTTTATATAATTTATACAATTTCACAGCCAAAACTGACAGAGGAAAGGCCAAAACACTGTTACAGCCACCTACTTGCCAAAACATCTCATTCTCAAAAATTTGCCTCCTGTACGACTCGTTCCGGACGCACTCCACCAACACGTGGAAGGCGTCCTCCACCACGCCACATTCTGTGCAATGTGGTGATGGGACCTTTCCCATCAAATGTGCAAACTTATTCAATGGAACGTGTCCGGAGCGAAGTCTTAATGCTGTAACGATGTCCTGGCGACTCAGAAATACCCCAGACATTGAAATTTGGACAAGTAGACCGATGGGGAAAGTAGACCGATCGCTCCTGAGGGGAAATGAAGATCAAAAAATATTAAATATTATAAATCGACAGCCTCGTTGGCCTAGTGGCTTGGTCATTGGCCTCGAGCGCCAGAGGTCGTGGGTTTGATTCCCACTGGAGACAGACAACTTTGTACAATTTGTACAAGCCGTTTTGTGAATTGTCCAATCCTTGTTTAATTACCTATAGTTTGGGATTAGACAAGTGTATGTATATACGTACCTATAACGTACTATCTATTTATATAAAAAAATATTAATTATATTTGCTTTTATTACAATTCTCATAATAGATCTTAAATGCAAGTCTGTTTAAAAAAAACGTGTATTTTTATATTAAAACGAAAAATAATCGTAATCAGAAATAACAATAAACTTTCATAAAAAGTGCCAATTGAGTCTTTCTCATTCGAACCCCTGAAAAGGTAATGTGTTTCTCTGTTTGTTTTAATTTGAATCTCTCATTTTGATACAGTATCATTCATCAGTTTTTATAACAATAGCTTATTGTTTAAACAAGTGTATGTGTAATATTTATTATTTTTATTCTATAAAAAATGCTCTGTAGGTATTTCTGTTAGTTTCAATTAGAACCTCTCATTTTGATGCAGTATCAGTTAGAATGAGAAAACAAAAATCTCAAACTACGATTACGAGAATCAAAATGTATGATAAACGACACGCTGACCAAAATCAATCATATAAGAAAACACTTTGAGGTGAAACTATGAGCTACGAAAAATTATTTTGCTTCATGGTATTAGTTATATAGGTGTTCTAGGATCTGAGTGAAGACCATGTTTTTAAATAAAGTTATTATTTTTAATGCTTCTTCTTTGACTTATTCTGCGTTGAGTCTCCTTCGGAGTGCACGTGACGTCACAACTGGTTACTTCTACAATGTAACTACATTGCGCAACGGGATTAAAGGAACATAGGAGAAATGTGACAGTTGTTTAATAGCGCTGTGCGATTCCCTCCCCCCTCACCGCACCTCAGTCCCCGAAGACCCTTACTCCACGTAGACAACTGAGTTAGACTATCGAAGAATAAAAACTCTTTGGTCTCTGATGTTTTATTCTACGTTGACAACCAGTTTTATAAGTAGTTGTCAACGTGGATTAAGGGTTATTAACTCTAGCCCTCACTGTACTGTACTACTTGTCTACAACTGGTTTCCTAATGGGAAATTTTTATTCCGTACACAGTTGACTTATAGATGACTTGTAGATTAAGGGAATGGTTGCTCAAGTCAACATTTTACAGTGTAAAAGAATTCCTAGACAGTTAGTTTTCTAGTCTTTACCTAGCTTTAATTTGCATGCTATTTTTAGTATAGCTGAATAGATAGAACTTTAATATTATGATTTATGACCAATTTCTACCTCTTCTTAGCAAATAAAGAATTAATATTATTATTATAGTTAACATTTCCCATGAAAAACCGGTGGTCTAGATAACCAGTTGTGTAACTCAGTTGTCCAGAGCCGTGGTAGCCGGTTGGTGTGCACTCGCCTCACGTTCATGAGGTCGTGGGTTCAAACCCTGCCCGTACCAATGAGTTTTGAGGCGTATGTGAAGTCCACCAAATCGGCTTGGGGCACCGATGGTGGTCAGGGGTTTGGCACAAAAGATCCTGAAGGGTCGAAGTGTCGCCAGGTCTTCCTGGCCCCCTGAGAAGATAAGATAACTCAGTTGTCCACGTGTACTACTGTCCGTTGTCCGTGGTAAGTATCGATTCTTTACGTAAGTAATATTTAGTATTCTCTAGTACAAGTGCAAAGGCGAAGTAGCAACCTTCATTTATTTTACTTGGCTGACAGCTGCTTAACGATTTTCTATAAAGTTTTATAAAACTTAACAGTTTTATGCTTTTTATATAGAAAGACATTTTAAAGAATTTTATATTTAGATAGATAGATAAACTCTTTATTGCACACAAATTAAGGATAACAATAAAATAGGTAAAGATTTTTGGAAAGTGTACAAAGGCGACCTTATCGCTTAAAGCGATCTCTTCCAGGCAACCTTTCTGAAGGAAAATAAGAAAGACATAGCGACAGAGTATTGCAGGTGAAAGAAGAGAGATTTATAATTACCTCCTTATTTTTAACTAGCAATCGCCCGCGGCTTCGCCCGCGTGGAGCACGTTTTTATTTCCCGAGGGAACAATTTTGTTAGAGGTATATAAGAGACTTTGTTCATATACATGATGTTATGTGTACTAATTTATGGTGATAAATTGAATAGCCGAGTCGCGAAAACATAAGAACATGCACACATACATAAATCTCACGCCTTGGTCACAGAGGGGTAGGCAGAGACGATGTATCGCCACTTTGCGCAATCCAATGTCGCAAAGCGACTTTCCTCCGCCCGCTTTTCGCTTCGTGATACCAAAACGTAAGAAATAAACACACAAATACTCTTTGGAATTAATTATATTAAAGTTGTTGCCCGCCGCGGCTTCGCATGCTTAATAAAGTTTTTGTTTCCCGTCTGAAAAAAAAAACTCTATGGTTAACCAAACTATCAACACGGAAAATCACATTCTAATCCATTTATTGGTTTTGGAGAAGAAGTTGGTGAAACTGTCTAATAGTTGTTCTCCATACAAACTTTGATCCCCCATTCTAAATAATATATATTCTTTATTGCACAACTCAAAAATAAATACAGAAATAAAAGGTGTGTACAAAGGTTAGCTTATCTCTAAAAGAGATATCTTTCAGCCAACCTTCCAGGGTGTGAGACAAGGCAGCAAGAGCAAGAGGGGCAAAATAAGTGCATAATAGATTACATAATAATTAAATACCTGAACTAGCTTCCTGAACTATATATATATATAATAATAATAACTATAATAAATATACTTACATAAATACATACATACCATATTATACTGAGTGAGACAGATAGTGCTCTTTTATTCTACCCCCTTAGGGGATGTTGAAAAACCCTTCCTTAGTGCTTACTTATACTATATAAGGAACCTTTGTGGAACTACAATAAGGTTCCGAATGAAATTATTAACTTGTCTGAACAAAAATTTAAATCTTCTATAAAAGTTAATCTGTGCAAGAAAGCCTACTATAAGTTAGATGACTACTTAAATGATAAAAGTCCATGGAGTGCTTGATGGCTCAGCATAGGTAGACTTAATGATTGTAATGAATAAGATAAATCAAAGGTAGGGCCCTGTGCCGTTGGGTTTGCTGCCACTTCTTCCCCTCGGTTATACAGGTGGAAGTGGAGTAGTTTTAGGCAGAATTTGACGTCAAAAAGAGAATAATGTATTCCAATTTTGAAAATAAATATTTTTTTTTGATTTTGGAAAGTTTCAAGCCTCTATGAGATGTATTAGACCTGTCGGGTGTCTAGATCAAGGGTAGGTCCGAGGAGCACAAGTAAATACGTCCATACGCTTAACTGTCTAATTGCGAGAGAGAGATGATGAATCCACCCATATATTGGGTACCTACATAAAATATATCCGCATACATCACACTCCAGACTCGGCAGTTTGGGCTGTGCGTTGATATGTCAGTCAGTCAGCTTCTTCTTTTATAGATATCATCATCAGGTTATTTTTGTCTCCACTGCAGGAGCACAACCCTCTCTCATCTGCCGGAGACAGACGGAGGATTTGGCCTACACTCCCCGCGCTGGCCAGACGGGTTGGGGAGGCCTGATTAATGTTTTATAACATTATAAAATATTATCATCATAGATATAGATGGTCACTATTTCTTATACTTTTTTTCTCTTTTTTCAGGTAAGTTGCGTCTGACATCGACTTCGGGGAGTATTTTATCTGTGATAGATTGAGTGAGGTAATTTTATGTTTATGATTACAATACATATTAATGTATTTTCAAACTTTATTTAAAGTAGGTACATTTCTTTATCAAATTTGGTACTAAACGCATTATACTTGTCCTTTCGGTTACTCTAAGGTTGACTGGAAGAGATCCCTAAGTGGGATAAGTCCGCCTTTGTACACAGTTTAATTCCTATTTTATTATTGTTGTTGTTGTTATTTTTGGTACAATAAAGCGTTTACATACATACATACATACATACATACATACATACATACATACATACATACATACATACATACATACATACATACATACATACATACATACATACATACATACATACATACATACATACATACATACATACATACATACATATTCTTAATGTTTCGAAGTTTTTTTTAATGAAAATATTTACGTTTTAGTTTAGTTAGAATCTCCTCCTTGACCTAGTTAGTGGCTTGGGCATTGTACTCGAATGCTAGAGGTAGTGGGTTTCATTCGTTCGAGTAAGAAAACACCTATAGGAACTTTCAATCAGTGAAGAATATAGAACTGGTAGACAACTTCAGGAGTTTCATTTCAAAACATTTTCACCAAGATCATTCTAATTTAAACTTTATCATCATTGGATAAAGTGCTAGGCCTCGTCACTTATTTTGGAATGTGACTACTATTTAACCAAAGGAAGGGAAATTCTGGAAAACAGTATTAATTTTCAACGTTTTTAAACATGAAATTTCAATCAAAGTAACCTAAAAGTGTTAACTTATACTAAGAGGTTAACTGGAAAAGATCCCTTTGTGGGATAAGTCTCGATACCTCCAATGTACACTATACAATCTAAAATTTGGTTCAATTTGGTTTTTATTACAATCAAGTTATCAAATCGACAAACTTGAATCAAATTTTAGTTGGCGTAGTCTTTCTTAGTACAAAATGTTATTCCTATTTTTTATTGTTGCAGTTAATATAAATATAATAAAGTGTTTACATACATACCTTAACTCAGATTTGAACCATATATTTAATTTCGTCTCTACCTACATATAGATAAATCACAATTTCGCTTTGACACAAAAAATTACCTTGTATAAGATTACTCTGCCATAACATAACAATACAAAGTCAAACCAACTGTGGCGTCCTATACATTTACATAAACACCGTAGCTCTACCGAACAGTTTGTCGCCTTTATCCTATAGTCAACCATAACCTGAGCCCTTGCACTGCATACAGAGCCCCCACAATCGCCCTCAAGTCGACTGGTAGAGGCGGGAGAGGTAGACTTCACCTATATCGTCACTTGTAGGTATTTTACGCAACGGGCATGCGCGAACGTAACTGGATAGTCCAGTCTACGGGAACCGGCTGGCTGATGCGACGCATCCTTTGCCTCGAAATTAAAAATAAATATAAAAACAACTAATATTGGAAAAGATTGAATAAAGATCGCGTTTAAAAATTAATATTCGAATGTGTTCGCAAGTTAAGACAATTCTTCGAGTATAAATAGCATGGCATTTGATTTCCAAATGCCATAATCAACAAGTGTCAATTATATACAGCCTGTTTTATAATTCACGTCTTAATTATGACTGTATTATCTGTGCTTTTATGACAAAAAAGTGCGTTTAATTTTTTTTTTTTGTGCCCGTCTTAAACTAGGTCACTGTACCTGTTGCCGGTTACTACAAAACTGCGTAGGTAGTAAGAAACTGTGTTTGTAGTACTTATACAGTCTCCCATCGTTACGGAATTATTAATGAACTGAAATTTTCCAACACAATTTTCTTTATTCATTTGAGAAGCTTTAAAAATTCGATAGTATTAGAAAACTGCATATAGGTAGCTGGTGAAAATTTGTACTAAATAGTGATTTGAAAATCGTTTTTAGTAGTTAAATTAGTTGTATAAAATAAAATAGTTGTATAATTTGCAAATATTTTTAGTAGCCTGTAATAAATTTTTGCATCTTAAGGCAGTGTTACCAGTCAAAAGTCAATTTTAGTGTACTCAAACAGGTTTTAGACGATAAAAATATATTTTTTTACTTTGGAGTGGACGATAATGTAAAAAACGTTTATAAATGTCGGAGGGACCGCCACGTCTGCCGTCGTTGATGACGTCAAAATGCAAAACACATGAGATGTGGGCTGCTATGACTAGATCCATCGAAATACTTGTTGCTTTCTTCGAGTACTATGCACAGAGGTGAGTTTCTTTTATTAAGAATTAATTTATTTTTTATATAATTTATACGAAAATTTACAAAACTATATTTATTTTTAAATGGAAAGGCAGCTTATAGCTGGTGCTTCCATATAATTAGTTGACATGATTATTTTACTTTAAGAAATTGTCTAGTCTGTTCTGTCTGTCTGTGTGGCAATTACGACAGATTCTGAATAAGAATAACTACGTGTTGTAATTGTTTGTTTTCATTTTAATTAAATTGAAGCACTTTTAAGAATAATAAAAATAACCTCAACCTTAAATAACCTTGTAAGGTTGGCTGGAAGAGATCTCTTTTAGAGATAAGCTCGTCTTTGTACACAAAATTTGTAACTGTATTTACTTTTAAAATTTGTGCAATAAAGAATATATGTAAAAATATATTGATTAAAAAAGCGGAAACGCTGTAACATTCGGTTATTGGAAATCGGAAAAAAAATCTACGTCGAGTATTGGCATGGTCCCGTGTCTAAAAAGATATTAATACTTAGATTCTAATAGAAATATTAACCGTAGCGACTCAGGCTATTCGACATAGTTTTTTTTCTGGTTCTGAATTTGAAAATAACAAAAAAATTTTTTTGCCATCCTTTATGTAGTCTACCATAGTATTTTTCTATCCTTATCCTTCCCGTGGATGTCGTCAAGGCGACTAAGGGATTGCAGTAGGGACGGGCAGCAGCGTTCTCCTGTGTATATCCCGTTATGTCAGTAGTACCATTGAATAGTAATTAAGATCATTACTGCGATCACCAATCCGCCTGCCAAGCGTGGTGATTATGGCAAATCAAAATTGACAACTCACCAAAAGTGGTATTCTATTGGGGAGGCCTATGTCCAGCAGTGGACGTACTTAGGCTGATGATGATGATGATGATAGTATTTTTATGTGCAATAAAGTGTATTTTAATTGAACTGAATTGAACATTTTGCCATTGTTTGAAATTATTACAATTGTGGCGTAATCGTAGTTCGTAACAACTGCGTTAATTAGGTCGTGGCCGTCGACCTATAAATAGTAATTAACTGACAGTAACATAAAAGAATAAAAATATTTTCCACATGAGAATTGGTTCCCGGTATAATAATCAAATTCATATCAGCCTTTAGACGTCCACTGGACGTAGCCCTTCCCCAATGAATAGAATAGAATAGAATAGGTCATTTATTCATAGCTACGACACACACATACATGAGAAATAAACAGAACAGAAATTAATAAATTACAAATTAAAAATAATCAAGGTACCTATGTGTCGCAGCAATAAAATGGCGCTGACTCAGCATAATGCTGCAGCACGCTACGCGAACTCCAGCGCTGGTATTCTATTAGCACCAGGTCAAGTGACTTCACAGATTAGTTTTTAAATTGTCAATGTATTGGTGTTCATAATAATATTAAATATATATAATTTAAGTTTGCAAATTAGTAGAAATAAGGGCATTGTGTATAGCTGAATTAATAAGAACAAAATGAACGCCACCACACCCGGTCCTCCGCATCCAGCCGCTTCCGGCCACCTTCTTTAGGTCGTCAGTCCATCTGGCGGCGGGGCGTCCTACCCTGCGCGTGCCAATCCGTGGTCTCCACTCCAGAACTCGTCTGGATATAATAATATATAATTTAAATACAATTTGTCTTTAATTCTGAAGCCACGCATGTAAAACTGAGATCAAACATAACTTTTCTCACTTTAAGTGACTGATTTAAATGTACTGAACAATTCTTCTTCTTCTTCATCTTCTCGTGTCGAATGGTAATAAAATGCCCATTAGATAATGCGCGACCAGAACGCAGCTGTAACGACGGCCTTATCCGTTGCATTGCGGAGATCCTGCGTTATGTGTCGCACATTCCATAGAACATATAATTAAGCTTGTTTATTGTTCCTCCCCAACCCGTCTGGCCAGCGCGGGGAGTGTAGGCCAAATCCTCCGTCTGTCTCCGGCAGATGAGAGAGGGTTGTGCTCCTGCAGTGGAGACAAAAATAACCTGATGATGATCGTTCCTTACTGTTATTTGAAAATTGTGCTCTCGCAATTGACAATTAAGCACACTTTTAGAACAACATTTCAACTAATATGCAATTACAGTTACGTGATTATTCTATGGAATGCGCGACGTTTACTGAGGATACGTTATACGTCGTTAAAACGTTGCTATTTGTACCTATAGAAAATTGTTACTATATGAAAATTTTACATTTAGAATGTATTGAATTAAGAATTTTTTTTATTCACGATATCAGCATACAAATTGCTATCTTATATTAACTTAATTGCTATATACTATCAGCATATAAATAATACCTTCTACCCAAAGGTTGTCTGGAAGAAATCGCTTAAAGCGATAAGACCGCCTAAATTATACTATTTGTAACTTTTTATAACTTGTAACTGTATTTGTTTGTTCAATAAAGTGTATTATATTGTATTGTAAATTACATTGATTTTCACTATTATACATACCTTCATTAATTTTTTTTATAAATAAATAAGTATGTCAGACATTCACACCAATTATCCAGTCCCAAACTGGGCAGAGTCTGTCATGTGGTTACTAGATAACCGATATACATATTTAAATAAATATACAAACATCCAAGACTTTGGTACAAACATTCATATTCATCATACGAACATTTGCCCATAGCGGGATTCGAACCCTCAACCTCCGGCGTGGCAGTCCGAGAGCTACCCCGTTCCACCACGGAGGTCGTCAAAATTAAATTACATAATATTATTTATTACATTAGCTTAAAATTGTGTTGTGCGAGCGGAAGGTGCTGCGCTATTTTTCTGCTTTTTAACTTTTTAATTAAAGCAAATTATATAACTGTTTAAATATTACATCACCGGTGTACGAACAAGGTGTAACAAAATAACGTATTGACTATTACTGAGTAATTGTCATTGTTGCGTACTGGCAGTTTTATATTTCCTTTTTATACAGAGTCTTTTGTTTTTAAATGTCAGTTGGTGATAGCTCCTCAGCATCTGGTCCTTCCAGCCGGATCGAAGGACCAGATGCTGAGGAGCTGTGGGCTGAAATAACTCGCTGGGATAGAATACCTGGTTGTCTATCCCAGCTAGTTACTTCAGTCCACAGCTCCTCAATAGTTATTAAGAGTAGCCAGTGAGATGCTAAGACACATCTTTTTCCCTTTGTTACATTTAACTACCCTTATACCTAAAGTAATTAACTGATTGCGGCAGGTTAAGTACGGTATTATCAATCATCATCATCATACACCATAAATTACTCCGTATAAGCAAAAAATCTGGGAAAATGAACAATATTTTGAAGTTATAATTTTCCTATTATTGTTGATGCTCAAGCGGTCCAGTAGTTCTGGAGTTATCTAGCGGATAGACAGACGGACGAAAACCTTCGCTAATAACTATATGTCTCACTAGCTGTTGCCCGCGACTTCGTCCGCGTGGCCAACTTAACATCACAAATTATTATGTATTTCCCGTAGGAATGAGATGTTTTTTCGGGATAAAAACTATCCTATGTCCTATTCCAGGACCTAACCTATATGTGTGCCAAGTTTCATCTTGATCCGTCCAGTGGTTGAAGCGTGATTGAGTAACAAACATCCAAATTTTCGCATTTATAATATTAGTAGGATAAACATTTCCATCATACATTACATATGTGTAACTCTAGCGGTTTTGGCAGCGTACGCCAGAATAGCTCGCAGATGGTAGATTTTTTCCTACATACTTGATATTTTGGACAATTCACACAATATCTTTACAAATTGTAGCCTATGTGTTATTCTGATGTTTAAGCTATATAATTGTAAAGTTTCATTAAAATCCATTCAGTAGGTTTTACGTGAAAGACTAACAAACATCCATCATGAACATAAACTTTCGCGTTTATAATATTAGTAGGATTCCAAATAAATTCTCATGGGAAAACAAATGTATTTGCGTCTTAAAAACAATATAAACGTAGATATTGCTCTAAATTGAACGGCAAAGTTTAGATGGTAATACAAACCTGTTTTTTCCTTTACTATCCCTTTCATGCACATGCTACCGAGACGCATATAGAGTTTGTTTTCATATGACAATTGATTTGGAATTAAATATAGGTTATCTGTTTTGACAGACTACTAAAAAGGCTAAGAATAATATATTTATTAAATATAATGTGAGTTGCTCTCAACACATCACGTTAAGGGATATCACAGAGCGAAAAGCGGGCGAAGAAAAGTCGCTTTGTGACATTGGATTGCGGAAAATGGAGATACATCGTCTCTGCCTACCCCTCTGGGACCAAGGCGTGAGCATTATTTATGTTATGTATGTAATAATTATATATAATAACAATATTAATAAAGTAATAATATTCAAAAATAAGATTTTGAATTTTAAATAAACTATTTTGAATATAACTTTTATGTAGATTACAAGATTCATATTTAATCAAAGTCAAAGTCAAAAACGTTTATTGCATATGAGTACACTTGGTACATTTATACACGTAATTTTTTTTTTATCGACTACCGCTTCCTAGGTGTTATTTTACTCCCTTAGGGGATGTTAAAAAACCCTTCCTTAATGCTTACTTATGCTATAGAAGGAACCTTTGTGCAAAATTTCAAGCCTCTTGATCTAGACACCCGACAGGTCTAATACATGTATTTAAGTCAAGTCAAAATCATTTATTGCATTTGAGTACACTTGGTACATTTATACACGTCATTTTTTTATCGACTACCGCTTCCTAGGTGTTAGCGCTGTGAAGAAGAAACGGCGCAACAAACTTCACGCAACACATCTTTTAAAATCAAGTTTGCATACAATTAATAAAGATTGTGCGAAGCTGAATTAACATTAGTACCAGGCATCTTTGTCATTCAAATAATCGTTTATTTTTTATTAGGCTTTCTTACAAAGTTGTTATTTTGTTATATATAATAGTAAGTATACTAATTTATAATAACTATGTCAGATTTCACAATATATTTACAGAAAAACATCACTAAATACATTGACTTTTTGTACGTTAGTACTTTTTATTTTACTTTTCTCTAATGTTAGGTACCCGGTATTCAAGACGCTAAGACGAAGCGGATCTTTTCCCCGCGTTATATTTATCTACGCAACGCAGAGCACCTCCGCGCGTAATGGTCTCAGCTGCCTTAATTTATTGCGGTAGGTTGGTTAATACGGTATTAACACCATAAAACACTCCGTGTAAGACGTACGAGGTACTCCACAAAGTGAGTAAAACTGCACTTACCATAAAATTACTTTATCTGCTGTTGGACATCGCATTCCCTAAGCCTCAAGATGGACCGACGACCTTAAAAGGGTGGCTGAAAGCTGAAAGTCTACGTCAGGTTGTTACTTGATCGTAGTTAGACCCATGTGCAATAAGTAATAATGGATATTCCGAAATTACTATATCTGCTGTTGGAAGTTGCATTCCCTAATCCTCAAAATGGACCGACGACCTTAAAAAGGTGGCTGAAGCTGAAAGTCTACGTCAGGTTGTTGCTTGATCGTAGTTTTATACTCATGTGCAATAAGTAATAATGGATATTCCGAAATTACTATATCTGCTGTTGGACGTTGCATTCCCTAAGCCTCAAGATGGACCGACGACCTTAAAAAGGTGGCTGAAGCTGAAAGTCTACGTCAGGTAGTTGCTTATTCGTAGTTACCTATGTACAATAAATAATAATAGACATTCCTGGAATGGACTTTCGGGGAATAGGAATAACAAGCCGAATAGACGATAGGATAATTAGCACAAATGGACCTGAGGGATAATAACGCCCACGCTGCGAGCTGTGATAGTAACATCTCATTCAAAAACAAACTATTCAATCTCTTAATTGACAAGACATACTACAAAATAAATGATTTTTTGACTGACACTAGCATATGACATTGTAAACTTTTTATTTCAATTTCCTATTTCTTGTAGTCTATGTGAATTTATGTCCGACATGTTTGCTATTTTTGTTGTTTTATTGGAGCAATGACATTGTGATTTAACTGTAACTAATATTCTTTTTTTAGCCTAAGTATTTAAATTTGTATGCCCGCACTAGCAGAGGCGGAACATAGAGAGCCTTTTTAATATAAACATCTTACTTGTACCCATGTTTCACAAATAAATGGTTTGATTTGATTTGATTTGCACAGTAGCAGTCGCCATCGTTGTACAAATAATCATAGCTTAGCCAGTTTAAATGGTTATACCGTCATTGTTTGGTCTCAAGAGTCTCGCATGTACCGTCAAGCAGTTTGAAATGTAGGCCACAGTACAACCTCGTCACATCAAATTTTACAGTGGTTTGTTTCCTATAAGATTAATGAGTTTAATACGGGTCAAGCAATATTTACCTTTTTGTTAAACCTCTAGTAGCTTCTAGATTAACTGAAGCAGTTAATATTCAGTTAATCATGTACATGCTATTCGAACGCTGAATGCGTAATTTTATTATCAGTTCCAATTTTAGCGATTCCCTTATCTTAACATATAATAAAATCATAAAGGTAAAAAGTATGTACATTGAATGAAACAAATGACTCGTCACTGACGTTATGTGTAATATGAACGCAGGTTTTCTCCCATTATACGTATTTCCCGGATATCCGAGTGCTCGATCATGCTGTGATAAGGCTAGGTGTTCTATATTTCAAATTAGTTTACTGTACATGTAAGGGAATTGATAGCGCCCTTTGGTGATTGTTCTGGACAGTGGGCAGTGGGCAGAGGGCAGTCCTTTAATTATAAATCTATCTATTGCGTCTTTAGTATTTGTGTTTGTCCTGTATCTGAATGTTATGTATCTATGTATGTATGTACGGTAAACAAATTTATTTTCTGACTCATCCAAGAGCTAAGTCTCGTTTTTGCTCAATGCATTATAAATTTTTTCATCCCATCTATTCGAAAAGCGACGATTGGTTCCTCAATAAGTGCGACCAAAGTACGTCTTTTCTGCAAGAGAGTTTTTCAGCGGGCAGTAATGAGATTTGAATTTGGAACACGAATATGACTTTTAGTGTTCCGCGACCAAAGAGATTGAGTGCAAATATTGTATGAATAAAGTTACTGGCCGGTAACGTGAGCGGCGCGCAGGCTGAATTTAAAAAAAAAATACAACGCGCCGGCTTATTTAAAAAATGGTAACAAATGAAAAAGGCGCGCACGTTTCCAATATTAATATAAGTTTTTAATACATTGTTTGTTGTTACCTACTTCACATTCTAATAAATACACGTATTCATGAATTGTATCTAAAAGCGCCTTTTATTTATTTTTCTCATAGAGGGAGATGAAAAGTAGAGTGTATCACTCGGGCGCAAAATATATTTTTGGCTCGGGCGACGTACTCGCTCCGCTCTGGATTCAAAATAGCGCCCTCGCCGTAAAAATATTATTTTGCTCCCTTATGACACAATCTACTATTTTCTACTGAAAATTTATATTTATAATTTAATTATGACAACAAAAACAACACTTGTTGATTGTGCTTAATATTATGGGTCAAAAATGGCCTATTGTACGAGTATATCAGCTGTTCGATACCCACAGTACAGGCTCTGCCTAGTTTGGGATCAGATGGCCATCTGTCAGATGTCCCCACACAGTATCACATCAACATGTACTCGTAACAATATATCTATGTAAAAAGTTTATACAGCTCGCTTAAAACCTCGCCCAGAAGTAAATGTCCTTCACAGCGTAGCGAAGAAACATAATGTGCTAAGAACTCTACGCCGTAGCCCGTAGCACTCCAAACAGTAAATTCACTAAACATGTAATTAAGTAAACTTTAACTTCAGTTGGAGCAAAACAAAACCGTGGGCACGTCTAAGTGATTTATTACACGGACAAAATTACACCAAAAATATATACTTACGAGTAACTTATAATTTATTACGGTTGTTTTTCTCTAATAAAAAAAAATGTGCGACAAACCCAGCTTACTCATTTGAATAGAAACTTACTTATTTCCACTACTGGATCAATAATAATAGGTTTAGTACTTATAGTCACCTGGGCTGGTCTCTTGGTGATCGCAGTTTCATCATCATAATATAAGCTCTTGAACGTCCACAGCTAAATTAAGTCGTTCCCCAAAAACGCCACCACACTAGGTCCTCCACTCTCAGCATCCAGCCACCTTCATTAGGTCATCAGTCCATCAGTCCCCCCCCCCCCCCCTCTCCTACTCGTAATCCATTCCAGAACTTGTCTACTCCAACAGCCGTCGGGACTGTAACAGATGTGGCCCGCCCACTGCAATTTCAGCTTGCTAATCCTTTCGGCTATATTGGTGTTGGTTGGATCTCTTCATTACGAATCATACTCTTCAAAGAAAACCCGAGCATAACCTCTCCATAACAGGGGATAGCTGAAAGACAGCCCCTTCACACTTCTTGGAGCTTGTGAATTATAATACAATAGTTTAATAACAAGTGGTTAATTTTTTTAGAATTTTAATAATTTGATATGTGGGTTCGTCACATCTGTCGGAGAACCGATAACCGTTGGGGTAAACGAGTTCTCGAGTGGAGACCGCGACTCGGCAAGCGTAGTGTGGGACGCCCCCTGGCTAGATGGAGTGACGACCTGCGTAAGGCGGCTGGCAGAGACTGGATGAGAAGAACCGAGGATCGTGTTCAGTGGCGCGCCTTGGGCTCTCCTCTCATTAGCCTGTAAGAGCCCAGTGCTGGACATAGGCCTCTGCCTATGTCTAGCACTGGGCTCTTACAGGCTGATGATGTTGATGATATAGTTTGCTTAAGTTGCATACTAACAATATTTGGATCATTGTTTTCCGAAATAAAAACTTTCATTTCATATCATAGCTCGCTGAGCAAACTTCAAACTGGTGGATCAGATCCACAGTCAGTGTCCACGTTTCCGCGCCGCAGGTCATGACAGGCAGAACGCACTGGTTGAAGACTTTTTTGTCTTTGACGCAATGTTCATAGTACTACAGCTCAGGCCAACTGAATTCTTCTGTCAGCCCCTATCAAAATTGATCCTACCCAACTGTATTGTCTGACCTAGGTCAAACACTCCTTTATCCATTTGTACTCCTGTATCCATGTACACTTATATGAGGATATCCATCGAAGGAATACTGGATTTTGAATAGTGTTATTCTTTCCGGTATAACGTGGATACGTATTTTGTAAATTCAAAACGAAAAAAGGATATGGTTGTGTGAAAGATATACATATTATATTCATATTATTTACACAATGAATTATCAATTCAAGTGCTGGTAATTAATGTAACTAATTCGGTTGGTTTTTTTTTGAGGCATCCTTCTGCCTTTGTCATAAAAAAAAATCTTTGTATTATCTTTGTATAAAAAGGGGATACGAGAAACCATCTACGAGTAGGTACACCCTAATACAGAATTGAATAACGGGGTACACAACTTTTTACCCCTATCGTCACTCGAAAATAAAAAGTAATAAAAAAAACGCAAATTCAGCAGAAATCTAATATATTGTTAAGGGCCGCTGCTTGATAAGGGCTAAGCCTCAGTTGACACTTTGGGCTAAGGATGTGACTTTTGGGAAATAAAAGTCGATAGCCCGTCCAATGGTATTTAAAGTGCGTAGTAAACACATAGTCTTTGATCAGAATTTAATGACATTTTTTTAACGGAACTCTAAACCCCCTAAAATATTTGTACCCAAAACTTGATAGTTGTTGAAATACGATTACGAGTACGGACCGAGTACCAACGACCTGATAAAGTATGACGGGGTGTGGTGGTATTCATTGGAGAAGTCCTGTGTCCAGCAGTGGACGTCTAAAGGCTGATATGATGAACGAAGCACGGTGTATATGGGTTACCTCACGATGTTTTATCAACAAATAATCTTCTATCTGTAGTGCAACCTCCTATCCCCTTTTTAGAACTAGTATAAAATATGGAGTATAAAATATGGTGTATCTCAGGGTAGTGTACTGGGACCTTTACTCTTCCTGATCTACATAAATGACCTACCCTTAAGAACTCATCATGAAATGACATTATTTTCAGATGATATTACATTATGATTTGATGATGATGAGTGCTATTTGTAGGTAATGACATCAATCATTTGAATACTGACATTAAAAAATCTTTAATATCAATAATTGATTGGCTTAATATAAATAATCAAAAAATAAATTCAGATAAAAGAAAGACAATGACTTTTAGACAAAGATCGAATAACTTGGCTATTCTTGATATTAATTATACAGGTAAGCCCATCGATGAAATAAAATTAACAAAATTCCTGGGCTTACATATTGAGCTCTAACTATGACATGTAATCCTTTCTATACCTATTATCCACAATAAAGATATTATATTTCATTTCACTAGTTTATAACAATTTGTATATTATTTCTATTATGTCTATTTCTCGTAATAAAGTATAACGTTAACGTCAACATAATAACTCATAATACATTCATGCTATAAACTCACAGTAGGCGGCATTTTTTCTTTTTTATTATGACTCAAAATTCGATCGACATCGATGTACGAACGTAACAACACTATCCAATTTGATACGAGTTCGGTTTCGCTCACCGTTACGCAGGCCTGTCAATTTGGGGGACATGTTTTTTTCTCCTTTACAAGATTTGGGTTATCTCGATCCATCCTCACAAGTTGCGTATAGTCGGTAAAATTAAAGGTTCTGCTACTTGAAAATCACTCATTATACATACCTACCTATTTCTGCTTATTTCTACAATTTTGGAATTCAGTTAGAATTGATAGAGGTTTATGTAAATATTACAGGAAATATAAAACGATATCTCTAACTAGGACAGTTTATTACAAATCAACAAAAAACAAACGTTACAAACAAATTTAGTTATGCGGTTCTAAAAATCAACTTTATTGCTCGCTAATAATACCTAATTAAATAACTTTTTATACGTTTCCTTTCAAGGTACAAGGTGCGCGAGTATAACTCACACTTGACCGGTTTTTTTACTTACTGATGGTAATTACTAGAGACCGAATTATATGCATTTGCATATTTGCATATGCATTTGCATATTTGCATATGCATTTGTATATTTAAGCCATCTTCAGCGGTAATAGCATATTTTACCCAAGATCTAGGTATGCTATGATGCATTATATCGGATTTTTCCGAGTGCAGTGCACTCACCCTGCGTTCCGCAATCCCATAAAAGTGATAATATCGCGAATCCGACCAAATTTAATAGTCACAAAATATAAGGGCTATTGAGTAATAATTGTGGTGTGGTTTCCGGTAGAGTAGAATAGGACCACTCCAACTCTTCCCGTGGATATCGTACAAGGCGACTAAGGGTATACGAGTACATTATAAAACATCAATCAGGCCTCTCCAACCCGTCTGGCCAGCGCGGGGAGTGTAGGCCACATCCTCCATCTGTCTCCGGCAGATGAGAGAGGGTTGTGCTCCTGCAGTGGAGACAAAAATAACCTGATGATGATGAGTAATAAGCTTTTTATGTTGCATATAATCCGGCCTCTAGTACCTAATTACCTACAAATCGGAATGCAAACATTGCTGATACGGTAGACATACATAAAATTTATGTATCATAAAAAGCTCTTCATAAAAACAATGAAAACCTAAAAAATATAATGCCTATATTATTTATTTTCAAATCATTTCCCAGTAAACCCAAAAGAGTATTAAAGGCTTTACGTGATGAATTTCCTAAGAAGATTATAAATATTACAGGTACCGAACCACCTTTTTGTACAATTATAATTAAATCATAATACAGAAATTTGTCATCAAAGAGTTTGTGAACTGGAGCCTACTCCGAAAGCATTTCGGATAACATCCGTTAAAGTACAAAACCATGTAACGCGACAAGTGATAATTATCGTAGTTTGACGCTGAATACTTATCGAAATTTGTCACATGACCCATCAGAATCTTATCTTATCTTATCTTCTTAGGGGGCCAGGAAAACCTGGCGGCACTTCGACCCTACAGGATCTTTTGTGCCAAACCCCTGACCACCAACGGTGCCCCAAGCCGATTTGGTGGACTTCACATACGCCCAACAATTTCTTCTTCGGCATATGCAGGTTTCCTTACGATGTTTTCCTTCACCGAAAAGCTACTACCCCTGCTCTTTGACCCATCAGAAAGTCGTCTATACTGCTTTTGGCCCCTTCCTCCCCCCCCCTTCCCCCCCCCCGTTCTTTCCCCCTTCCTAACCCTCCCTCTCCCCAGCGGGCATTTCTGGTAATATTTGTCCAACTAAAAACGTTCAATGTAATTTTTTTATTCTCTAACTGGTCATGCAATAGGCATACTTGTATTACGGTGTGCTTACCTCCCTCCCCCCTTCCTCACCCTCCCCTCTTTCTCCCCCTCCCCCTCCCTTTCCCCAGCGAGCCTTCTCCGTAAGCATTTCTGGTAATATTTGTCCAACTAAAAACGTCAAACGTCATTTTTTATTCTCTAACTGGTCATGCGACAGGCATACTTGTATTAGGGTGAGCGGTTGGCTATTTAACTGTCGTAGTTAAGCGTTTGGCGTCCAAATGACTCACATGACTTTTTAGTTTGATGGATATTAGCGGAAATGCTTACAGAGTAGTGCCCCCTGGTTGTTGCCTTGTGACCAACGTATCTTGACAGATGTTAGGGTATTTACGTATACTGCTTTGTGGGTCCGCAGTGCGTGCCATGCATTTTCTTTCTTGTGCTGCGATAAATCGTATGGTGATACTGATGAGCCCCAAAACATTGTAAATCCCTTTACGACTTCCGTAGGTTTGATTTAATGCATATATGGCTGGCACGTTCTACAGTCTTCTAAACTTTAACTTGTCCAGCACGGTTAAATGACCGATTTTCCAATCAGTGGATTAGGTCCCTAGTTGCTCTTTAAAGTTCCATAATATTATCGTTTATAACATAAACAAGTGGAAAGGTCATTTAACTTGTTGACCTCTCTAATTACATGCCTAGTGTTCAATCAATAAATTTTACAAATAAAGGCAGTCTAACAATTGGAAGCCGCGCCTAGCATACCATCTGATCAATGTCAAAATAACTGCTTATGATCCTCGGACCGATCACACATTGGCCACATATTATCTTAAAAAAAAGAAAACAATGTGACAGGTATCTTTATATTGTTTACACATGCATAATTAGGCCCGATTCTGAAGGCACACATTTAAAATTTGACAGCGCTAAAATTGGTTTCGTCTTTATCTTCATAATACTGTGTGACAAGGATAGCAACAGTTTTAGTGCTGTCAAATTTTAACATTGTGCCTTCATAATCGAGCCCAATATATCGATAAATTTGTTTAGAAATAAGACAAAATTATGTTGAATAATTTAAATAACTCTAAACATTACAAAAGATCTCCGACAAGAAAGCCGCACTTAAACTAAATTGCATTATTAATGCGCGAATAACGTTTTGATTTTCTGATGTAACTTTGACCGGTGAACAAGCAAACACTGAAAAAAAAAACAATTGTTGATTTCAACAAGATCGTGTTAACCTTGAACAAACAACTTAACTTCATACGAATGCATCAAGCTTTTGTTCTCTTGAACTAACTCTTGTAGCTGGCACGTTCTACAAGTCTTAAGTTTAACTTGTCCAGCACAGCTCATTGAACAATTTTCCAATCAGTGGATTAAGGTCCTAGTTTCTCTTTAAAGTTCCATAATATTATCGTTTATAACATAAACAAGTGGAAAGGTCATTTAGCTTGTTGACCTCTCTAATTACATGCCTAGTGTTCAATCAATTACGTGACAGGCATGTGTTTACACACGCATGGCATATCGATCAGTTTGTAAATAACAATCAGAAATAATGCGAAACCATGTTGAGGAATGAAGAACTCTAGAAATATTCAAATGAATACTTACGAGCTGTGAGGCACTTACAAGAAATATAGGTACGATTGCCAAAGTTGCATTGTTAACACCACTCGGGAGTAACTACTGGTGCAAAATCGGCCCAGCGATAACCCACACCGATTATCTCATATGAGCAGGTTTCCTCGTAATGTATACTTTTCCTCGTTTCACAGCAGTCAGTAGATTATAAATAGGTTTTGTAAATACCTTTAGGCATGACAGTGGATTAAATTGCAATTCTCGATATAGTGTTTATTTATCATCATCATAATATAAGCACTTAGATTTCCACTGCTGGACACAGTACTTTCTCAATTCACGCCACCATACCCGGGCCTCTTTGCCGTGTGGTTTCCGCTAGAGTAGAAAGACCACTTCAACTCTTCCCGTGGATGTCGTACAAGGCGACTAAAGGAATACATTATAAAACATCAATCAGGCCTCCCCAAGCCGTCTGGTCAGCGTGGGGAGTGTAGGCCAAATCCTCCGTCTGTGTCCGGCAGATGAGAGAGGGTTGTGCTCCTGCAGTGGAGAAAAAAATAACCTGATGATGACCCGGGCCTCCACATCCAGCGTCCCACCCTCCGCGTGCCAATTCGCGGTCTCCTCTCCAGAACTCGTCTGTCCCAACGGCCGTCGGTTCTGAGACAGATGTGGCCCGCTCGATGCCACTTCAGCTTACTAATCTTATTGAGGAAATCTGACTCGGATAATATATAAAACAATACCGACAGCCAGCATACAATCGAGAGTTCACCAATAGAGCCTTTTTCAGACCTCAAAATAATGTGGAAATCATCCACATATTCAATGAATAATGGAACCACTTAACACCTATCGGCCGTGCCACCCCCACCTTCCACCATCGATTTTATCCCATTGGGAAACCATTAAAGGGTCGGACAATGGGCCATTCTACATTTCGAACATGTAATAAAATGTGTTGGGTATTCTGACTAAAGTTTCTTTACAAATGAGGTAAGTTTTTTATTGCTATAGTAATGTGGTTTAACTTTAAGTCGTGGTTGTTGAGTGAGTAATGATGACTTACGTCGTGCGTTAGATGTAAGCAAACACAGATAAAAAGCAATTGCTGATTTGAACAAGTTGTTAATTGTGAACCAACAACATCTTGTTCTCATGAACTAACTCTGGTTATCTTGTTAACGTTTTTTTTATTCAAATAATCATAAAAGTTGTTACTTTAATTAACATATAGCAACAATACAGATAAAATAGTGAGTGTTAATTTGACCAAGATCTTGTTAATCGTGAACCACCAACTTCTTGTTCTCATTAACTAACTCTTGTTAAATTGATTACGTTTTTTTTTCTTCAAATCATAAAAGTTGTTACTTTAGCTAACAAGATAAAATGATACTGAGTCGACCATAATTTTGTTCAGTATAAATTCCACGTACAGACAAAGCAAAAACGACGGACTCTGTGATTCTTTGTTTTAATAGACGATTTGATGAAATTGTAACTTATTGAGTTCCATAAAATACTACTCATATAAAATGTGTTTTTTTGTCAAAACGAATTCCTAAACTTTATTTAATGTTTCCAATATGGCGCTTCTGCGGTTATACCATGAACAACGTTATTATCAATAATATACGTTGACATAATTAATTAAATGTTACAAAACAACCTTGTTAAGCCGCAGAAAGCGAACACCGCAAATGCATTGCAGCCATAAACCCCGTCCCACCTGGCCTAATCCAAATGAAAAATAGATTTTGCCACAGTCAGGCTATGGTTTCGAATATATCACGGGTGACCTTCATTCCGAGACACACGGTCCTCTTGGTAAGCGAGCAATCAGACTACGCGTTAATCCTGTGACATTGTTGTTGATTTTGATGATAAAATACCTTGTTTATTTTATTTTATTTATTTATTAGGTATAAAAAACAGATTACAGTCATAATAAATAATATACATAGATTTTAACAAAGTTTTGATTCTGGACGGCAACCCAAACCATGTATACACAGCATGATCAGTATTGCAGACTATTGTTACCAATATCTTAAGTCGATAAAATTTATTCAAGTTAAGATAAAGTTCAGTTAAGACGAAAGAGTTGAATGATTAGTACCTATCTCTCTATTTCAATAATTTGACGAAGTCATTTTTTATGCTTAATTCAAAATCAGCCGAAATAATCACTGCTAAGCATACACCTCTCCAATAGAATATCACTTTTGTGGGCTGTCCATTGGAGGATTTGCTTTAATTACCATTTTCGGCAGGTGAATTGGTAATCGTAGTAATGATCTTAATACACACATACGTCCCTGGTGCAATCCCTTAGTCACTTTGATGACACCCACGTGAAGATTGGGGGTGGCCCTGTTCTAAGCCGGGGAACCATACAACTAGAGCTTATATCACTTTTAATACCATCCTTCTATCGCTAATGTATATATATAGCCACTTTAGAACTTTGTTCGTATAGTACATAGCGCTTTAGCGCTAGATATAAAACCTAAAGTGTTATTATTCACTGCTTTTTTGCTCTTATATAGCTTATTCGTAGTGCTTCGTGCTACTTAATCTGTGTGTCACAAGCAGTCATTTCACGCGCCCGTTTTCACCTTCCTCATAAATTACCCGGGATTTCATGATACGACCATCGTTTATCATACATGCACAGGTAGCTGTGGACATTTGTGATAAAAATAGAGATATTTCTCCATTTGTCTTACTATTAATCTGCTCAGCTGGTTCTCAGTTGACCTCAAACTTCTGCTTAGGTATTTGCATAAGGGCAACAAGTGCCCTAAGTACTGTGGTACTTTCTTTATTTGTATTGTTGTTCTAATGTTATTTTGTTACTTAATGAATGTTGTAGAAAACCTCTATTGGGCAATGTTTCCCGTGTCTCTGAAACCGATTTTGATTACAGACCCTCCACCTCCCATGGCCTTTCGACATCTAGGTCACACAGGCCGAATCACGGGGGAGGTGCCCGGTACTTGCTCAGGTGCTCTTTGTCGGAGAACCCGGCTCGATCCCCCTACAAAGAAAATAATTATGCCCTTTGTCCTTTTCACATCCGTCACGCGCGGTAGTTGTCAAGAAATGAAACAAACCATTCTCGTCTTCACCCGCGCGGGAAATATTTGCTATCCGCCGCGGAAGACAAAAACATGTGAAAACATAGACAAATTAAGGCCACGCCCCTTTGTCGCGATGTTTCGGAAAAACAAGCGCAGGAGACGTGGCATTATATCATAACACGATAAATATTTGAGCTTTACAACTGCCGTGCCGTCTGATGACGTTATTGTGGCGGCCATCCGACACATTTGAAAGTTGAAGAGACAACACCAGTTCATCGTTTTTATTATACAATTAGCTGTGCCCGCGGCTCTGCCCGCGTGGAATTATTCCCGCGGGGCAGGAGTGCTTGCCCCTGCACTCGCTCCCACTTCCGCTTCTGAAATACCTTCTCCCCCCTAAACCCTCTCCCCCCACTCCAAATGCCACAGCCACCCTGGACCATGGTGGCAGTCTTAACTCATTGCAATCTGAAATCCGCGCAGCAATAATTTCTTGAAAACTACAAAGTCGTATAACTTTAGATTGAGTAAGTCGATTGCGATAAAATAAAAACTAAATGTTACTCCGAGTTAAGCCCTATGTTTATGTAAAAAGTCCATCAAACTAACAGACAAACAGATAAACAGACATGTGTTCTATTACTATTCCTTAGACACCCCCCCCCCCCGCCCCAATATTGTTTGCAAATATCTTCAATGTACAGACCCGCGAAGTTACGTTTTTATTTATTAGATAAGTTTCTAGTCCTAGAACAGATTCTGCATTGCTGAAATTGAAATATTTAACAAATATACTTGTTCTTATCATCAACTTTTTGGGGTAACTGTAATGACGGGGCGGTTGAAACACTCGAATTTTTAATTATTTATCCAACTAAATTTGGGATCAAGTCTACGTTCAGTTTTATAAATACGAACAATAAATTCTCCCAAATAAGTCCCAGTGCTAACGAAACCCGCCGAATTGGGATCGGGGTTACCCGTTACCAGATTAATTGTGGCCATTAGTAATGTTGTTTACTGTAACTTGCTTAATTGGCTTGTTACAAATTAATTGTCAACATCCATTGTGAGGTAAGCTATAACGAAGATGGTTACATGGTCGATGGTCATGCTCCCATTATAACATCCTCAAATCTCAATAAAGCCAAGTCTAAAGATTGTTTACTTAATAGTATAGATTCGTTTAAGAAATTCGCCCTCTGACCAAACGGTTTTATCATTTTTAAATTTAACAACTGCAGTCTAAATATTATCGCTTGCTTAAGTATTATAGCAACAAAATCATATGTACGAGTTTCTACGTATACCTCATGCGCTGCTGTGACAGCTCTAACAGGGCCCTGAAAATGCGCATTCAGTCGGCCTCTGTCAGTTAATGGAACCTACCGCGATTCAAACCTACACTTTCGGACACTCCCCTCCCCGCCCCGGCGTGGTTCACACCCCGACCGTGCGGAATAACTACGATAAGTTGAGCGCTTTAGACACATTTCTGTGCGCTGAGCGGGACTTCAATAGCCGCCCGGCGCCGACCGCCCACACATCGCACGCTGTCTATGGAGTAGTAACAACTTAGACACATTTTTGCCTATATGGTCTGACAGTAGGTGATTAAAAACGTAGGTTTTTTTCGTTTTACTTGGAAGTACTTAGTATATATTAAGTGATCTGTGGTTCAGTGCAGTAATAATAATCAAGGACGTCTTCCAGACGTCGTTAAAATATCTTATATCTAAGTACCTATATCTTAGAAAGCTTTAAGATGCCGCGTCGAAACGATCGAACGCATTAATATGATTAATAACCACAGAGTGTCTCGCAAAATGGTTGAATAGATTAACCCATTACCGTCGCAAGCCGTTGTCTTAATAGCGTCCTTAGAACGGAGCAACAAGGGGCGTTATATGCCGTATCCATTAAAGCTATATAGAACAGAGAAACAAATTGTGGTCAACTAAGTTGCATACTGTTGATATATTAACATACATCTGAGGTAATCATTTTTATGATCGTTTAAAACAAGATCACGACCAAGTTAACAAGTTGAGTTAGTTCAAAAGGAACAAGATATGATCTGTTCACGGTAAACAAGATCTTGTTCAAATCAGAATTTTTTTCTGTGAAGTGGTTTAGTCCATTTTGTTAATTACTAAACCTTTTTTAAGACGATAATAATAAAATAACTAGGAATACTTATCTTACATTTCTTACACTTATAGTCAAGATTTTTGTCTGTCTATCAAAAAAAGAAAAGTCAGATCTCAAATTCCAATTCATTTTGCGAAGGGAGTTACCAATTTCATGATTTGTTGAAAGATTGGTTTCACAATTTAAAGAATCAATCTCCAAATCATCTTTTATAACTATAATTATAAAAAAAATAATTAGTCTGTAATGTTTTATTACGCCTGCACACCATACACTACACAGCCATACAAGCCCACGCTATGTACACTCACACAACACACTACACATACAACACACACTTTTTCCTTGCCTTAAATATCTGTAAGTAGATATTGCATGTCTCACTCTTACCATTATTAATACTAGGAAACCTGTAATTGACTTTGTTAGTTAAGACAAATGCACAAATTGTTTAATTTAGCATAAGAATAAGCTGTTGGTTTCGACAAATAAATAAAAAAACACTTCCGGAGCCTCAGTATATACGCATATGATATAAATAGCAATGCAACACCATCACGGCGTTATAACGGCGGCGTTATTGCATCGCATCTCAATTTCGTCACAGTGTCATGGTTCCTGAGAACTAATTACTCTATCTCTAATAGTTTCTGACCTCCTAGTACTTACTGCCAGGTCATGACGATACACCCTGCATACATTAGATATACGCTTGCTGCATTGTAAATCCAGCTTTATATTATAAGTCCTGTCAACATCTACGTACTATAATTAAACGCTAGTATTATTTTCTATGTAACTGTGTCACGACTCACGGGACCATTTAATAACAATTAAACGCATGCGTCATCTAATAACGCCACTGCTATTACAGCATCTCATAATTTTACAGTTCATCACAACTTTGAGCTTGATTAATTAACTATCAGACTAACAGGTTTCGTCTAAGTTCAGTAGCAATTCTTGACAGTCACCATCAATTTTCGTCAAGAGCGATATCGTGCCCTTGGAGAGGAGGAGAACGTCATATATTTAATACTAGCTGTGCCCGCGGCTCCGCCCGCGTGGACTACAAAACTACAAAATTGTTTTTATTATTTAGTTGAAACTTGCTTAGTGTTAATTCCCTTTCCTCCCGCTCTCGCTGCCGCTGTTGTAATGTTGGGGTGCGTTTGTGGAGCGATGCATTCAAAACTCACTACATTGTTAAATGTTGTTTATTGGTAATCACAATACTTGTCCTTAGCCCATAGTTAATAATCAAATTTGAGTAGACTACTTGTGATACTGAGACTAAGAAATATTAACAGTCGTTTTATTATCATCCGATATAATAGCTTCTAGAAAAATTTACTTTATTAATATCTCAGGTGGCGTGTGGGGCGTCTAAGTGGAGTATCAAGATGAAACACACCAGATTTTAAGTTAGACCACCAGCAAGATAACTGTGAAAACTGCATCAAATTTCATTCAGTCGTGTTTGCGTGATGCGGTAACAAACATACATACAGACAGACAGGCAGACAGACATACAAACAGACAAAAATTCTAAAAAAAATGTTTTAGCTTCGATTGGTCTATATAGACCTCTTATACAATTATTTTTTAATATCTCTCATGTACAGACATAGTCCAGTTACAGTTTTGTTATAAGTATAGATATTTAGGGCTACTTAACTAAAGAGAGTAGTGACCACTGGTGTATATGGACCTGTAACATAAACAGCATCGTCGTTTTTACTATTACTGATGTCATAAAAATATTGTTTTCGAGAGTAAGGCTAAACGAAACGTAGGTAGGTAGTGAGGTTTAGCAAAATCTCGCTATGTAGCAAAATATTGCTAAAACAAGAACTCGGCCGTAAGTAAATAAAATGTCTTATCAATAATTTCCTTACCTAAGATGCAGTCATTAAGTTACATTTACTTCCTGTAAAAATGTTTTTTTTTCACATCCGACCTTTTGCAGTAAGAACGACTATAATATATTTATTATGATTGTGAAATTGGGTAAAAATGATCGGAAGTTATAGAGTTCTTCAATACAATTCAATTACTCTTAAATGCGCGATAAAAAATACACAGTTACTTTAAATAAAGCAGCGTATTATATACTACTAGCTGTTGCCCGCGACTTCGTCCGCGTGGACAACTTAACATCACAAATTATTATGTATTTCCCGTAGGAATGGGATGTTTTTTCGGGATCAAAACTATCCTATGTCCTATTCCAGGACCTAACCTATTATGTGTACCAAGTTTCATTACAATCCGTATAGTGGTTAAAGCGTGATAGAGTAACAAACATCCAAATATCCAAACATCCAAATATCCAAACTTTCGCATTTATAATGTTAGTAGGATTATTACTAGTAGAAATTCCAAAAAAACAAACACTTAGATATAAAATTAAAAAAAACGAAAACCACTCATTATGTACGGCGTAACATTTTGTTGAATCTTCGTAAACAGCTAGACAACACATTAGAAAAATTGCTCAGATCCTAGCTCAGATCAGACGCGTATAGACCAACTGTGATTTAGATAAAATGCGTATTACACCAGCTGATATAAAATCTTTTTAAAAGCATTCAAACGAATGAACGTACTGATAAAGACAGAAAAAAATAACAAAGAAGAATACTTCTTACAGTTTACTAGTAAATGGCATGACGTCACTCAGATGTCATTTCATTATGCAACCTTATTCAGGCTTTTAAATTAAAATGCGACTACAGCCTTGCTCATTGACCTGGTGAATAATAAACCATGTGGACCAACAACAATATACTTATATTCGTCATCATCATCATGTTATTTTTGTCTCCACTGCAGGAGCACAACCCTCTCTCATCTGCCGGAGACAGACGGATGATTCGGCCTACACTCCCCGCGCTGGCCAGACGGGTTGGGGAGGCCTGATTGATGTTGTATAATGTATTCCCTTAGTCGCCTTGTACGACATCCACGGGAAGAGTTGGAGTGGTCCTATTCTACTCTACCGGAAATCACACCGCAAATTCGTATCGTGTACGAATAATAATATTTATCTATTCTTTGCCACAATTTTAATATTTATGTGTAACTTATTCGTTCGTTATTTATATTTCTTTTTTATTACCACTTTCAATAATTGCACAAAGTCGCCTGTCTCTGGTGGGAATCGAACCCACGACCTCTTGCGCTCGAGTCTAACGACCATAGGGCAATTTTTGCTATTATAATTGTGATAAATGATCACAAATTTAATTTAAATATACTTGAATATACAATTAAATGCCGTGTGGTTTCCGGTAGAGTAGAATAGGACCACTCCAACTCTTCCTGTGGATGTCGTACAAGGCCACTAAGATAACACTAGAACTTGTATCAATAATATAGTTATACTTGCAAAACCCGCGACTTCGCCCGAGTAGTTTTCGATATTTACACATCTTGAATTTCAAAATAGATATCATTTTCATAATCAATGTCCCTATAACCTCAAAAATTACATAAATTCATATTAATTTGGTTTCCTGTAGGAATGATATGTTTTTTAGGGATAGAAACTATCCTATGTCCTATTCCAGGACCTAACCTATATGTGTGCCAAGTTTCATCCTTCAGTTTCATCCATTCAGTGGTTGAAGCGTGATTGAGTAACAAACATCCAAACTTTCGCATTATAATATTAAGTGGGATTTATTCCTTTAGTCTGTGATTAGCAGTGCAATAATAATAACAATATCTCGGAAGTGGATAATTTCAGCATTTCATCTCTATGACATTTTTATTCGTGAGCCAATGATACCATTAGTACTAACGACCAAGGCGCTACCAAAAATGAAATCTTAACAAGTGCATAATTACTGAAAATAACAAAATTTTAGGTTTCTTGTTGTCACCACTAAAACAAGTCGCAGGGACTAACAGAAATATTTTTTTACGCATTTCATATTGTCCTCCGCCTTTGTCCCCGGCCGGGGACAAATGCGGAGGACAACCGGTATCATCCTTGAAATTTATCTTTAAAAAAAACGAAAACGCAGTGACGTGTCTTTGTTCCTTTCTCCCTGTCTTCCAACTCTCCCTGGCTCCCTTCACGAAATTTAGTCTCTATGTTTACAATTTTATCAAGAATTAAAACTAATTTAAGCTATGTCAAACTTCAATGGCACTTATTCCCCGACTGTATTTGTGTTTTGTTTTGTTAGAATAATATAATAACTCAGCAACGATCTCTATTACTACTAGATGGAGCGTTTCAAGCTATCGCTCTGTTCCACGCAAGTAGCCACAACTCTTTCACATTCACAATGAAACTTGTGCAGTTACTACGCAGAACATTTAATTATTACTAAACATTGACGCCACGGTTAAATAATATCAATATTTAGTAAATAATTAAATGTTCTGAGTAGTAACTGCACAAGTTTCAAAGTGAATGTGAAAGAGTTGTGGCTACTTGCGTGGAACAGAGCGATTGTTTGGAACGCTCTATCTGGTAGTACATAGAGATCGTTGGAATAATATAATAACTCAGCTAGTTGTGACATGTTGTTGTATAATGTTACGTCATCTGCTGTTTACTTAGGAATCGGATATACGTAGAAGGGGTATATAACTTGTTTACTTCAGTCTCGCGCGTGTCGATTTTCGGACAAAGCGCGCCCCTCCCGCACACTTTTTTGCCTCGTGGTCACGGTTCTAGTGAGTAGATACAGTTATACAGTTTGAAAACGGGCAATATGACACTTTTGCATATTTTTGTCGGTGTTTATTCGACTTTGACTCGGTGCGAAACGAGTGTTTGTAAATTTCTGCAATATATTGCATATTGTTGGCATGCATGCCGCGCTTATTTCACCATTCTATATCTCTTTCATCCATTCTTTCAAAACAACACATATAGTAAATCATTTACGATTCAGGCTGCGCGCTTGTGGAACTCGCTACCGGTCCCATTCAACCATGTAAAATTCCTGCCATTCTTTAAAAACTTGCTACGTGTCCACTACGAATCGAAATGTGGTTACTAAACCACATGTTATGGTGTTCTCTGCCTGTATGTATGTATGATACTACCTTATTCCGATCCCTGTTAATTAGTTTTTATTTTATTTATATTATTTTTATTAATATACATAAATTAACGTTTTGATTGTGGACGGCGACACAGACTATATATACACAGCATGATCAGTATTGCAGACTATTGTTACAAATATATTAAGTTGATAAAATATAAATGATGATAAAAATCAATGTTTTTTGCAAAATAATAACGGAAAATGCAAACAAATAGATTAAATACGATATAATCTGTATTTCAAGGCTAATCTATACACCAAATTGCCTGACAATATATGATTTTATAATTATTGTTATTTATAAACCTTAATTATTCTTTAAATGAATTTATTAAAACAATTACATAGATTAAATAAAACTAATAATAAAAGTAACAAAACTATTAAAGGTAAAAATGTCTTCCAGGCTCCCCACCGCTGGGAGCGTGCCCAAGAGGCTGGCAGCATTACCTCGCTGTATTGTGATACCATTCAGTAGTAATACGATATTAAAATAGGATTTATTTGTTAGGTCCAGTAGCATTTAGGACTTCCGTAACACATCTTTTATACGTGGTTAATCTGGAGTTAATTAGATCAATGTTTTTGCTATTCATATCAAGTCAGGTCATTGTATAGGCGACACATTCTCGATATTGGGTTATAGAATGAGCTATTGGTTTTGTAAACGTGTAGTGCAAAAGTTTTAGGGACGCGTTGCTTATATATTATGCTGATATTCAGTAAGGACAGTAATGCCGCCTGCATTCTATAGACGAATGAAAAATTTTATGGAGGCATATTAAATCATATTGCTTTCTGCGGGACTCAAGAGTTGAAACTTTAAATTTATCACACATATGAGAATAGCGGGAGAACGAGCGACCAGGATTATATATTTTCAAGCCGGTAAAGATGAAATGTAGGTATTATTTCGAAATTCCCTTTTAACACTTAATAGCATTCTCTCGTGGCAGAACAGTGGTAGAACAAATTATAGAGGAAAACGTAAATGCATTTTGAATGATAAAATCATTCTATAGAAATTAGAAGCTCTGAATTTCATTTAAATCCAACAGACTTCGACTGCAAAGTGATTTATTTTAGATTATATATTTCAAACAAAACCTTTTTCAGTGCTTGCTCTTCGAATTCAGGATTCATTCGATGTTCAAAGTCAAAGATGAAACAATTTCTGAGAATGAGAGGATTTCTAAAAATATATTTTAAAAATCGTATTTGTTTTTCCTTTCAATTTATTTAATGAATTGGACAAGGCTTTTGACTTAGCACATTGTTTGAAAAAGTCTTAGCTGGAGATGATGGCTGCTTGCCTTAAAGCAACATGGGGGGCAGTCGCCTTACTCATTCGTTTCCCTCCTTCTACATATAAGACACCAGCTCATACACGTTAACAGTTTATACAATTTATGAACGTGTTGTTCGATTTACATGTGTGTGTGTGTCATAGCGACAGCGTATACATTCCCCCCGTATTTCATTCATCATCATCATCATCATCAGGTTATTTTTGTCTCCACTGCAGGAGCACAACCCTCTCTCATCTGCCGGAGCCAGACGGAGGATTTGGCTGACACTCCCCGCGCTGGCCAGACGGGTTGGGGAGGCCTGAATGATGTTTTATAATGTATTCCCTTAGTCGCCTTGTACGACATCCACGGGAAGAGTTGGAGTGGTCCTATTCTACTCTACCGGAAACAAAACGGCGTATTTCATTCCTTCGTGTATTTTCCATAACTTTTTTCCTTAAAAGTATAAAAACAAAGGTCAGAGATAAAAATTACGGCGTCCCCTCCGAGTCAAGCCGGTGCGGTGACCGTGTAGTTTTAAACCGCTTGACCTCAAATGACCCGTATACAGCATCATTCTTATAAGTACTTCCTTCTAGCAATCATTTTAGCGAATCTTTTTTATTTTATTTGTTACTAGCTATGCCCGAGGCTCCGCTCGCGTGGACTACTCCGACCCCGACTCCCACGCCCATGCCCACTCCTACACTCATACTCACGCCCATTACAGCTCAAAATAAATATACCTCATCGCAATCTGAATTGCACCGAACATTATAATGATAGTTCTCTGTTATATTGAGTAGGTACCTATTAATGTATTGAGAAGAAGAAAATAATCTTCAGGTGAGTGTGATTAAGGAATGTTAATTGAAGGAACCCGCATACTGAATACTCCGATAGTTTTTCAAATGGATCCCAACGTAGCTCGTCCTAGAAAGCCTTCAAATACAAAGGAGTTGTTTTCAGTTTTACGACCATTTTATTTGCAATAAAAAGTTTTATTCGATTCCAACTGTTGAGGCGGACCTGAAATAATAAGATTTTATTGCCCAAACATCGAATGGTATCAGGTTCGATACTAATTTAATACATTTCCAAGTACCGCTCCTTTAGGGAATAAGTCCGGGATGCTGCCTTTATGGCGCATCGGCTCAGAACGCTGCGGGTTTTGGAATAAACTGAAAATAAAATAAATATTTAGAATATCGTGGACAGAGTTCCAATATAGGTGAAAGTATTACCAGAGAATATAGAAGCGACTGCCGTGTGGTTTCTGGTAGAGTAGAATAGGACCACTCCAACTCTTCCCGTGGATGTCGTACAAGGCGACTAAGAGATTACATTATAAAACATCAATCAGGCCTCCCCAACCCGTCTGGCCAGCGCGGGGAGTGTAGGCCAAATCCTCCATCTGTCTCCGGAAGATGAGAGAGGGTTGTGCTCCTGTAGTGGAGACAAAAATAACCTGATGATGATGAATGAAATATGCGGGGAACCTACGTACACTTGTATACGCTGTCGCTATGACACACACACACACGCACACACACACACACGCACACACACACACACACACACACACACACACACATGTAAATCGAACAACACGTTCATAAATTGTATAAATTGATAACGTGTATGAGCTGGCGTCTTATATGTAGAAGGAGGGGAACGACTGAGTAAGGCGACTGCCCCCCATGTTGCTTTAAGCCAAGCAGCCATCGTCTCCGGCTAAGACTTTTTCAAACAATGTGCTAAGTCAAAAGCCTTGTCAAATTCATTAAATAAATTGAATGGAAAAACTTATGAGTATAAAAGCTTATCAGAATATGTCATATGACCCGTTATAGAGTACAAAATAGCTTTTTAGTTAGACGGATATTAGTAGAAATGCTTACCAAGTAGGTCTTCAGTGTGTAAGATTAAAGATAAAAACTCAGGTCTGGGTCTTCGACCACACACACAATCGTCCCAATGAGAACTCCATAGTTTACTCACCTCACATTCTGACCACGTGGTCAACCCTATTAAGTAACCTTACGCTATATACTCGTATAACGTTAGGTAACTCTTCCCTATGTGTACTTTTACTTATGATTATATCTTCCCGCTATCCCGTTTTATGATGAAATTAGCGTACGAAGAAAGTGTGCTATTTTTTTCAATAAACCCCCAATGTTTATAACCGACGCTTGGTTGCTTAGACAGTTATTTATTTAAAAATATTGCAGAGCGTTACAGTATACCTACCCTTTTTATATTAAAGACGAAATAGGCATCTCTGTAGTTTGTAGTTATTTGTTCTGAACCTCTGGGATCTTTCACCAAACCATTTTAGTAACAGCGCTATACATAAAAAATAAATTAATATTGTTCATGTATTAAATACATAAACGTAAAACACAACGTTAGCCAATATCAGCAGAAATCTAAAGATAATTATCCCATTTTCCTAAATCTGTTTAGCCGTATAATCTGTTATGATAACATTCAAATATACAAGCTTTTAACTGTTGTAGTCGCGTAAAAACTACAAAGAACGAAAGAAAAAATATTTACTAGTAGCAAATTTACAAAAACTCTAGTTTCAGTTATTCGGTTGTATTGTCCGGTACCAAACTACTAAGCCTTCCTTTAGTTTCAGTTGTTTGGTTATTTTGTCCGGTACCGAAAAACTAAGCCTTCTTTAGTTTCAATTGTTCGGTTGTTTTGTTCGGTACCAGACTACTAAGCCTTCTTTAGTTTCAGTTGTTTGATTATTTTGTCCAATACGAAACTACCAAGCATTGTTTAGTTTCAGTTATTTGGTTATTTTGTTCGGTACCGAACTACTAAGCTTTCTTTAGTTTCAGTTGTTCAGTTGTTTTGTCGTGTATCGAACTACTAAGCCTATTTCAGTTTCACTTGTTCGGTTGTTTTTTCCAGTACTGAAATTCTTTGTATAGCCGAACTTCTGGTACTAGAGACAGACTCAATAATTCGGTAAGGGATAATCGGTGTTATATTAAAAAATTAACTTCCTTTTAAAACAAAGTTTAGTTTCAATTTACGACGCAATATATTTGCAACGCGATTTGGTACAAATATATTTCTATTGAAATTTGTCTTAATATGAGTTGTAACTGACAGTTACTTAATTTTTTTTAGATTACTGTATTTAGTTTTAAAATGTGCAATAACTTAAATACCTTATAAGGTTATCATTTATAATTTGCAGCATTTTTAGTGTTAACTTGATAAGGCAATTTATCTTAAAATTACACCTCTCAACAATATTGTAGGTATAATATCTTAAAATACACTACCATATTTTTATAAAAATGACCTCATCCAATAATCTTAGAAGAAACTTTATTATTGTTAAAAATTTACCTCCTTTAAACTCCTGTCGCCCTATTACTTACGTTCTAATAAGTTGCCGTTTCGATACATAGCCCGACATCCCTTACACTTAAAGGTTTATTCGGACCAGTGCCGCCTCAGTCCTGAATCAGTCTTTTTTCGACTGTTATATGGACGAATGACGGATCGATAGCCTATACTGTAATTGACATATGACACATTATTCCTTAACCGACGACCTAAAGAAGGTGGCCGAACGAAGGTGGGCGAGTTCTGAAGTGGAGACAACGGGTGGGATGCCTCACCGTCAGATGGACCAACGACCTAAAGAAGATGAGCAGAAGCAGATGGACGCGGATGACGGAGGACCGGGTGTGGTAGCGTTCATTGGGGAAGGCCTATGTCCAGCAGTGGACGTCTAAGTGCTGACATGATGATGATTCCTTAACCTAACTAAAAAAGACTGATGCGTCACTGATAGGTCCGAATGTACCTTAAGATTCTAAGAAAGAAAGAAATCATTTATTTGCTCTTAAATTGGTACAAATGCCAGATGTTAAAATTAGCCTAAAGTAACACCAATTCAGCCATTATCAATAGCATGCAAATTTATACAATTATTCATAACAATAAACATTAACAACACTGAAATCTACCCTCAGTCTCAGTAGTTCGGTTGTACAACCTTGAGACTGAAAAAGTCACAGTTGTGCGGTCTCGAACAAAATAACCTAATACATTATAAAACATCAATCAGGCCTCCCCAACCCGTCTGGCCAGCGCGGGGAGTGTAGGCCAAATCCTCCGTCTGTCTCCGGCAGATGAGAGAGGGTTGTGCTCCTGAAGTGGAGACAAAAATAACCTGATGATGATGATGAACAAAATGACCAAACTACTGATACTTCGTGTCCTGTATGACAGACAGAACTCATTTTTCTAATCTCACAGAAGCACGATATTTTGTTAACAAAGAGCGATCGTGTCTCAGGGGAGGTAGTTAAACATGAAATATTTATCTCTTGTCGAGCTGTTTGCAAGAAGAAGAGTTTCGCAGTTGGTTTTTATAGGTTTTAGGGACCCGCAACATTAATTTAGGAATTCGAAAGCCAAAACGTTTAAAGCCGTGCCTAAAAAAGTAAGCTAGCTGCTGTAAGAAGTAAACTAGTCTCGTACTCTAAACTTTTAATGCGTCAACCCTGTTATTATATTTTAGTAAGAATTAAACAGCTATGGTTACTAGATAACGGATACACATACTTAAATAAATATATAAACATCTGTTTGCGCTGCAACCTAGCTTATAAGACTTGAGACTTTAGACTAGAAATAAGTGATGACAGTGTACAAACACCAATATAGAATAAGATAGTGTGAGTGTATAGCAAATAGAGTTAAATTGTATAAATAGTTAAGTATTTTGTAAAATAAACAGATTCCAACATTCATTGTTGAGTCTCACTCCACGCCCGACCAATCTCTCACTGCGGCCAAGACTCCTTTAGCCGTCAGCACCTGATCAGTCTCGTGAGCCTACTTGACTGGCAGTGAGAAAATCCAACCACCAAACTACCACCCTTAATACCCGTCAACATCCTTCCAAACATCCGCTTGCTACCTTAGGTCTCATCATCATCATCAGGTATCCAGTACATATTTATTGATGTATGTTTATTTATGACTAGGTTAGGGACTTAGGGATATAGGACTCTAGGTCTCGTCTGGTCAAATATGTGCATGTAGAGGCAGCAGCCCCAGCTTCCAGCCGTTCCAGGTGCATAGACGTGCATACAGGCGCGGCAGCCCCAGCTCCTAGCTCCTGTACGTACAACATCCAAGACTTGGGTAGGAACATTCATATTCATCATACAAACATTTGCCATTTGCTTTTAACCCGCAACCTCCGGGTAAAAAGCATTATTTAAGCCATGTACTAAAACAAATAAAATAAGTTTTCGTACGCTTATATAAAGCACGTTATTAATCCTGTCAACCCCCAGACATCCTTACTGGACATATGCCTTCCCCAATGAACACCACCACACCCGGTCCTCCGCCCTCCGCATACAGCCGCTTCCGGCAGCCAAGAATAGTAGGGCTGCCGGAAACTAGGGGCCGTCGTTTATGTTTACTGTTCATCGGGGGGCTTTCCCATAATGGTCTTGCTGGGCAGACATGTTGGCCATCGCAGTACTTGGCCTCGCACCGGTGACACTGCTGCCCGCCACTGGTCTGTGATATTTATATGGTACCACCTAGTGAATGATTGCATGGTTATACCGCCATTGTCAGTCGCCAGGGCCTCGTTGGTTAATCAGCAGGGTGACCACGAGCGGGTGAGGTTGGCATTTGGAGCACCAGATGTCTTTGCGCTCCCTTACACCCACTGTACCTATCAAGCTAAATCTGAGTCTGTCTACAGAACCTTCATATTTCACCAAATTATTCGCTTGACCTGAGTACCTACATAAAATTTCCTTGTCTCTAAATCATGGGTATTGTGTCTTAAGAAATTCTCCACAAAAGCTCTCGCTAATAAAAACATATTATCCTCTATAACTTCCTTAAAATATTACTTAGAACTTTGACAGAATTGTACAAGTTTTTAATGTTGGTAAATTGCATTTTTGCGACGATAAAAGTTTTAATTTTTTAACGGACAGAGGTGATATGGCCAGAAAAATTCATACACTGTCTCACAAACTAGGGTTCTCTGTACTTTGAAAATTAGAAAAGGACATAAAAACTCCCAAAATCTGTGTCTCCAGTGAAAAAGACTTTAACTTAGAAATACTACTTTTCAGGAGATCAAATTAAATGATGAAATAAATGTGAAACAAAATGTAAACAAAACAATGTCAACTTAACCTAGAGTTCTCAATGTCATAAAGCCGATGCTGGTCAAATTACAAAATGTATAAATTTATCCCGAAGTTACACTAAAAAACATTTGGTTAAATAGTGTGGTGTAAATTCGTAATAATTTTATACATTTCGTCACTTCTAAGTGACGAAATGTATAAAATTATTACGAATTTACACTGAAAAAAATTGTGGCCAACTTGGTGACAAAATGTATAAAATTATCTCGAAGTTACACTGAAAAAAATTGTGGTCAACTAAGTGACATTTTGTTTTGTTTTCTGTATGTTACACAGCAACAAACATAATGTATAAAATTATTCCAAAGTTACACTGAATTTTTTTTTTTTTAAATATTCTACGTGACATTTTGTCTTAGTTGCTGTATAAAAATGACTTAAATTTTCGATGACATGATAAAACTTTTATAAATCAGTGTTCTTATAATGTTTTTTTTCCGGAGATTACCTGATGCAAACAATATTTACCTATTAAATATATCGCAAGCCTGAATTAACATTATTGAATGCTTTTAATACTTGAAATAATTTTTTCACCGGGGAATGGTCAGCAGGTAGCACAATGGGGTGGTAATTACTATTTAATACCCAGCCATTTTATTTTATTCAAAGCCTTTTCCGCTGACTTCGTGGCCCCAATCAATAACGTTCCGTTTCACGGACGGCCGCACATTTCGATGGCCATTTTTATGAAATGACTTTTTATTCTGCACTGCCTGTCATATAGCGCAATCTGGTGATATTATTTGAGAAGCTTTCCATTATAGATCGGCTCCTAATTGAATTGGTGTCTTAACACCATATTCATAAAGCCGTATTTGGTAAAATAATTACGTGTATAAATGTACCAAGTGTACTTATATGCAATAAAGGATTTAGTTTTTCAGTTATTTTTAGAGTCATTAACCATTACTGAAAGGATTATAAAGCTGATTGCTATGTATCTATTTTTAAAGCATAGTGACTGGATAATTATCACTTCGTAGCTACGAATATGTATATGATGGAGTCGGCGGTCTGTATGAGATGCGACCGTCTTCAGTCGCGTGTCTTGGTAAGGGTTCCATGGGGCTGGGTACTCGGGAAAGTCTTAGGACACGCTTTACATGGTTATTGTGCCAAAACCATCACTCCCGCATGATTATCATGCCTCGCTGTCACGTTTCTAATGAGGAGATGCAAATATGTAGTTAGAGATCGTACAATATGGCATTTTTGTATATTTTTTGCCGATGTTTACCGAACTTGACTCGGCGCGAAAGTGCAATATATTGCAAATTATTGGCACGCCTTGGCGTCTACTTCACCATTCTTGATAGGATTTATGTCGTGCGTACAAACTGAACTGGAAATTCATACATTACAAACTGAGCTAGAACATCCTGCTTTACCTTTAGCGTAAATGTTAAATTCCAATTGGGCAGGCTTTTTAACGGTCAGGTAACACGCTCCAGTGGGATGTTATTACCCTGCGGTGATTATGATCCCCTCTGGCATTAAATGTGTGAAACGATGAACCCGATAATGGTAATTCGATAACAGGTTAAATCGAAATCGGTTCAGTTGATTCAGGGTTAAATCATGAGGAAATTTAAGATAGCATTAACTTAATCCTTAATATTAGTCAAAGAGCCTCGTACTTCTCGCCCAAACATCTCCATGATACCAGCAGCGTTTCCCCTCAGGATGAGACGTGGGGAATCGTACTATATAAATCGTAAAATAAAGTATTCAATCTAATAAATTTAAACGTAAACTTCGCATGTCTGTTCATCCTACTAATATTATAAATGCGAAAGTTTGGATATTTGGATGTTTGTTACTCAATTACGCTGCAACCACTTCACGGATCGTGATGAAACTTGGCACACATATAGGCTAGGTCCTGGAATAGGACATAGGATAGTTTTTATCCCGGAAAAACATCTGATTCCTACGGGAAATACATAATAATTATGTTAAGTTGTCCACGCGGACGAAATTGCGGGCAGCAGCTAGTTGAAAATATTTGCAAAAAATTTGGGGTCTAAGGATAAGTTTCAGTACAGATTTTAACAATTTTTTTAATTTTTATCTGTTTGTTTGTGCACGCATCACTTAAAAACTACTGAACCGATTATGATGGACCTTTCACAGAAACATAGTGCTTAATTCTGTGTAACATCGCAATCAGCTAACTCAATCAAAAGTCACGCGAATTTATAGTTTTCAAAAACTCCCATACATTACATTGGTTTGCAACAAAGTAATGCTCGGCATTTGATTGCGATGGATAAGTTAGAGAGGACTACACTTGGAGCGACGAGGGTAAGAGTCCAGGACCTGGACCTGGAGCGGGAAGGGGGGGAATGGGATTTAACACTTAATAAATTCCAACTTTATTACATTCTTTATTGTACATAAATTTTACAAAAAAAAGGGCATAACATAAAAGTGTATAAAGGTGGACTTATCTCTATAAGAGATCTCTTCCAGCCAACCTTCACTGTGGGAAAAGCTAAAACAAGCGGCAGGTCAAAAAGAATAAAAATAAAATGTGCATGGATATTGAAATTTTATAATAAAATATTGTACTATACATAGAATAAATGAGTAGGTATAGCTATTGAGTAAAGTACATACATTTAATTAAAGTACATACATTTACATACATACATTTACATACATACATTTAAGTAAAGTACATACATTTAATTCTGTAGTCCACGCGAGCGGAGCCGCGGGCAGAGCTAGTAGATTATAAAACAGCTTTCCTTCTAAAATAAGCTCAATGTTAGTCTTCCTCCGAGGCTATTAGGTTAATTTATAAGAAATTATTATGACCTTTATTGTAAAATCCTTTTAAAAGATTCTTAGTTGGTAACTGGATGCAAATAAGGAAAAGTTATTCCTAGTTACAAAACTCAGTGGCAATGGCGGCCGGAAGGGAATAAAGAAATTAAAATGTATGTAGCAGCATAAATGTAAAGTAGTTTATGTATGCCGTGTGGTTTCTGGTAGAGTAGAATAGGACCACTCCAACTCTTCCCGTGGATGTCGTACAAGGCGACTAAGGAAATACATTATAAAACATCAATCAGCCCTCCCCAACCCATCTGGCCAGCGCGGGGAGTATAGGCCAAATCCTCTGTCTGTCTCCGGCAGATGAGAGAGGGTTGTGCTCCTGCAGTGGAGACAAAAATAACCTGATGATGATACAGTATGTCTAGTAAATAAACTACTAAAACGAAACTGAGGGTAGATAAGTATAAGTCAAGTCCTATCAGAACTGGCATTGTCTCTTCAGCTTTTGAATGTGAGGGTAATGACGGTGGTTGAAACGCTCGAATATTTACCCTATTACGTTTGATTTGACGCTAAATGTGGTTTCCATCCATTGTGGCTGAGACTAACTTGTGTTCTCCCTACAGAATACCTGAACGATTCGATGACTGAATTCGAAACTATGTTAGTTCGGGCATAGGCACAAGGGATTTTGGTCCAAGACAGTTGACTATCGGGTGGGTTATTGAGTTACCCTATATTTTAAGTACTTAAGCAAACTTCAAGAAAATGTTGTTCCAATTGTTTTCTGAGTTATTTCTGGAACTTACCTACACCCTACGCTTAGTAACTTATTAGCATAGAATATAATGGAATGGAATGGAATAGAATGGAATGGAATGGAATGGAATGGAATGGAATGGAATGGAATGGAATGGAATGGAATGGAATGGAATGGAATGGAATGGAATGGAATGGAATGGAATGGAATGGAATGGAATGGAATGGAATAGAATAGAATAGAATAGAATAGAATAGAATAGAATAGAATAGAATAGAATAGAATAGAATAGAATAGAATAGAATAGAATAGAATAGAATAGAATAGAATAGAATAGAATAGAATAGAATAGAATAGAATAGAATAGAATAGAATAGAATAGAATAGAATAGAATAGAATAGAATAGAATAGAATAGAATAGAATAGAATAGAATAGAATAGAATAGAATAGAATAGAATAGAATAGAATAGAATAGAATAGAATAGAATAGAATAGAATAGAATAGAATAGAATAGAATAGAATAGAATAGAATAGAATAGAATAGAATAGAATAGAATAGAATAGAATAGAATAGAATAGAATAGAATAGAATAGAATAGAATAGAATAGAATAGAATAGAATAGAATAGAATAGAATAGAATAGAATAGAATAGAATAGAATAGAATAGAATAGAATAGAATAGAATAAAATAGAATAAAATAGAAAGACTTTATTTAGCGAACACAAATACAACACAGGAATTAAAATTGACGACATAAATATGAAAAGAAAAAAAAAATATTTCATAACTGTTATAACAACACAGAAAAAAAATTACACAGTGTAAATTAATTTAATTAAGTACTTCTTCTCCTAAAATGGCCTTCCTTGGGATTTTGCCAATGTCAAGTGCATAGGACGAATAAAACATGGAGACCACGCTTGAAAATGAGTACAGCTGTGGGTTATGCCAATAGAGCAGCGAGGGGATGTCTCTCAGATCAAAGCACATCACCATAACTTCCCGTAGGGAAGCCCTACAGCTACAGAAGTGCAAAGGACATTGCAATTGCACGAAGTTATTTGAATTATCGATAAATTACCCAAAGGTTGTCTGGAAAAAATCGCTTAAAGCAATAAGACCGCCTAAATTGTACTATTTGTAACTTTTATAACGTGTAACTGTATTTGTTTGTGCAATAAAGTGTATTGTATTGTATTAGTTATATTCACAATTATTAATGAGTACCGTGGTGATCATTACACACTAAATGTCGCTGAAACTGAATAAACCCAAAATTCAAATAACCTAACACTGCTTCCATAATGTCTGCCGTTACATCAATCATTAACTTAGTTACCGTCTTCTGCTACGTAAACTGTTACATCCAACTCCTGTCTGATTAAGTTTGTCCCTGTCCAGTTTTTTTTTGGAATCAGAACAATGCAATCTCGTAGCAATCCGGGGCATCGTGCAGTCCATTTCTGTGTTTATTTTGATAAAAGTCCTTGGATGAGATCGAAGCTTATCGTCCAGTCACTAACAGAAATTCTTCCCGTTCAAAAAATTTCTTCTTAAATTAGAACATCATCACCATACCAGCTCTGAAGCTTCCACTGCTGGATACAGGCCTTCTCCAAAGAACGCCACCATCGCTTCGGCCACCTTCCTCAAGTCGTCGGTCTATCTATGGGCAGAGCGTCCCACCCTACGCTTGCTGATTCGCGAACTCCAGCTCTCGTCTGCCCCAACAGCCGTCTGTTCTGCGACAGATGTGGCCCGCTTACTGCCACTTCAGCTAGATCAACACTTATTTAAACATTTCTATTAGATCAATTCTGACTTATTTAAAAATACGATCAAAGTAAACACACCAAGGAAAAATCTATAGAAGCCTCATTGTTTATTGCTTTTCATATTGGCGCCAAGAAGGCATAATAAATTACAACAATAGAATAGAAAGCGGCCCATTTGTCCCTAATTGGAGTTCCGCGGAGAAATGGCAAAACTTCCCGGGAACACCTTTTGGGAATGACGTTGTCTTTTCAACTGAGAACCATCTATATGCTATTTAGAATAAATGTAGACTACATTAATATATGTAGATTAGCTTCCTTAAAATTTGCTCCAACACAAACGCATTTGCATCTCGTAAACAAAATAAACATTACATGGCGTTAATAAGTAGACCGAGTACCTAGCAGTAGTAGAGTAAGTATCTTATGTATGTCAAATTATTCAGTTGGTGACGCAGTTTTCATATCAGTAACTAACTTTATTTTACCTTTTAAACTACAGAACAAATAGAGTGAGATCACTTATTGTTTTCCCCTGTATTTAAGTTGGATATTATTGGTTGGATATGGTTGGATATGACAACTTAGTGTCAACATTATATACTTTATTATTTGTAATTATTATATCCATTTTAGACCTAAGTTTTTCTATCCATTTGTGAAAGCTTATTATTGGCATATTGTTGCACAAGTTTAAATTATATTTTGTTACTTAGGCTGTAAGCTTTCCAAATATAAATAAAATAAAATAAAATTAAGTGAAATGTAGGTATTGTTTTCAATATCGCGCCTAGTCTTATGCTAAAGATAAGGATGATAGGCGATTTGGTACCTAATAACAATAACTGATACGCCAATGAAAGGTCTTAATTAAGTAGAACAATAGGTACTATGGCGGCTAACCTTAGTTAGCCATATTTTCAGCGTTGTGGGCCTTTTATTACCCACTCACTGGACCCGATTCTGAAGGCACACATTTAAAATTTGACAGCGTTAACATTGGTTTCGTCTTTATCTTCATAATACTGTGTGACAAGGATAGCAACAGTTTTAGTGCTGTAAAATTTTAACATTGTGCCTTCAGAATCGAGCCCACTAATAGCCTAAAATTACATTGAGCCATACACCAATCGTATCTTATTTATTAAAACAATAGTTAGTATGGCGGCTAACCTCAGTTAGCTATCTATCGCCGTTATGGGCATTTTAGTATTTATGCGCGATCCTGACACACCTCACTAGCCTCGCTGACATTCATCAACCTTTTCATGCACCTCCTTTTATTATTTTCACACTTTTCAGAAACAACTATATTTCTACTAAATAAGACATTTTTATAGGTGCATCGCTAATTGTTATTGGTTCCTGTTAGTGGGTGGGTTCCATACAAAAACGCCTGTCATCCTTTATTTCTTTTTGCAAGAAATTGTTCTCTTATTCATACCTATGGCAGAGAATACTAAATATCACTACGCACCTATGGTGAATAAACAAGCAAATTTAATGGAGTTTAAATATAAATATGACATATATACATATATAACATACATATACAATACACTTTTGATTTGATTTTAGCATAAAATATGGAAGTTACGGCAATAAATTTACTAGATATTTGTTACATTTAATTTTCAAAGTGTTTTTGTTAATTAAATCGTTTCTGATGCGTAATGGGATCGTGTTTAAAATGACAAATATTGCCTTGTTCTTTCACCATATTAGTTGTAAAAAATATGTACACAAAACTAAGGGGGCATCCCCCTTAATATAAGTAAAATTGTTTAGAAACACAAAAGTTTTAGTCAGAATCTTTTAAAAAGTCCCCTCTCCGGAAAACGGCTTTGAAACCTTTGAGGCAGAGGCTTCCGGAAACGGATGCTAGTATACAGCCTGGAGAGACTATATACAGATAAGAAAAATGCGGCTTTTTATGTTATGTTGTTATTTAGGGTTTTAGCAGTATAAAGGAATTTCCGTTACGTTTTGAAACGGTCTATCTTACGAGTGTCATGCCCAGCGGCGTTGTTCACGATTAGCAAACTTTAGGTTTGAAAATGTAAACGAAGTGTACGCTGTACGCAATGCCAGGGTTCCGTCAATACTCTCTTTGGCCGTGACATATCTTTTCGCAAAATGACACTACCTAATTCCGATCCCTCTTTATAACTACTGGACCCATTAAATCGAAGTTTGACACAAATATGTAAAATTGCCAGGCCTTTATGTGAAAATTATTCAATTTCGGAAAAAAAACGTCATTTATCAGATATTCAAGCAAATTGCATTGCTGTCTTTTTAAAATATGATTTTAGAACTTTACCGTATTAGTGACTTCTTATTAAAAGTAAGTACTCTAACTATAATAATTACACCGGATGGCAATGAAAACTCAGGCATCAGGTGAGTAGGTATGCCTTGAAAACGAGAGAAGTTCTAAGGCATTCGCCGCCTGCACTAGTATTTTCCTTCCTATTGAATGGTAAACCAAACTCTTTTCTCCCAAAAATACGTTTTCAGATACAATTATGTATCTTTTATGTATTTCTTACAGTATATTGTATATTCTACCAATTTTCAGCCAGCATGTTGCTTTGCCAAACCATTTCATTTTCTTTTTCTTCTACAGAGCTCTCAACAACTGTCTTCTTCAAAGAAGGTCTAAATTGAATTAAAATTCTAAAGAAAAGACTTGTGCTTGCCGTGTGGTTCCTAGCTTAGATGATATAGAAGATGATGATGACGATGTCGTCAAGACGACTAAGGGATTAGTTACACCAGGGTCGGGTAGCAGCGGGGACGGGTAGCAGCGTTCACATGTGTATAATAAGAACATTACTGCGATCACGCCTGCCAAGCGTGGTGATTATGGCAAAACTCTCAAGGATCAGCCCACTAATAGTGGCATTCTATTGGGGAGCCTTAGGTTCAGTAATGGACTTTTTTCGGCTTATGATGTGCGCAGCCACTTAATTGCGTCCGCAAGTGTAAGCATCAAGGCTCTTCCTATAAAATTAAGGGAATGGAAGTGAGAGGTAGGAAGGTAACTACATTTGAGTTCTCTCTCTGCCCCTTAAGAGCTAATACCTTTTAGCCAGGCCAATAAAATGGTATAGCAAGGTTTTTTTACCCAATGAGATACTAAAGTTTTATTATTTTAGTACTGGTACCCCCAGCTTAACGTGGTTACGGCACGCCGCAATGAAATTGTCTATACAGACTGGAAATTTATTTGTCTTTTCCTGTCAACCTGACTTTCTTTTACAAAAACTTGTCACAGAAATCATAACAAGATAGAACGGTTACAGACGTTTACTTTAGATCCACGCGTGCCGATCTTCGGACACAGCGCGCCCCTCCCGCGCACCGTTTAGGTATGCCTCGCGGTCACGTTTCTAGTGAGCAGATACAGTTATGCAGTTAGAAACCACGCAATATGGCATTTTTACAGGGTTTTTGTCGATGTTTACCCGACCTTGACTCGGCGCGAAGGGAGTAAGTGTTTGATAGTGTTTGCAAGATATTGCAGATTGTTAGCACGCGTGCCACCTACTTCACCATTTCTACTTGATAGGATTTCAGTGGATATTATAGTTGGAGTAGTAGGATAATAAGTAGGATGTGATTCGTAATGAGGACATCCGACGAAAAACGAAGGTCCTCGAGATAGTCTAAAGGCATTAGCAAGCTGGTGACAGGGGACGGGCCACATCTGATGCAGAACCGACCGCCGTTGGGGCAGGCGAGTTCTGAAGTGGAGACATAGATGGGATGCCCCACCGTCAGATGGACCAACGACCTAAAGAAGATGAGCAGAAGCAGATGGACGCGGATGACGGAGGATCTGGTGTGGTGACGTTCATTGGGGAAGGCCTATGTCCAGCAGTGGACGTCTAAGGGCTGATATTATGATGGCGATGAGGATATTGGCGGTATTCAATTGAATTAGCTAAAGGATGCTTAGCCAAAGCTGGTAAATCCATAATGTATTCCTTCTTTGTTTTTTATTGCACATTTTAAACGAAATACAGTTATAAAATATTGTGTACAAAGGCAAGCTTATCTTTTAAAATACCTCTTCCAGCCAACCTTACAGGGTGTGAGACAAGAGCGGGGGGCATAATAAACTACATAATAAGTAAATATATAAACTACTTATGTATTTGTATATAATTAAACATAATAAGTAATAAAAACTTCACTATATTAAATACTAGCTGTTGCCGGCGACTTCGTCCGCGTGGAAAACTTAACATCACAAATTGTTATGTATTTCCCGTAGAAATGAGATGTTTCTTCGGGATAAATACTATCCTATATCCTATTTCAGGACTTATCCTAAATGTGTGTCAAATTTCATCACATCCGTATAGAGGTTATATATTTATTTAATAGTTTATTGTACTCTTAAATATACAAAGAACAACACAAAGAAAAGAAAATTATGCAAAAGGATAAGGTTGAAGCGTGATTAAGTAACAAACATCCAAACACCCAAATATCCAAACTTTCACATTTATAAAATATTATATTCCTTCATCCAGATAAATTATATATTTATAGACGAAGATATTGTTTGTCTATCAGATTGACCATCTATCATATCGAATCATAAGGTTTGCAAATGTCTATGTCGCTGCCAAATGGTTAAATCTGCCACTCAATTGGATGGCTAGGCCGTTCATTAAATGCCGAAATTCAATAAAAATTAAATATATTTAATTAATATAAACTTAACATTACAAAACAAACAAAAAAATATAAAACAAAACCTAACTATTATACACTACAAATAAAAAATTGACCCCAGTTCGTCCCCTGCTGGCAGAGTACCCAGAAGACTGGCGGCATTGCCTCGCTGGATTGCGAGGCTTACGCGCTGGGCAAAGTAGCCGCCAGCTCTGGGATCCCGGGTATTCTCCACCAGTCTTTTCGAGATGTCCCTGAAAAGATGGTGGGCACCGGAACCCCACGCGCCCTGGGTCTTGACCCCAAACGCCTCAAAGATGAGGTCTCCACTGAGGCACTCATATTTGCGGCGCTTGAGGTTCTCCGCGTTGGAAGCAGCTGCGCCAGCTCTCACGGAGGTACATGGAAGATGGGACGGCGCAAGTGTATCTACGCATGTAGCGTCCCACACAAGCGCTCGTCCCATCTTCCAGGGAACTAGAGTCATTCCGACCGGTCTCTTGCCATCGTCGCGCGCCAGTCCGGAGGGTTCCAATATGGCTGGCGCACCGGCGGTGGCAAGTGCACGGCGTATGACGTCGTTCAGTGAGTGGTGGCGAGGGATACGGCCAGCGCTCCTTACACAGGAGAGACCATGGTGGCCGAGGCTAACAACGGCTGCTCCGCAACGGCAGCGGTGGGGGATGTTGCTGGGGGCACCGCGCAGGGCCGAGGCAATACGGAAGGTGGTGCGATCCAACAGGGTCCCAATGTTAGCCGACGGCACTGCCTGTAGCCACAAACCTGACTCCCATTCCCCAACAGCCAAGAGGCGAGCACGCTCTGCAGAACTGGTTGACGTATCAACAAGGTTATTCCGTACCAGTCTACAGAGGGGTCCGTCCCATGATCGCTGGGAAACAGGGTCCGTTGGGAGGTCAGCATTGGGGCAACAGGCAATCCAGGCGCTCTTGGCCTCGTCCAGAAGGGAAGTTGTAGGTGTGGCGGTCTGCTCGAGCACCTTCGCTACAAGCGGCTGGGTAGCATGGATGGCAATTGTTTTGTTTTGATTGATTATTGATAGTATAATAGGGAGCACTATCTGTCTCACTCTGTAAAATATTATGTATGTATTTATGTATCTTACTAATAAGTAAGATACATAAATACATTTACTACCACTATACTACTACCACTAGTTTATTTAATGAACGGCCTAGCCACTTAATTGAATTTCGGCATTTAATGAACGGCCTAGCCATCCAATTGAGTGGCAGATTTAACCATTTGGCAGCGACATAGACATTTGCAAACCTTATGATTCGATATGATAGATGGTCAATCTGATAGACAAACAATATCTTCGTCTATAAAAGGATAATTTATCTGGATGAAGGAATAACATTTTGTAACTGCCTACGAACAGAGAAATTGAATTACGAAATTTGGTTATCAAATGGGTCGATAAACGCATATAAACGCATCACTCTTCAGCAAGAACTTGAAAAAACGCAATTGATATTATTGATTGAATTGATTATAATTCATCCCGTTAAAAATGTATTTTTACGGGTTGATATTAAACGACGTCGCGAGCATATACTTGTTTTCCTAATAGAGTTTCCATGACAGTGGAACCCTAAAACATTGCAGGCGTTAATTGTTATGCGAAAGGGGAAGGAAGAAAACCTGCTCAGAATAATTTTATTTAGGTCAAGCATTTACGTCTTGAGAATTTATTAATATTTACTAATCGCGATGGCACAGTTGGGTGTGGGCTCACCTTACGTCCGTGAGGTCTAGGTTTCAAACCTGTAGTATGATTGGCGTTTCTTCTCTACACCACTACACCTAGGAAGCGGTACTTGAGGAATAATTACATATATAATAATAATAATAATAATAAATATGTCGGACATTCACACCATTTATCCAGTCCTAAACTAGGCAGAGCCTGTGCTATGGTTACTAGATAACGGATAGACATACTTAAATAAATATATAAACATCCAAGACTTGGGTACAAACATTCATATTCATCATACGAACATTTGCCTCTAGCGGGATTCTAACCCGAAACCGTGGCAGTCCGAGAGCTACCCCGTTCCGCCACGGAGGTCGATGTATAAATGTACCAAGTGTACTCAAGTACATTAGCTTGATAATTTTCCTGAATAATGAACATAGGTAACAAAACCGACACTTGTTGTTTTTACCTACTTAGTTACAGAGTTTTCCCGAGGTAGACATACTCTTGAACAAGTTCGAGTGCCTTACCATCGACTATAATCGGTCCAGGAGCAACGTGATCATTGAACATGACTTTAGCCTTATCAAGTTCATTCATTCAAGAAATAAATGTTGTAACAGAAATTATTAAAATAAAGCGGTCAGTGCGAGTCGGACCGATAGTCCCGTACCTTGAAAGGAAACGTAGAAAAAGTTATTTTAGGTAGGCGTTGTTATCACCCAATAAAGTTCATTTTTAGGATCACAAAACCAAGTTTGTAAAGAATTTTTGCTGATTTTTATAAAACTGTGCTAGTTAGAGAAATCGTTTTATTTTTCCTGTAATTTATACATAAAGTTCTGTGAACACTATTTCAGATTTTTGCTGTGCAAACTTCGGAGATAAGGAGGGATTTTGATATTTAACATTATAACTCGAAAAAACCATAAAAGAAAAAGAAAACCTATTTTACAATATACAAATGATGCCCTTTCATACGACTTGATCTAGTAACCACACTTTAAAACTTTGCCCCCCCCCCCTCGTTTCGGCCTTTTTCAAAGAAATAAGAATTATTTTTAATTCTATCATTCGCAATAAAGTTCGGTGGACATTGTTTAAAAATATTCCAACTCGAGTCGATAGCATTAGTAGTTCCTGAGATAATCACCTGTTACAGACGGACGGACGGACAGAGTCACACAATAAGAGTTTTTATTATTTTGGTATGGATCTCTGAAAAGCATGTGACAGTATATGGTATTTTGAAGAAGGGCGTGTGTGTGTATAGATTCCTACCACGATATAACGTATTTATTGAACTCCCTGTCTTTATTTGCCCATGAGCTTCTATTTCCGCAATTTCTTATCTCATATTGAAACACTTTATTTGGCGTCAATTTATGTAAGTACACATCTGTATAAGTAAGCTTTGCACGATCTTCTCGCGTGCGTTTGAATCGTTGAACGATTTCCCTCGTGAGGTTTGCCCTTAAGGTATCTTGTTATTGAAACATGGCGTTACGAGAAAAGGGATAAAGGAGTTTAGGAAAGAATTTGAAGCAATCTACTCGTATAGGCTTGGTTTATAAGGAGTGCTAGAAAAACTGCGTGGTGACCGACTTCATCCTTATGAAGTAGACATACCAGGCTCTCGCACGAAGCGTTTTTCTTCCTCGTTCATAATGTGAATTGCTAAAGAGTGGAACTCCCTGCCAGCTTGGGTATTTCCGGACAAGTACAATTTGGATCTTTTTAAAGGAAGAGTGAATAGGCATCTACTGGGTAAGCGCGCTACACCTTAGGCCTCAACGTCACTTACCATCAAGTGAGATTGAGGTCAAGCGCAAACCATCAGCAATAAAAAAACTATCAAATATCGTCAGTATTGCTATAGATTTAGAACATAATTATAATCGATTACATCGAAGTGATGTCACTTCACTATGCCATCGATAGCGCCGATAGTGTAGTTAGAGAATACCAAAGATTACTAAGTAAAGAAGCGGCACTCGCCTCCCCCCGCTAGTTTAACGTCGCCCGCACGCTGCGTGGTACCAGCCGGTTAGAAAGAGAAGCACCTATGTGTTGACGTATAACGTTGTCCCTCTCTCGATAGTTTACGCGCGCACACAAACGTGTACGAACGAGTGCTCCTGTGATAATAGATTTAGTCTGTTCGGAAGTGTAGGAGGCTGGCAGTGATATGTGAACGCAAGGCTACCTACTGTAGGGTGGGTTAAAACCCAGCTCTCCTTACATTTCACGGTTTGTGTGAGTGAAAATCAATTCCCTTTTTATTCCCCCCCCCCCCCCCCTGTAACTTCTAAAATAAGAGAATGATAAAACTAAAAAAAATATATGATGTACATTGCCATGCAAACTTCCACTTAAAATTGGTTTGAACGAGATCTAGTAAGTAGTTTTTTTTAATACGTCATAAATCGTAAACCACAATACTATTATTAAAACATCGATCAAAGTTACAACGAACTACAATAACTTTTATATTATGTTACTTGCTGCTACGGAACCCTTCATGGGCGAGTCCGACTCGCACTTGGCCGCTTTTTTTTGTATTTATCTGTTTTTATTGTAACTGTATTTGTCATTTTTATTTAGTTTAAATGTGTTTTTGTTTTATTTTTTAATTTAATTTGATGTCTATGGTCCGTGAGACCACAGCCAGATGGAAAAGGCTCTACAACAAATAAGGTTGTACACATATATTTAACAACCTAACACATCCAAACTATGGGTATAACCAGACAGAATATACGAGGTTTAAAATCGTTCGCCGGACAGCTAGGTTATTATGCCTGTCATTTTGCCTCCATTCCCGTGGAAGTTATAATGGTTTTTCCGGAAAATGCTGTCATTTTTCACTGCTATCGGGGAGAGCCCGGGAACAATACCATTGGGGACAATTGAGTGCCTTTCCAAATTTTCAATGTAATTTGGCCAACATCTCGGAAATTAATGATAGCTGATTATTTTGGTGCCGTCTCTGTCGCACCCCTGGCATTTCATACAAGCGAACATATTACATATCTTTGCCGTGGGTGTCGTCAAGGCGACTAAGGGATTGTACCAAGGACGGGCAGCAGCGTTCTCCTGTGTGTGTGTGTTAAGATCATTACTGCGATCACCAATCTACCTGCCAAGCGTGGTGATTATGGAAAATCCCCCAAAGACAACTTACTAAGGGTAGTATTCTATTGGGGAGGCCTGTGTCCAGCAGTGGACGTATTTAGGCTGATGATGATGATGATGGACATATTTAATTAGCTACTATTACTACAGGCGCACCAGTCTGTCCGTGTTATTGTAGAGTTGCTGTTGCTCCGAGTTCGCGATCATAGTCCATCGAGAGAGGGATAATGCTATATATCAATAATATAAGTGCTTCTTTTTGTAACTCATAGACGAGTCGATCGCTCGCCCCGTAGTGCGCACTGGCAGCCGTGCTCTATTTTGTAGACGACGGTAAACTGTCGGGGGAAATGAGAATCGCTTCTTTACTTAGTAATATTTACTATTCTTTGTCCCTGTTTCATTTTTAGCAGTAACTAAATAAATAGTAAAATTATTTAGTATGTTTATATGCTGTAATATCCTTTAATAATTTCCTTAAACATAAAATGAAAACTAAAAATACATTACATTTCTTTAATTGCACAATAATTCTCTCGAACTATGGGAATTAAACTATAGCAAATTTTTCTTTGTTTCGATTAATTTCAGTTAACTTTTGTAGCGAGACAGACGCAAAAATAAACCTTACTTATTACTTTACAAATTCAAATAACTTGATTGGTTGAAGAACATTAGCGATAAGACCGCCTAAATTGTGCTATTTGTAACTTCTATAACGTGCAACTGTATTTGTTTGTGCAATAAAGTGTATTGTATTGTATTATAGGTTCCTTATACTAGACATATCTATGTAGATACATTATTACAAGCAGTAGCCTGGCTCACAAACTAGGATTCCCTGACCGGACTTTAATGGGTAATGTTTTGTTAGATTGCCTTTTAGTCATTATTACGCGCCAGCACTGCGAGCAGGAAATTCATAAATGATAGTTTGCTTTGAAAATCTAGAGTATAAACTACAGAGTGCTGGTATAACAGAGAATTAATTGGATTAATCTCTCCGGGTATTCACCAAAGCTCTTTCAGTGACTATCCATTCCATTAAAAGTAGGGATGCAGGCATGACGACCAACTATCGATAGACTTCCGGTTTTCAAATAGCGTTTAATATTGTTCATGAAACCGGTAAAACATCATTTATTGATTTACCGGTTAATTGAAAGAACGATTTCAATCTTACCCAGTTCATTTCGGTTTTTGATATTTCGAAGCGACTGGTCTTCGCCTCCGGAGACTCCAGGGTTGGCGCGTACCTCGCACAAAGGCTTAGACGTGTTCTTACTGTGACGCGTTTTTATATTAGTTTATAATACTAGTTAGTTTGTAGTACTGTTAGAATATAATTATACAGTTAATAAAGTACTTACAAGTTTAATAATGAAATACAATTCATCCAACGTCGCACAATCTCCAAAAAGTATAATGGATAAAACCGATACTATTATAGGAGCACCAACTTGTCCGTACACTATTGAGAGAGGGACAAAGTTACACGTCAACACATAGGTGCTTCTCTTTCTAACCGGCTAGTACTACGCAGCATGCTGGCTGCGTGCGGACGACGGGACGTTAAACTAGCGAGGGAGGCGAGTGCCGCTTCTTTACTTAGTAATTTCTCTAACTACGCTATCGGCACTATCGATGGCATAGTGACGTGACATCACTACGATATAATCGATTATAATTATGTTCTAAAACTATAGCAGTATTCACGGTGGATATTCTTGTAACAATAAGGAAATGAGTGTCTATTCCTACTCAATGAAGGAACTGTTTTGTTATTGTTCTAACAAACACAATGAAAATAAACAGCCGACCGACACAGTCTTAAACAACGACGGTGAAAAGTTTTGTCTAGTTGTTATTTCAAATAGGTCATGTTATTGTTTGTTCGTTAACACAGTGGTACTCATATATCTAATGTGTAAAAAGTAAATATTATTATAAACATCGTTTACAAACTTGTTTTTTTTTATATATCGCCCGGGGCACTACAGATTTTTTTCTATCCTGCTCTCCCGCTCCTGCTACCTCCGATCCCATTCCAACTGCCACTGCCACCGCCACTATAGTCCTAACTCATCGCAATCTGAATTCCACCGAGAGTTATACGTCTGTTTTGATGCCACGGACCAACTAATACAGCTGTACATGAAATAACAATTTACAGTGCAAAAACCCATTTCTATATTTGGTATATATTTTTTTCTTTATTTAACAAAAATTATAACATATCTATAGTTTACAGTACAGTCCACAGAAATGGAAGCCCATCTGTATGTGAACAGAGCGCTCATGTGATCAGTACATTAGTCTGCACCCATCGACAAGAAGTGCTTGTGCAGTTCTTGCTTTAGTAATTTACCTGATGCAGTTTCTTTTAAATATGATGGCAGAGAATTCCAAGTTATAGCTATAACATAACCGCTGGTACACTCACCGTAATAGTTGACACATCTTGGAACATTTATTCTCTTATTTGCCTTAGATTATTGTCTTTTAGTTACGTTAATATTACTTCTGATATAGTCTTTATCATAGTTTTCTAAAAGTAGCAAGTATTTATTTTTGTGCTGGACCGGGAGAACCTTGCATAACTTAAAGACTTCTTCCTCCTTGCAACAGATTAACTAGCTACTATTACCACAGGAGCACCAGCCTGTTTGTACACATCTTGTGTGTACATAAATCATTCCTTCGTCCACTTGGCGTGATGTGTGGCGAACAACATCGCCGCCTCCATGTAAAGTGAACGAATGAAAGTCGCTTTGCAACGTTGGATCGCGCAAAGTGGCGATGAATCGTCTCTGCCTACCCCTCTGAGACCAGCGTGAGCATTATGTATGTAAATCATTGTAGGGCCCGCTGGCTGCACTGGGCGTACGTACGAGCATAGTCAACCGATCGTGTTTACTTTTCAGTATCAAAATATACTTTAACTGCTACGAACGACTGCTACACCGTAGCGCGCGTAGCATAGGTAGCTATGCAGAACATGAAATAAATAATAAATATGTCATATACAGAATGGAATAAAAAAGTGTCACCAGCCGATTATATCTTAACTGATAAAGATATCCTAAAAAAAAATTAAAACCTATAAATTTTATTATATTTATTAGGTATACAAATCCGATTACAGTCATAATAAGTAATATACATAAATTAACAAAATTTTGATTGTAGACGGCAACACAGACAATGTATACACAGCATGATCAGTATTGCAGAAATATCTTAAGTCTATAAAATATAAATGAATTAAAAAATCAAAGGTATGTTTTAGTAAAATAATAAATACAAAATACAATGTAATAATAACGTTATTTTTAACTATAAGAACGAAATCAAATATGCCCTGGTTTTCGACTCTAATGAAAAGCTCACAACGCAACGACAGAAAAATAAAATACAAGCCGACAGAACTCTCAAAGGGATGCATGCATTGTGCTCTTATTTGCATATCTGTCGTTTGAAATGTATATTTTCGTTCACCAATCCAAGATTCATTAGTCCACTGCTGCGTCAAGCCTTATCCGAAATATTGGGAGATTTATGCCATAATAACCATGCTCTGAGAAAAAAATAAGTAGAACTACTTACATAAGGATAAAAATATACCACTATTACGTAAGTAGTCGCCCCCGTTATAAATGGTGTCGCCTACAACTGATTCAGTAGCCGGCCACATTATTACGTAGTGTGGTTACTTAGTAATGTGGCCGGCTATGAATCGTTGTAGGCGACACCATTTATAATGGGGGCGGCTACTTACGCAATAGTGGTATATTTTTATACTTATGTAAGGGCTAATTATTTTTTTCTCAGTGTGCCAAATCTTCGTGGGTGTCGTCAAGGCGACTAAGGGATGAGCAGCAGCGTTCTCTTGAGTATATTAAGTGGCATTCTATTGGGGAGGCTTATGTTCGGCAGTGGACGTAGATAGGCTGATGATGATGATGGACCATGCTGGCGGAAGACCGGGTGTTGTGGCGTTCATTGTGGAAGGCAGTGCACGTCTAAGGGCTGATATGATGATGTGCTGGGCAGGCGTTACGCAATGAGCAAGATTTGTCTATATTTTTTTAATTTATCTACAACATCTCGCGAACCTCTTAACTGTAAATAATCATTCATAGACTGTCAACGTCCTACGTTGGTGGTAGACTTTAAATATAATTATCTGTACAATATTCCTTCCTTATAATCTAATGGTGTTTCCGTGTAGTCCCCGCTCCAACCCTGCCCTTCTTGACGTTTAAATTGACACGTTTATATCAGGGATGACTTAGATTGGGTGGCAATCTACTATGATAGCTTTAAGTCGCAAAACTATAAGGTTAAGCACCTCAAGGTCTATTTTTGCTTGGACTATGCTATCGACGTAATCAAATACATTATACTAGTTATGGAGGTCAAGAGAGTGCCATTTTGATTTTTGTTATCGCTAAATAAAACATTTTAATGCTTCAATGTGTACACCAGGGACGGGCAGCAGCGTTGTCTTGTGTGTGTATGTTAAGATCATTCCTGCGATCACCAGTCCGCCTGCCAAGCATGGTGATTATGGCAAATCCCCCAATGGACCACTTACCAAAAGTGGTATTCTATTGGGGAGGCCTAGGTCCAGCAGTGGACGTATTTAGGGTGATGATAATGTTTTCTATTTAATATTTTGAAAAGATCAGACCAATCCGCCTGCTAAACGTGATGATTATGGCAAATCCCCCCAACGGACAGCCCACCAAAAGTGACATTCGATTGGGGAGGCTTGTGATCAGCAGTGCACGTCTACCATGATGATGTGTCCTCCATGTGAAAATGGAATTAATTCGAAAACCTTTTTTTCCGTACAATGGTACTATGACTAGGTACACTCGGCCAATTTAATATCTGACCCATAAAATCATGCGGTCTCTATTACACTCTCGCACAACCAACAGGTGTCGTTTTTGTTATCATATCAAATACCAATATATTAAGAATCTTGAAAATTGTCCAATTTTATAGTCTGCCACATTATATTGACAGTTTTTAGTAAAAAAAAAATAGACATATAAAAAATATATAATTCAACGCATACACTGACATCGTGTAAGATTGTAGTTTCTTCCAAATAAGATATGGCTGTGACAAAGAGCGATAATATAATTAGAGGGTAAGAAAGGAATTCGAGGTTACTCACGTTTTCTGTTATTATAGTATTGAATAATTTTTAGGACATTTATTAATTACTTTTCTCAGTTGACTTTCTTTAATATTATATACCTATCTAATTTGTTTGTTTTTATTGTTGCATGTGATTTTAAAATGCAATGTAAATATGTTTCCGACACAATGTATTTTGTTCAAGGAATAAATTGAAATTTCCAACCTGAAATAATTATATCACACAAAACAGTATTCCTGAGCAGGCACTTTCCTTATTAATTCCTTATTAATTTTACAATTCCAATCGAACGGTTCAATTTAATTGTGGGTGCATTTTTGGTTCAAACTCCCAAAAACAGTTGAGACACAAATTAATAAAGCGTTTTAACCATTTTTTCCACCCCCCCCCCCCCCCCCATCCCCAGCCTAAGTAACGAAGTTATTTACGGCCTTTATTGTAACAACTTTTTGAGTTATAGCTGTTTGGCGGCAGCACAAATTAAATATTGACATAATTTGGATGCGGACGGAAAAAATTAAGTTAGGAAACTCTAATTAGAGTTTATATAAAAAGACTGACATTATACAGGGTATAAAAAAGTATGTCATCGTAACACGAGATATCAAGGAAGTTCCCAGCATCTGTTTTTACTAAGAAACTGTTGTGACGTCACTTTGTTCTTGTGTGTAAACTTTGACCACCGTCTTGTTCGACAGCCCCTACTTTAGACACCATTTTATTTTTCGCCTAAACTGCATTCATTTTATGCAAAAACAAACTTTCAAAAAATCTCATGGTTCGTAAAATTACTCAAAATTTATTTTCACCTAAGTAATATTTTAAAAATTACAGGCATTTAAAATCTAGTTCCGTTAATTATGTACGTGTATATTCATTATATTATATAGAATACAGTGCATCCTAGTTTAAAATTAAACAGTATATACCTACGTAATAAAGAGTTCATATATATTTTTTATATGTTCCGAACGTTATTATCCCTAACAAGGGTCAGACATATTTTCTTATGCGGTGTTGCAGTTTTATAACGGAAAATATAGAGGAGAGGGTTCTTGGTTTTAATATTTTGTGTATTCTATTTTAATTAATTAATTTTTTTAGACCTAACTTAAAATATTACAATAGTTATTATTTTAAATTATAATAGTACTGATAATGCATATTATTCTATTGATATTTATAATTATTTTATCTTGTATGTTTGACAATGCCATCTACCGCAGCTTAATGTTTATAACGTAGAAACTGGTCGCTCATTGCCATGAATTCCTAATAGTCGCGTTAACGCCAGCCACGCATAAATGTGAAACAAAATGTAAATAAAACAATGTCGACTTAGGCTAGAGTTCTCAATGTCCCAAAATATAAAAATAATGGAGTATGAGTATAATGGTGAAAGTAAAATAATTTTCATAGAAATAACATTAAAATTTGATTATCATTAAACAGACAATATCATACAGGGCGAATTTTTAATGACCAGCTAATTTATTTCTAGGCATTAGGTACCTTTCATTCAAAAACTCCATTCATAAAAAATGGTAGGTACAATTTTCCGAAAAAAAAACGAAAGGATTTCAGCACAGCATGGCTACCAAGTCAAACGAGATAAATGCATGACGTCAAAGTAAGCGATCGGTCCTTTGTCGGCGCACTAAAGCCCACACTATGCCGCCCAGTCGCGGTCTCCACTCGAGAACTCGTTTACCCCAACGGTAATCGGTTCTCCGACAGATGTGACCAGCCCACTGCCTCTTGAACGTACTAACTTTTTGAGATATGTCGAAGGCCTTAGTTCTCTGGCGGATCCCCTCATTCCGGATCCTGTCCCTTAGAGAAACTCTGAGCATAGCTCTTTCCACAGACCGGTGAGCGACCTTGAGTTTTCGGACTAGTCCCACTGTCAGTGTCCACGTTTCGGCGCCGTAGGTCATAACGGGTAGGATGCACTGGCTGAAGACTTTTGTCTAGTACTTAAATAAAGGTAAGGATTATATACCACCACCACGCGGACCACGGATTGGCACGCGCAGGGTGGGACGCCCCGCCGCCAGATGGACCGACGACCTAAAGAAGGTGGCCGGAAGCGGCTGGATGCGGAGGGCGGAGGACCGGGTGTGGTGGCGTTCATTGGGGAAGGCCTATGTCCAGCAGTGGACGTCTAAAGGCTGACATGATGAAGGATTATATAAAAGCATTATTTGTATTTAATATTATTTTTATGTTATTAGTTTAATAACATTAATTAGATACAACATAAAGCAAGTTTCGTTACTAAATTACACGCCTGCCTAAATTCGCGCGAACTACAAGCACCTCAATATAATTAAAGCGCGGCCTACCGCGAGAACGTCGTAACTCACTAACTCGAGATTTAATGACATTAATTGTTGTTTGAAACGAACGTGTTTCGGAGCGGTTTAGTTATAAATAAGATTAAGATGTGATCATCTCGTGCAAGAACTCAGGTGCGTGGGAAATTTGGAAGTTCCTTAATTTGTGATGTGTAAATTATATTGTACGGTGTAAAGCAATTATCAGAAAGTTTAGGCATTAAAGTGGTGCGTTACGGCATAGAATAAGTAATAGCATAGGTACAGACTGCTCACTCCCTAAGAAAACTTCGTCATAGTCGCGCTTCATATCCATATCATTTATTGTTTCATGTCTCATAAGTGCTAGCAATTTGTATAAAATTATATATATATATTTTTTATTGATTAAGAAAAAACAATAACATAATCTTAAATTTCTAAGTCTTCTAACAAAACCAAAATTGAGGTTTATCTGTATAGTTATTGTATAGTATAAAAGAAAATTTTATGCAAAATTAAAATGTTTAAAATTTTGAACCATGCTTGCAGTGCCAAATTAGGTTATATAGAAAGGTACTGTAAAATTTATTATAAAAAATAATAATAAGTACTCTCATAAACGTACAACACTAAATGCAAGCCAAAATGAATTCTACGCGCATGGAAGAAAGTCAATGTAACGTTGAACCGCTAAATCACACAAACATTGACGATTCGCAAAGGGCTGGTACCTACGCTTTCAGATTGTGGAGCGGCGCGGGACTTTACTCAAATGCGTCACATCTCTTTCGCGACCCTGACCAATTGGCCCCGGCAATCGGGGCCGCGCCGTGTATGTATATTTTTATAGCTACTTAGTCACAGGCCAGACAATATGAAATACGACGTCTACAGACGTAGTGTCACGATAGGAGCCAATGGTATTACGCATATTGCCGTAGTGTCCTCAAATGTATTAGTATGAAGTTCTTACTAATATATTACTGACCTTCATCAGCATCATGTCAGCCCTTAGACGTCCACTGCTGGACATTCGCCTTCCTCAATTAACACCACTACACCCGGTCCTCCGCCATCCACATCAGCCTCTTCCGGCCACCTTCTTCTGGTCGTCAGTCCATCTACCTGAGCGTGTCGATCCGCAGTGAGACAGCCTTGACCTTGCCCGAAAATACAGCATTGTCAAATATATATATATATCCTTTTCTCTTGGCTGTTGAGCAACATTTTCCAGAGGGGTTGTAACCTATTCCTTTATTTGCCATTACAAGGGCATCTAGTGAATAGCTATTGATCAACGGCTTTTGCAATATTCTATGATAGATATTGTCTGGAAGACTAAATTTTTCTATTTTTCCAAGCGACTGGGAAAGGCAAAGGATAAAAGCTATTCAGTATTGAAGTGATATTGAAATGCCTTTGCCTGAATATCTAATACAGGCTATTGCTGCACTCTTGGTATATCACTAGAGGTATTTTCTTTGCCATTATGAAGATTCTCGCGATATTATTTTTCTGAACAATGCTTCACATGAAAACTCTGAAATTTTATGTAAAACAACCTTTTGTGAAGTAATTTAACATATTTAACAGCAGTGTGCCGTGTGATTCTCGGCTTTGAATAGGCCCTCGATCTTCCTTGGCGACTAAGGGATTGCACCAGGGACGGGCTGCAGCGATCTCCTGTGTATATTAAGGTCATTACTGCGATTACCAATCCGCCTGTCAAGCGTGGTGTTTATGGCAAATCCCCCAATGAACAGCCCACCAAAAGTGGCATTATGTTCAGCAGTGGACGTATTTTGATTGGTGATGATAACATCGAAACACTAAGGCGTGTCTATAGGCAATAATATTTGTTAACAACTTCAACAATTGCTACATTCTGTCTAACTTCTTCTAATAACACAAATTACGTTATTATGTACCATTTCGTTTAAGATCACGCACATTTTTGTGACACTTTATCTATCACTCATCTAAATTGATCAATTTGGCAGCACTTACAAAAATTAAAATTTCTGACATACACCGTTTCGTTTGTAGGGCTCCGCATACCATTTCATAACATTTGTGTGTGTCTCCCGTATAAAGGGACACTGGGACTTAATATACAACACCTCTTTGCTAAATTAGACGAGTATTTGTGTGTGAGTGTGTGTGTGAGAGAGAGAGGAGAAAGAGAGAGGCTATACACACTAATATTCATATTAAATTAATTTCATAAACTAGTATTCCTTTATTCAATTAAGTTCAGTTCAAATTAATTACTATTTATTACAATAATAAACTAGCTTACATTAGTATTAGTCCATCTAGGCGGTCTTATCGCTAATAGCGATTTCTTCCAGACAAGGCAGAGAAAGGTAGGTTGTGCAGTTAAATAACAGTCAGTATACACATACAACAGACAGTATATGCAATATTTAAAAAAAAAAATATTATGCAATATTTACGTACCTACGCTTTTTAAATTAAAGTGTCCCTATTCTAAGCCGGGAACCACACAGCAAACTTCTTAACTGCTCAATATTGTAAATAAATATATTATTCTAATCGGTAGGAGGGTATGTGCATCCGATTCGGTCTGCAGGCAGCTTAATCTCTTACTTTCAAGTTTAAGTCGTGCAAAACTTTTGTGAAGTTCCCTCGGCTTAAAAAAGGATAAGGAAGTTTTGAAATTCAGTTACAACGTTCCTGAACCGACTGAGTAAAAACTAGATTCCTGGAATCCGCTTCCAGCATATATTCTTTATTGCACATTTTATAACATTTAGTTTCATGTAATAAATGTTGTGTACAAAGGCGAGCTTATCTCTCAAGGCAGTAGGAGCGGGGGGGGGTGGATTAGGCAAAAAATAAGTGCATAATAAACTACATAATAACTAAATACCTATACTATTTTACTTATATATAAAATAAATATAATAAATAATAATAACTATAATACATACATACCATATAACAGTATAATACAGACAGACAGATAGTGCTCTTTCAGTTTAGTTTTAAAGAATGTCATCCAAGTTCTATTACGAAAGACTGTCGAAAGTTTATTCCACTTCTTCGCAGCTCGGACTAGTTATACAGCTTCTCAAAGGGCTATCTCCAACAGTGGGATGTGTATATATTATGTTACTAATATACATACACTTGTCTAGTCCCAGACTAGGATTTTCTCCTGTGCTATGGGAATCAAACAAACATTAGCCCCACCCCCCTAATCGGGTCTCGTAGTATGGGTACGTTCCCTAATGGGTTATCTATCTCGTAGGGCTGTCTCCAACAGTGGGATGTGTATAATGGGTTTCCTACGCCACATCGAAACTCATATGGTCGAAATCGATGTTTCACCAAACACAGTAAATCAAATTTACATGACTTCAAAGGCTTGATTCTTCGACTGCTTAGTTAATCGAAGTTCAATCGCTACGGTTCAAAGAAAATCGTGTTCTAGAATCTCGTTTCATCGGGCTGTTCAGTTCTAAAGGTCATCTCAGCCATACTTTGTTGCTGTAAATTGATTTTGGACTCAAACGTTTAAGTTTCTGGTAAAGTAGCAATAATCCTATCCTACTATCCTATCCTACTAATATTATAAACGCGAAAGTTTGTAAGTATGGATGGATGTTTGTTACTCAATCACGCTACAACCACTGGACGGATCGGGATGAAACTTGGCACACATATAGCTTAGGTCCTGGAATAGGACATAGAATAGTTTTTATCCCGAAAAAACATCCCATTCCCATGGGAAATACATAATAGTTTGTGATGTTAAGTTTTCCACGCGTACGAAGTCGCGGGCAACAGCTAGTAATATTATAAATGCAAAAGTTTCGATATTTGGATGTTTGGATGTTTATTACTCAATCACGCTTTAACCACTGGACAGATCGGGATGAAACTTGGCACACATATAGGTTACGTCCTGGAATAGGACATAGGATAGGTTTTATCCCGAAAAAACATCTTATTCCTACGGGAAAATTTTAATCATTTGTAATGTTAAGTTGTCCACTCGGACGAAGTCGCGGGCAATATCTTGTAATAAATAAAAGTTAACAATAATTGCCCGGCTTAGAATAGGGTCACCCCCAGTCTTCCCGTGGACGTCCTCAAGGCGACTAAGGGATTGAATTAGGGACGGGCAGCAGCGTTCTCCTGTGTATATTAAGATCATAGGTTGTCTGGAAGAAATCGCTTAAAGCGATAAGATCACCTAAATTGTACTATTTGTAACTTCTATAACGTGTAACTGTATTTGTTTGTGCAATAAAGTGTATTGTATTGTATTATTAGTGCGATCACCAATCCACCTGCCAAGCGTGGTCATTACAGCAAATCCCTTAATCGACAGCCCACCAAAAGTGGCATTCTATTAGGGAGGGTTATGTTCAGCAGTGGACGTATTTCGGATGGTGGTAATGAAATTGTAAGTCTAAATATTTGTATTAAAAATTTCACTTAGAATAAAATTTAGATGCCGCGAATAGTGGTTATGCCGAATGATCTTAATATACACAGGAGAACGCTGCTGCCCGTCCCTCGTGCAATCATTTCATTGCCTTGACCACACCTACAGGAAGATTGTGGAACTACATGGCCACCTTACAACTTGCTATAAATAGTAAGTTGTGCGTTGTAAATAACAAAAGATACATTTGAAAAAAACTATTGTTGAAATCTACTCTGAGAAAAAAATAAGTAGCCCTCCTACTTACGTAAGGATAAAAATATACCACTATTACATAAGTAGCCGCCCCCATTACACTAAGTAGTGTGGTTACTTAATAATGTGGCCGGCTACTGAATCAGTTGCAGGCGACACCATTTATAATGGGGGCGGCTACTTATGTAATAGTGGTATATTTTTATCCTTACGTAAGTAGGAGGGCTACTTATTTTTTTCTCAGTGTAGGCATGCACCTGGTTCACACTAGACACTTCCTAGCTAGTCCCTAATGAAATTAACTGAACGAAACGGCTAAAGCCACTCACTGTAACAACTTTGTTGATACCAAACTCAAACTACCGCTAACTGCGTATTGGATAAACTTAATTAACTAAAATTAGGGACGCGCCCAATCAAACGGTCTATTTGATCAGGGGTGGCAAACCGACCGATTGAACTGAAAATATTTTGTAGGACTGCAAATTTCCCTTATTTTATAAAATGGATAGTGGAAAGGTAACACCGCTCTATAAAGCGCCACTTGGTCCAAAATCGACACCTTACTCGCAAAATAGAAGGCCTGTTTTTTTTTTCGAGTTTCTTGATTCATAATAATAGATCCGTCTATTTGTGAATCATCATCAGCCTAAATACGTCAACTGCTGGACATAGGCCTCCCCAATAGAATACCATTTTTGGTTAGACGTCCATTGGGGGATTTGCCATAATCATCACGATTGGCAGGCGGATTGGTGATCGCAGTAATGATCATAATCACAAAAGAACGCTGCTGCCCGTCCCTGGTGCAATCCCTTAGTCGCCTTGACGACACCCACGGGAAAGATAGGGGTGGCCCTATTCTAAGCCGGGAACTACACGGCATTTTGTGAATGTTAATGCCTAAAAATATTATGCATTTGATCATACTCATTAGTGCGAAGCGTTTTCCTTCATTATTAGTATATGGCACTGTTAGGGAACGGAATTGTCAGATTCTGAGTCTAGTACAAGTCTTAGGTAACATGAAATGAGCTGGTTGTATATTCATGCATATTCTGAGCGTAAGTTACCATCAGGTGAGTTTGAGGTCAAGCGAAAAACCATCTTGTATAAAAAAGTAGACTTTATAACTCGGGGCGATGGATATATTTTGCAGTTTTTTTTCCAGCTATCATTCCATTAAGATTTTAGCTGTTACCAGCCTGCTATAAAAGGCAGCTGAAACGCGATAATTTTTAACGAAGGTATTACCTTCTCTTAATCTTTTCGCCCCACATCTCGAAAAGGTTGGCAAGCCCTCAGGTATTACTTTTGGGAATTGTATTGCTCTTTTGTTATCGTTAGTATTATTTGACCTTTCGAATATGTATGTATACATGCTTTAGCATTTAGAAGTTTTGTCCCTGGATTTTGTGCCCAATGTGTTCTTTATTTGTTTTATAAGCGTACATATTTGTACACTGTTAGACATAGGCCTTTCCCAAAATGCGTTATGAATCTGATCTTCAGCTCTCAGCCACCAGTTACTACCAGTTGCTTCTGACACTACATCTACCCAGTAGACTGCATTCGAAAACTCTTATAGCTCTTTGAAAGATGTTATCACCAACTCGAATAAAAATATTGTAGTTGGTCAATAAACTACAATATTTTTATTCGAGTTGGTGTGAGTTGTCGATATGGTTGCACTTCTAATAAAGTGACGTCATTACCAAAGATTGATAGCATTACCGGTGCCTCAGGTATGTTTGCTGACCGACGACCGGTGCTAGACTTTTTTGATATTGTCACAGCTCGTATTGCTTCCTTTCGATACAAAACACCGTGTGGTTTCCGGTACTCTGAGAAAAAAATAAGTAGCCCTCCTACTTACGTAAGGATAAAAATATACCACTATTACATAAGTAGCCGCCTCCATTATAAATGGTGTGCCGGCCACATTATTAAGTAGTTTGGTTACTTAGTAATATGGCCGGCTACTGAATCAGTTGTAGGTGACACCATTTTGAATGGGGACGGCTACTTATGTAATAGTGGTATATTTTTATCCTTACGTAAGTAGGAGGGCTACTTATTTTTTTCTCAGTGTAGAGTAGAATAGGACCACTCCAACTCTTCCCGTGGATGTCGTACAAGGCGACTGAGGGAATACATTATTAAACATCAATCAGGCCTCCGCAGCCGTCTGGCCATCGCGGGGAGTGTAGGCCTAATCCTCCGTCTGTCTCCGGCAGATGAGAGAGGGTTGTGCTCCTGCAGTGGAGACTAAAATAACCTGATGATGATGATACAGAATACGCAACTCTGGCAATGGTATTCTAGGTGTCGTTTGCAATGGATCCCCGAGTCCCATCGAAGTACTATGGCTCTCCTCATCAGGACCAGAACCAAAATATAGGTGCAACATTTGTATTTTGTTCCCGGCTTAGGACCGGGCCAACCCCAATCTTCCCGTGGGTGTCGTCAAGGCGACTAAGGGATTGCACCAGGGACGGGCAGCATCGTTATTATTACGGCGCCTACCAATTCTCCTGTCAAGCGTGGTGATTATGACAAAGTCAAAGTCAGAGTCAAAATCATTTATTGCATATGAGTACACTTGGTACATTTATACACGTCATTTTTTTATCGACTACCGCTTCCTAGGTGTCAGCGCTGTGAAGAAGAAACGGCGCAAGAAACTGATAATGCGATCGCCTAATACACAGTTCAACAAAAGTGGCATTCCATTAGGGTGGCTTGTGTTCAGCAGTGGAGGTATTTCTTCTGATGATGAAACTGAGATAACTCGAAAAGTTTTCCAAATAGCTTTTATGTCTTCGTTTGTCACGTGACCTTTGACCCCGAATGGTTTCTGAAGTACTGAATAGGTAACACCTAGTTTGAATTTTAAGGGCCGTCTTCATTACAAGTAGGTACTAAATGAGTTAATGGCGACAAGATTTAAGACCCAGCTTAAGTGAGGCTTTAGTTTTCGAGAAGGTCGCGCTATTTAATTAAACTATAGTCATTGTTAGAGACTTCGTTCATGTAGTTTCGTAACTCCGCGTTGTTAGACCGAACAATGGAGATATTTCGCTCTAAGTCAACGCTTTGCCTAAACTCGCGTTTTACACTAATTTTCGCGTAGTAAACTTATTTTTCACGGCGACACTTCTCAGAAATATGTTCGCGTTATTATTCTGAAATGAGGAATAAAGTGTATCTTTTTTGAAAACGGGTCGTTAATGTCGTGTTTCAAGCACCAATCTTTTTTATATTCTCAAAACATCAACATCTAAGGGACTGACAAATCGTAATTGATCTTCTTTGTCTAAAACAAAATCGTTTAAACGTAAAAACACGAGTTTATAATATTTTTAAGTTTCTTGCATTAAATCGTGAAAAGCATTACAAATGCCTTGACGGTAACTGCAGTTCTTGAACTCGTACGAGCATCTCTCGCCTTATCGTCCAAAAAAATTTCGTCTTAGGAACAATAAGGATTTGGTTTTCTGACGAAAGTTGAATCTGACGAATAAATAAATGGCTAAAGTCGACTATTTCCTATAAGATATAAAGTAAGTTACCCGCGCTAAGTCAATTCAAAATCAGTTAAGCCTCGTCTGGAAGAGCAGTTGAAGATGTTCTGCATTTCCTCGAGATCCTGCAGCGACTCTGCCATCACAAGTATGTCGTCTGCAAATTGAAGGTGTGAGATGTGCTTATCATACTTATGCCCCGTCCCCTTCAGTTCAGTGTCTTAAAGACATCCGCCAGTGCCTTGGTAAACAGTTTCGCGGATTTAACATCCCCCTGTCTAACTCCCCTTTGCAACTTGATTGGCTTTGTCTGCTGATTCTGGAGTTGAACGGTCATGGTGGCAGCGCTATACAGGGTTCTCAACACCTCGATATATCGCCAATAGACTTGGCATCGCTGCAGGGGTTCCAGAATGGCCCAAGACCATACCAGACTCTTCGGTCTTCTGTATAATGTACTCGTACCGCAATGTGTGGATGTTGTAAATGACAAACATAAATTAAAATAGTAAGAGTTTTCCTAGAAATTACATTTAAAATTTTAATTTAAGTATACATACCTTCTGGCTTAATCAAAATATTATTTAAGGCTATATGATTTATTGTTATTTATTTTTTACTTTTAGGAAGACTTACAGTCTAATGACAAATATAAATAATAAACTTAAATAAACATATGCTGATAACAAGTCTTCACTAGAACGAAATTGCTCAAAGTCACTAGAAAGAAAAGAAGACAGAAACAAACGGATACCTTTATTATATTGAGTCATATCGAATTAGTTTACAGTTCAACGCAGACAAAGCCGCACTTAAAAGCTAGTACACCATACATATCACAAACACATTAGGTATGCCTGTATGTCTAATTTCCGCTCTCAGCCTCCACCACACCGGTGCGGTAGGCGTCCACAGAGACACAATAGCAAACGGCCTTTGTGACACTTGTCACAGCCACTATCTGACGCAGGCTTTACCTGTTGCGGACATGAGAAAGGGAAAAATAGGGCATTCTTGTTGGCAGTGATATCTTCCTGACCTAGGCTTTGAATAGTTTTACCTGTAAGAGTATCTACTGGCTGCTATAGATTGCTTCAACTGTCCTTGTCTCATAGTTCTTTCAAACTATTGACTCAAAAGAATCTCTCTATCCACTAGGATCATTTAACAGTATCACATTTGAATATAGCTCGAAAAAGCGTGAGATTTTCCTAGAGGATATTGACTACGTGACGAAAACCTAAGCCCGCCCATGTGACCAAGCGTATTTTGAATACCCCCCACCCCCTCCCCCCTTAACGGGTCACGTAGTTTGAGTACGTTCCCCAAACTTCATCATCAGCCTTAATACGTGGTGAACATAAGCCTCCCCAATATGCCACTTTATGGGTTGTCCATTGGGGGATTCGCCATAATCACCACGCTTGGCAGGTGGATTGGTGATCGCAGTAATTAACTTAGTATAAACAAGAGAACACTGCTGCCCGTCCCAGGTGCAATCCCTTAGCTGGGAACCAAATGACACTTCATCATCGGGTTATTTTTGTCTCCACTGCAGGAGCACAACCCTCTCTCATCTGCCGGGGACAGACGGAGGATTTGGCCTACACTCCCCGCACTGGCCAGACGGGTTGGGGAGGCCTGATTGACGTTTTATAATATATTCCTTTAGTCGCCTTGTACAACATCCACGGGTAGAGTTGGAGTGGTCCTATTCTACTCTACCAGAAAACCACACGGCAAACCTCAACCCTCTTATTGACCACTCCGACCACATGACACTTATTGATCCATTATTGGATCTGAGTGGACAAAATATCCTTTTCACTTCATTAATGGATTCTGTCAATGGATCCTAGTGGATAGAGGGACAAAAATTACTATCTAATACTTACTAACTTTGAAGTTTGAAAGTTTGATAAATCGTGTCTCCTTAGTTATCTTTATCCTTCAAAGAAATTTTGGATGGGGGATTCCCTCCTTCGTTAGGGATTTCCATCGCTAACGAAGAAGGGAAGTGCTATCCTGACTTGGTCATCACGAATAAAACACCCTGTATTCATACAATGCCATCACGGACCCATCAATTTTATATTAAGGCAGCCCCAAGCTACAAAGAGCTGTGTAGATTAAAGAGTTAAGTCACAAAATTGCTTGGCGACAAAATTTTAATATTGTAAATTATGAAAATATCTTTACACCAGATGCAAGGAAGGACTGGATGCGTCATTAAAGTGGGATATTTGTTTTGGGTTGTTGGAAGTGTGTTTATTAAGGAAGAGACGAAAGCACATAACAGAATTTTTTTGCTATAAGGTCCAAACATATAATATATTATGTTTGGACCTTATAGCAAAAAAATATGATTTATCAAAGTTCAATTCAATTCAATTATACTTTATTGCACATAAAAAAAAAGATACAATAATAAAGTAAATTACATATGTACATCTAGGCGATTTTATCGCTAAAAGCGATTTCTTCCAGACAAATAAACAAAGTTATACTTCGGAATCTAGTAACTTGAACCTCTGCATAGAGGTTCCTCAAAGGACTATGGCAGCAGCTTCGAATATTTGAGGATGAGGTTACTCATCAGCTATTCGTTTTGCAGTGATCAATTGAGTGATCTGCCTAAATGGATTTTATCTGACTAGTTTCCAACTAGTTTTTAATTTTGTAACTTATTATTTAGTTTCGCTTGTATGATGCGAAAAGTAAATACATATATAGGTACCTTTACATCATCCCTTAACGATTGCCGTTTACTAAGATCCGACTACCAATTGGGGTGAACGAGTACTCGAGTGGAGACCGCGACTGGGCAAGCGTAGTGTGGGATGCCCCCTGGCTAGTTGGAGTGACGATCTGCATATGGCGGTTGACAGTAACTGGATGAGAAGAACCGAGGATCGGATTCAGTGGCCCGATTTGGAATAGGCCTATGTCCAGCAGTAGACTCTTGAAAATTTAGCTTTTGACTCTTTCGGTTCCTTTAGAATAGAATAGGTCATTTATTCATAGCTACGACACACACATACATGAGAAATAAACAGAACTTTAGTATGATAGGTATTTATAATAATACTCTTTTATACGTCTATTATATACTAGCTGTTACCCTCGACTTCGTCCGCGTGGACAACTTAACATCACAAATTATTATATATTTCCCGTAGGAATGGGATGTTTTTTCAGGATATAAACTATCCTATGTCCTATTCCAGGACCTAATCTATATGTTTGCCAAGTTTCATCACGATCCATCCAGTGGTTGAAGCGTGTATGAGTAAACATCCAAACATCCAAATGATCAAACTTTGGCATTTATAATATTAGTAGGATTATTAATTTTATTATCTGGAATAAGTCTTTAAAATTCGGAGAGCAGACAAGAGAGCCTGATTTTCTTACCAAATAAAGTTAAATATAATTTTTATTCAAATGTTAAGCAGATCATTTCTCTTCCCAATTTAAGGAGATTATTTTCTTGGAGAGATACCTATTATATCCATGAAATTCTGAGAGTAATAAACATTGCCTATCTATTACCAAATCAAGTTGTTTCAATATTATATTATAAGCAAAAGTAAACTAAGATGATTATCCTCTTAAATTCAAGACAGTTCAGTTTTCGCATGTCTGCCTTATGCCGAAGCCTTCTTCAGTAATCAGTAATTTATTGCATTCCATGGTGTTAACATATAGCAAAAATAAACAGAGTTCGCCATGGACCCATTCGTTGACATCATCATCAGCCTAAATACGTCCACTGCTGAACATAAGCCTCCCCAATAGGATGCCACTTTTGGTGGGCTGTCCCACTGGGGGATTTGCCATAACCACCACCTTAGCAAGCGGATTGCAGTAATGACTTTAATATACACAAGAAAATGCTGCTGCCCGTCCCTTAGTCGCCTTGACGACACCCACGGGAAAATTGGGGGGTGCCCCTATTTTAAGCCGGGAACCACAAGGCAAAGCCTTCTTAACTTCTTACAATTCAAACTGTAAACTACATGTAAATCCAAATTATATAAAAAAAAATTATTGTAGGGAATAAAGTATAGGTATGTAATATAATTTTCTGAAGGAGTTTGCAAAATAGAATTTATGTCTTGACTTGAAGTTAGACTTTATTTCATCGCAATCGGCTCACTCAGGCAGAAGTTATGCGAATTTAAAGTTTTCAAAACTCACATACATTACATTAGATACTCGTACATCAAAGAACAGAAGGAGAACAGAAGGAGGGGGCGGGAGGATGAGGTTGACAAAAGGGCGAATATGTCAAATGGTATAAAGGTATATTCTTCCTTCAGTCTACTCTGAAATGGGCGAATTTGCCGATTGATGCAATGGGATATTCGCTATTTTAGCCGAATGACCGACGATATATATATATATTCTTTTTGTTTATTATGATATTTTGCAAGCCCAACAATTATCCAATAGCTAATATTTTTAGTGGAATGTAATTATCCTGGTGCCAAATGTCGTTCATATCGAGCCCAAACCAGAGCTTAACCGGCCTTCTGTAGACCAGGCCTAAGGCATTTTGCACATTATAAGACACCATACAAAAAAAATGTCTATGCGCGTGTCTGATCCGAGATAAGAAAAAATGTCTTGTAACGTGTATGGTCTCATATAACAACCAATGCGACTGGATTTTCAACGTGGTGGGAAGGGAATGAGGAAGTAAAGAACAAAGGGGGTTAGGAACAAGGGAAAATGGGAGAGGGGAAAGGGAATATCTTCTTCGATATTTTTTTAATAATATAAATCTCATTACTTCTTGCACAATATTAAAACATAAAAAATATACACAATTATATGATAATCTTTTAATTCATGATAAAACATGAAAATTGTGGTCCAACGGGCGAAACTGCCGTCGGCACGCTAATTTTATGTATATAATATTTTCAATGCATAACCATATTAATTGATTTCTTTTAGGATTTAGTTTTAGCGGGTTCGAATCCCGCCCAGGGCAAACATTGGTGTCATGAACACTTGTCTGATACCCATATTACAGGCTCTGCCTAGTTTGGGATCAGGTGGCCGTGTGTGAAATGTCCCCACATATTATTATTATTATTACATAATAATGTGTAATGTTAAGTTG